>JARYZH020011361.1:4758459-5091860 GCA_030021035.2 Notholithocarpus densiflorus | reverse complement strand
TTCTATTACCACAAGAATATGATTCTTTAAAATACATGAAGGTTTTAAAATTTTGAAAATATTGCTAATATTGGGGGATATTTTCCTAGGTTTCTGTATTTTAAAAATACATCGCTTGTAATTAAAAATCGATCTCCATGTTAATTGTCTAGAATTTTTTTTATTCTAAGATTCTATGCAAAACACACAAATAGTTTGCTTTTCATTAGACCACCACCAAAGTAACAGAATGGGCCACTTGTTTGTCCTAATCTATAGACATTTTGTGTACTTTAAAGTTTATATGACTTGATATTTCCTAATTATTTTTATTTGTTTAGAGTTTACGGAAAGTCCAATTTTCCTCTTTTTTTTCTCCTTTTAATTTGTCTCCTTTTTTTCTAAATTTTTTGAAATTTGACAATGCTTTACATATTAATATTCTTGTACAATTCGTGCTCAGTTTGGAGGGTTTTTAACACTATACTTTGTCAAAGTAATATGGTTGGACCTTTTTAGTTGCTAGTACACGTGTCGGTATTTGATACATTAGTGGTTAGACTTAAGTTTGTTGTAGGAGTTGAGTCTGGAACTCTTGCCAATGGATGGTCTGTTGGTTCTCGTCGTTGTGTTTTCTCCTAGGTTATGAAATAACGTAATGAGTAGATGAAAAATGGTGTGGAAGAGTTTTGAGAAATTTGGGTTTTAAGAAGTGGGTGGTTGGTTAACTTTGAGTCAAAGTAAAAGATAGACAACACTTTTGAGGCAATGTGAGTTGGGTTGTGTTTTCCTCCATGAAAAAAATTACTTTATGTTATCGCTCGCTCAAAACCACTAGGGAATTAATGAGAAATTGACTACAAATGTGTCTTCTTGAACATGAATGAAGGTAGTGAAAAATCTTGATCCCACATTGGTAAAGTTATAAATATTTTGTGGGTTTGTATACCATAAAGTTGGATATTGGATGGGCCCCAAAGGGCACCCCACTTTTGTGGAACAGGGGATGACCTACTTAAATGGGCCTCTCACACTAGCACACATCACCCTAGGACGGGTTGGATTGGGTGTGTGCGCATGCTATTTGGATCTATCTAATATTGCTTATTTTTTTTAGAAAAGTGTGAATGCTTAACTTGTATCTGTTATGAATTGTTGCGATTTTGTCTATGAATACTTTGTCCCTCATTCATTCTAGTCACTTCTTATTTTCATATTTCGTACTTAAGAATCTTTGAAAGAGAGAAAAACACAGTTTTATTAGATACGCACACATATTGCTATGCTTCTTCTATGTGTAGAAGATTTTTGTATTCTGGGAGGTAGTTGTCCAATAGACTCAAAAAACCACTATGAAGGATGAAATCTATCTTAAGGACATGGTTTAAAACACTAGCCTTTGTTAAGGACATATTTTGTGTAATTGGCTAATCTTTTGACAAAACACATTTTACTTGTATTTGGGTAGATCTACGATGTGTTTAATACTTCAAGAAACATGTTTTTCAAGTCTAGTATTAAAGCCATGAAGATTGGACCAAGAAACAAGTGAAGAAAAGTTGTTCATTAAAGCTGGACAGATAGCTCGACACCTACGGACAAATAGCTCGACAGCTGGCTATCTATCGAGCTCTTAAGGTGTTTCTTATCGCAATCTCGACACCTTCTCGACAGCTGGTGGATCGATCGAGAAAGCTCCTGTCTCCTCAACAGCTTCTCGACACCTCCTCGACACCTAACTATCTATCAAGGTTTAGAACTCGACACCTCCTCGACACCTCCCGATCGATCGAGGTTACGGGAAATCAGAATTTTCAGATCTGATTTTTGGGCCAGGCTTTTGTATTTGTGTAGGGTTTCTTTTCTCACAACCTTAGACCTATATAAGGCTTATCTTAGAGGCCGTCACATGAGAGAATACAAGGAAAACATATGCAAAAGGTAACCGATGCCTTATTCTCTCTGAAAGAAGCTACTGCGTCTTTACGCTTTAGGGTTTTGTAACCAAGTGCTTCTTGATCTTCATTGTTGATGAAGTGAAGAACTTTGCAGCCAACGATCTTCTTCTAGTTGGTGATTGAAGTTGCGTACTGGGATCCGCGCAATTGGTTAGTCATGTACTGGGATTCGTGCATCATCAAAGGGTGGCGTTCATATATTAAAGAGTTCAGAGGTTCTGAAGCGGTAGAAGGTTTCTGCTGTGAGTTCATCTACGGGGATTGTAGAGTATAGGGACAAAGGTTTTGTACTAGATCTGAAACTCCCTTTTCATTATAATGGATTGCTTTTTGGGAAGGTTTCCCCCCAGGTTTTTTTTTACTGTGAAACTGGTTGGTTTCATTGGTTTTCCTGAGTTATCATATCTTGTCTTATTTACTTTTCCGTTGCATTCATTATTGACATGATATTGATGTCTGTTTGTTTTAACAAGATTTATTCATAATAAACCTAATTAACAACTTGGGTTTAAAACTTGTTAATTCTATCAACCGGAGTCTAAATTTCCCAACAAGTGGTATCAAAGCACTTGTTCAAACAGCCTTGATCAAAAAAGAATTTTCCATTTTTTTTTCTTTTGTTTTTTATTTTATTTACTCATGTTAGAGCAATATATAGTATTTTTGTTGTTGTTTGTTAGTTAGTTACCACTTACCATGTATCGCCCAGGAAACATTGCTATTTTTTGTGATTCATGTTCAAGTTTTAAAGGATCTAACTTAATTATACTTGGTTGGTTATGATTACTTGTCTCTTTTCTGCCCCCCCCCCCCCCCCCCGACCTTTATTTTTTGGAGGTGTTTCTATAAATTTCCATTGCTGTTGCTTTGGTTCCAACAATCTGCTTACCAAATAATTCATCCTTTTTTTTCTTCCCACATCACATTCTTATTTATATATAAATGCTTTGTTTTCTATTTCTAGTGCAACTATTGCCTGCCTACTTTTACAAATCCATTCCGTTTAGAGCTGTCACAGGCCTCTTCCCTGACATTCCAACTGGCCGTGCTATATTCTGTGATTATTATGATGCTATAGCTTCTCGTTGTCTTATTTGTGAATTTGGACAGTTTGAATACTTTTATTATATAGGTTACTGTCATAAAAAAATCATTCTTATCTCAGTTTTCTTTCACTCATTTTTTGTTTGGCTTGTTACAATTTATGTACTTGATACTTTTTATTTCATCCATGTGCAGGTTCCCAAGTCTTAGCAACCAATGGAATGCTTATCATTCTTTAGTTTTGATTTTTGGAAATTGTTAACAGATAAATACTGTCTTCTTAATTTCATGGCGGCATTAAGTACAATAAGATCTACATGAATGATGTGTATGGTACTTTGTTATTTTAGTTGGATTGTTGAAAAAATGCATATCAGGGGAATTCAGCTTTGTCACTTTATTTGGTTTGATTGCTGAGTCTTGTTGATGAGATAATATTGCCTTGTATTTCTACTTGTTACGTGGGGTTCTTAAATATTTCTGCCAAAATTTATATCTGATTTAGGTACTAAGAGGAGATTTGGAGATAAAAATTATTTACTGTATGAGCCAAAATTGTTAAAATGTATTTATATCTGTCAATAAGACACTAAACAGGTAAAATTTTTAGAAAGTATCAATAAAGCCAAAATAGTACTTGGGTTATGGTATTAACCATAAATTTTATTTTATAGGTGTTTGATACAAACTTTGATGCTGCCTTTATCAACTGGTGCTTGTTGGTTCTTATTCCTCAATAAATCAAGATGGTAAATGCTTTGCCTTCTTTTGTTTTACTTTTATTATATGTTTTTCTATATCTCCATGATTCTTGAAACTTTTGTTTGCATTGTGTTATTTGGTCTACGTACCAAAATTGATACATTCGAGATTATGCAAGATTATACATGAAAGATCTTTTTTGACTCTCGTTTGCTATTATATTATGTCTCTCATGACTGTATTCTGAATGAAATTGCGATTTAAAATTAGTTATGTACAATAATTTAGTACTTGTGATTAGTGAAATATCTCTTTACAGAACATTTCATTGGTGCTTTCTTAAATGGTTTTGATGAATCTTGATGTTAATGAATATTTGTGTTGCCACAAAATTATGCCCGATCTTTAATATCATGATGGAATGATAGTTGTGAGAGTTCATCTAGTAATATCTAATTTGGTTTTATGAAAAAGTAATATGTTATCTGCCACTATTACCACCAGCATTCTGCCACCGCCATTCTATAGGAAAATACTTTTGGTAAGAAGTTACATATATTTTTTTGTTATATTTTTATAGATTACAGAAATTACAAATAGAATTATTTTAATTTTTGTTGTTCATGGTAAAGAAACTAAATTGAACATTGTGCTATGATATTTATTTTTCTTTCCAACCTACTTTTAGGGTTTTTTTTTTTGGGGGGGGGGGGGGGGGGTGTTTTGTTATGGTTTGTTTGTTATGGCTTTAGTTAGATAGGATTGGTCTTTAGTGATCGTTCAAGAAATTAGTTGGGATTACCATTTTCTTCTTTTGGATATAGTGATTGCTACAATTTTAAATTGAAAGCATAGATCATTCATGAACTTTAAGCGATTTTTAATACTTATTCTAGTATAATTCCATAGATCTCAAAACACAACTCATAAAAAGTTTGAAATTCTATCACATTCCCACATTAAAAGACGAAATTTTATAATGAACTCTAAAAACACGCCACTTCAGTATCAGTATATCTAACATTCTATTAACTTCCCCCATTGTCCGCCTTTTTTATATGTAGCCTATGTAATCTGTATCATTCAGTTATTTTCTTCAACCTAACTTAGAAAATTCCTTTAATAATAATATTGAATCATATTTATTCTTGCTTCTCATGCGTTCTCTATTATTATGTTAGGGTCCTTGACAATAAGAACACCATATAATGAATTACATATGGAAGCAAAGTAGAGGTTTTTATATCCATTGGATATTGGTATCAAAGAGAAAACAGAGGCAATAGCCAGGTCATATGGTGACAATGTTGCTGGATACTCAAAGCAGGTAAACTCCTAACTTCCAAAATGTTGTTTTAGCTGTTCACTTTCTAATTGAATGATTAATCATTTTAAATCCCATCTTTTAAAAATGTTGTTTTAGCTGTTCACTTTCTAATTGAATGATTAATCATTTTAAATCCCATCTTTTAAGGGTTTAAATTTTAAGTTTGACATTAATTTTGATTGAATTATAGTCAGAGATGATAGTTTTTTTAGTTCATGAATCATGATTAGTCTATTATTTGACAAAACTTCCTGTAAAGCAACAACTAAATCACCATTGGAATTTATATTTACAACCACGAGCCTTTCTCTTTCTAAGTTATATTTTCCAATGCTTGAAATTGACATCTTTGTTTAATAATAAATTTTTGTTATTGAAATTTAAATATTCACTCCTTATGCATAAATTTTGGCAATGTGTTATTGTTTGCTTAAGTTTGTTTCAATTTTTGCATTGAAATTTGAAACATAATCTGCTAAGAAACAAATTTGCTTGAGGTTTTATATATAAATATATATATATATATTTATATTACTTTCTTTGTTTTCATAATTATAATTGTTTGTTTAATGTTTTTCAGGATCGTCTTCTATAAGAGCTGAATAGATCTTCAACAAAATATATATATATATTGTCTAAATGTGTTGGATTTTTCTTCAAATGCAAAGTTTATGGTTCTTTGTTTTGATGTATAGCAATTACATTTATTTGTAAGTTCATGGAAGTGAGTTAAAGCACTGAAGTCTCAAAAATGGAATAGACATGGTCAAATCATGTTTTATATAATTGCACGTGTTTTTAATTTGTACATGTATGGTATTTGGTGGTTGAGTTGCATTGCCTTATCGCGTGTTTGCTGTTCTTGCATATATGGCAGTTGGGAATGAATTTGTAATGAAGTCCCTGATCAATTGTCATCTGGTTCATTCAAAACATTTTTATATTCTAGAAGTGACATAACTTCTGTTTTCATGGATTTCTAAAAGTTAAGATTTTGTTATATTTGCATTTATCGAACAAAGTAAACATTCTGCAACAATGCAGTTAGTTTAACCAATTAGATTCTCCTGTTGCTATTTAAAAGATTCCTTAGCTTATTAATTATTTTATGTCAATTCGTAGGTCATTATGTACATGTTGGAACTATCTCTTAATGTTTCATGGTGCCATACAAGTTTTGGCATGAAAAAGAACTATGCTCAATTTCATTATTCTCAAGGCTGGGACTTAAGTAATTTTCTCTTCAGGTATGTTGTCAATTTCAAGGCATGGCATTTAGGTAGAACCAAGTAGTTCCTTCAATACTTCAAAAGATGCACAGTTTCAATGATTAATTATAATTTGTTTTGGCCGTTTTTAATCCCATGAACATACTTTATTTGTGTTAAGAAGCAATAGCAACACAGTTTATTTAAAGAAATTTTTAATGTTACATTACCGCTAGCTACTTGCTTTAGTAGCCTCACTTAGAATTGCAATATTTTCTTATTATATGAACAAATCATATACAAGTCACAAATTGACAGATTGAATTGAAAATTTTTTAAATTAGAGGACTAAAATGAATTTCTGTCAAACTTAGAAGGTGTATTTGCCTTCGTCCAATTTCATTAAATTTTTTTTTTCAAAAAATCTTTATTCATTAGTTAATTGCATACTTAACGGAAATTTTTGAACAAAATTGGATTGAAGACCTAAATTTAAAAATTAGCAGAATCAATTGAATAATTTTAAAATTAGAGGACTAAAATGAATTTCTGCCAAACTTAAAAGGTGTATTTGTATTTTAGCCTATATGTTATTATTGGAGCTTCGGATTTGTGTTTTCTCAAGCTGCATTCTTAGAGCATCCGCATCAGATGTGGTAAATGTGCCAAATGCCAAATATTTGGCACATTTGCCACACCAAACACAAAAATGGAGGTTTATCAGATGTTCCAAATCCCAAAAATTATGCAACACGGCTACAGTACCGTCTCAAATATGAGACGGTACGGAGAGATGTTGCAAAATTTTTTATAGTTTTTTATTCTCTTTTCTCTCTCCTCTCTCTTCATTTTTTTTCTTTTCTCTTCTTTCTCACCGGTTCCCTCTCTCTTCTCCCTGTATTATCTCTGTACTCGTCTCTCAGGATCTTCGACCAATCTGGGATGTTCATTGACAGCGACAATGGCGTAGCTTCGACGACGACAGCACGCTCCGCCGGCAAGGGCTTGGAAGACATCTTCTTGGAAACGCATGCCGATCTCTCTCACCCTCTGAAGCCGCCACCGCCGATCTCGCCCAGCCGCCGTCAATATCACTCAACCACGCTCAATCTCGCCGATCTCACTCACGGGCTGATCTCACCCCAAGGCCGCCGTCAATCTCACCCTCTTCCCTTTCCTCTCTATTCGCCTTTCACTCTGCCTCTCTCTGGTTGTGGGTTTTTTTTTTTTTTTTTTTGCTGCAATTTGGGTTGATCTGATATTGGTGAGTAATTGTGATGGTTGGTTTGCAGTAGAGGTGGGTTGTAGTGGTGGTGATGGTAGGTATTTGTGTTTGTTTTTTAAATTGTAGGCGGCAGGTGGTGGTTCAGTTGATCTAGGTGGTGGTGGGCTGTGGTCTATGGGCGGTGACAGTGGCAGTGGTGGTGGGCTGTGGGGGTGATGGCCGATGGTGGCTGTCGGTGTTGTTGCCGCAGTGGATATTTGTGGCTGGTGGTTGTGCCATTGATATTGTTGCTGTTGTTGATGATACTGGGGGAGGGGATAATATATTATTTTAATGTGTAGTAAATATTATTTTAATGTATAGAATTGAATGATAAAACATCTGATAAATGGAATGTTGTAAAATGATGCGGTAAAATAATAAAGTAGGTATTTAGTGTGGCAAAATGGCATAATTTTTGCCACATCTGATGCGGATGAGTTCGTTAATTGTTGAGTTGATGCATTTGCAATGCTTTAACTAAGGTTGATTTGATTTTGTTGCTTGTCATTGAAACATTCTTTTGTGTAGTCATGTTGGTTTTTCTTTTCTCTATTTAAAAAGTTAAATTATTGTAATTTAAAGTTGTCTTAAGCTGTGTAGCTATGATTGTGTTTTTCAGTTTGCTCATGCGAAATCCAATGCCAACGTCACCAAGGGTTTGCACTTTTATGTAGTTCTTGTACATGAATCTTATTGTCTTGTTTTTGTTGACGTTTTCTTGCTTTTAGTTGAACCTGGCTATCCTGTTTTGGTAGCAACTCCATGTCCAGTTTGGATTGCCATGCCATTTATTTTCAGGCTATAGGAAGCATGATTTATTTGGAGTGTTGTGGTGGAGTCTCATTTGGCAATATGTTTTTTTTTTTTCCTTTCATAAATCTGTTCGTCTCTCCTACATTCATAAGAATTTTAATGATAGTTTTTTTCTTGTTTTAATTCTATCTAATACTTGGGTCTCACTGCTTTTCCTAGGTTCCAATTTCGAGGTGGATTATTGATGCAGGACAACCTAGGCTTCCCACCTAGATTAGTCCTACCGAAGAACCTTAGGCTTCCCACCTAAGGTGTTTGGAATCACCACCAAACAAATAATATGCAATCTCTGCAAATAATCTCAATAATAATAATAATAGTCTGTAAACTACAAAAGGAACCATCTGGAGCTTTATATGCAGCTTCTGAGAATCACAAAGATAAGGATAAACTCTCCTAAACAAATTTTAAACAATTTCAAATACTAATCTGATAATCCTAAACAATCTCAAATACTAATCCAATAATCCTAAACAAATGATAATGATAAACTACTAATCCTAACCAAACTCAAATACCAATCCAAACTAAACAAATAACTACGTTACAATCTAAAATTATCCACTGAAAATCTAAAATGAAATATTAAAATAACTTTTGGTTATGCTCCTGCATTATACTCCCCTGGTTTAAGAAAACTCAACCTCGAGTTTTGTAGTGATGAAGAATTAAGACTTTGGTGCTTAATACTTCCTTCAAATCAGAAATCACCCTAGGAAGCACTGAGAGTAGAATAACCTTCAATTCCATGACACCATAGAACTCCTCTGGAAACACAAAATCAATGTGTTGAATAGGCACAATTTTATCTTGAACCATAGTATCAACCTTTTGGACTCCAACAACTTGTAGATGTTCATCAACCTCATGGATCATGAAGGGCTCAGTACCAATTTCATTAGAATCAACCTCCACATCAAGTGCACCCTCTAAATCTTTGCTCACTTGTTGAAATTTCTCTTCTTGTGTAGACTCTATAATAGGTTCTTCTTGCTGCATGAATGTTGAAACATCATTTATTGGCACTTGTACCTCTATTTCAACATTAGTCTTTGGTGGAACCTAAGCATCCTTTTTCTGAGTAGAAGAGTCTAGCAAAACCATTATTTTTCTTAAGTCTTGAGCTATGGCAGTGAGTTCTTGACGGAAGGATGAGGTGTTTTCTTGTTGAACACTGTCTCTGTGGTGTAGAAAATTCCCATGAGAGGATTAAGGTTGATAATTCTCTTGATAGCATTGGGGTAGATGATTCATCTATCACCATCAAGGATAGGTGTCTTGTTCCTATTCATATCCTCTCATACAAGGCTCAGATTTCATGTGATGTGATTCCAATAGATGTAGGACACATAATTTTGGGACGACCATGGCTCTATGATTTAGATGTCACTCTTTATGGTCGCTCAAATTCTTGTTCCTTCATTCACAATGGACAAAGGATTAAGCTTAACCCAGTCAAAACTAAGTTTGTTAGTGCAAGTAAGGCTAGAGAAGAGCCCAAAAAGCAAAGTATGAACCTCATTAGTCCAAAAGAACTTGAAAGAGCTGTCAATCAAGACTCCATCATCTTTGCTTTGGTTGTTAAGGAAGCTGCACTAGATAACTTTGAAGAACCAAGAAAAGAAGTACGGTCAGTGCTTCAAGAGTTCCAAGATGTTTTCCCTAAGGAGCTTCCAAATCAGTTGCCTCCTATGCGTGATATTCAACACGCCATAGATCTTGTCCCGGGAGCAGCACTCCCAAATTTGCCCCACTATAGAATGAGCCCTCCTCAACATGATGAGATGGTTAGACAAGTAGATGAGCTCTTGCACAAAGGATTTGTGCGTGAAAGCTTAAGCCCATGTGCAGTCCCTGCACTCTTGACCCCAAAGAAAGATGGATCCTGGAGAATGTGCATGGATAGTCGCGCAATCAATAAGATTACTGTGAAGTATCGTTTTCCTATCCCTAGGTTAGATGATATGTTTGATATGATGTCAGGTGCCACAATCTTTTCGAAGATTGATTTGAAAAGTGGATACCACCAGATTAGGATCCACCCAGGTGATGAATGGAAGACTGCTTTTAAGACAAAGGATGGTCTATATGAGTGGCTTGTGATGCCCTTTGGTTTATCAAATTCTCCTAGTACTTTTATGAGAATGATGACACAAGTACTAAAGCCTTTCATGGGCAAATTTGTGGTAGTGTACTTTGATGACATCCTCATTTATAGTAACTCAAAAGAGCAACATTTTGACCATCTTAAACAAGTTTGTTCCACTTTGAGGAGAGAAAACTTGTATGCCAACCTAAAGAAATGCTCTTTCTTCACTGATAGTGTCATTTTCTTAGGTTTTGTGGTTTCATTTAAAGGAGTTTCTGCTGACCCACAAAAGGTCAAGGCCATTGTGGATGATTGGCCCGAACCCAAGAACATTTATGAGGTTCGCAGTTTTCATGGGCTTGCAACTTTCTACCGCCGCTTCATACGTGGATTTAGTACAATCATGGCACCAATCATTGATTGTATGAAGCAAGGCGAATTCTAATGGTCAAATGCTGCTGGTAAAGCATTTCAATAAATCAAGAAGAAGATGACAGAAGCACCGGTGATGCGCCTCCCAGACTTTGATAAGGTCTTTGAAGTGGAATGTGATGCGTCTGGTGTAGGCATAGGAGGAGTTCTTAGCCAAGATTGTCACCCTATAGCTTACTTTAGTGAGAAATTAAATGAGGCTAAGAAGAAGTATTCAACATATGACAAAGAACTCTATGTTGTGGTACAAGCTTTAAGATATTAGAGCCATTATTTGACACCCCATGAATTTGTCATATATTCTGATCATGATGCTCTCCGCCACATCAATTCCCAAAAGAAATTAAATGCTCGACATGTCCCTTGGGTTGAGTTTTTGCAAAGATTCTCTTTTGTTTTGAGACATAAATATGGTGTTGAGAATAAGGTAGCTAACGCTTTGAGTCATCGAGTCACCTTACTTTCTGTGATGAGCACAAAAGTCATAGGGTTTGAAAAGTTGCAAGAGGAGTATGAATCTTGCCCAGATTTTGGAGAAGTGTACACTACACTTAGGACTGAGCACCTTCAGGTTGTTGATGATTTTATCCTCCAAGATGGCTACTTGCCTAGAGCCAATAAGCTTTGTATCCCTCGCACATCAGTTAGAGACTTTTTGGTTTAGGAAGTGCACGCGAGAGGACTTTCAGGACATTTTGGACGTGATAAGACAATTGAAGAGGTAGAGAGGCAGTTCTATTGGCCAAGTCTTAAGAGGGATGTTGCCAAGATAATTAGTCAATGTCGTCAATGTCAACTAGCTAAGCATTGCAAGCAAAATACTGGCCTTTACACTCCTCTACCAGTTCCATACCGTCCTTGGGAGGATATTAGCATGGACTTTATACTAGGTCTCCCCCGTACCCTTAGGAAGTTTGATTCCATCCTTGTAGCAGTAGACTTCTGATGCATCCAAGGTAACCAAGATTTTCTTTAATGAGATTGTTAAGTTGTATGGGTTGCCTAAATCAATTGTGTCAAATAGGGATGTTAAATTCATGAGCTATTTTTGGAAGACCCTTTGGCACATGATGGGAACAAAGTTGAAATTCTCCACAACATACCATCCTCAAACTGTTGGTCAAACTGAGGTTGTCAATAGGAGTCTAGGAAATCTTTTGAGGTGTCTCATAGGTGAGAATGGTGAGACTTGGGAATCTACACTCCCTGTAGCCCAATTTGCATACAATAACTCAGTCAATAGGTCCATAGGTATGAGCCCATTTGAAGTTGTTCATGGTTATACACCTAGGAGACCTTTAGACCTTCTCCCAATGTCCTCACATGATAGGGTTTCTGTGTCTGCAGTAGAGTTTGCTAGTCACATGCATGAGCTGCATAAAGAGATCAACAAACGAATTCATGCTAGTAATCTTAAGTATAAGACTCAGGCTGATTTACATCAACGTCATTTAGACTTAGATGTAGGAGATTATGTTATGATTCGTATCAAGCCTGAACGGTATCCTTCAAGAACCGTTAAGAAACTGCAAGCTCGTAGTGCTGGCCCATTCAAGGTATTAAAGAAACTTGGACCTAATGCTTATGTGATTGATATACCTTCAGGTTATGGTATTAGTTCTACTTTTAATATTGCTGATTTACTTGCTTTTAAAGGTTCAGCATTTATTCCTTATGACCCTTTTGATGATCCTCCCTCTTCTTCTTTGGCTAACCCTGTCCCTAACCCTACATCATCTTGTTTCCAAAAGGCACATAAATATATTATTGATGTTATTTTGGATGAGCAATCTCTTTTCACTAGGGATGGAACAGTTCAGCGCTTCTTGGTTCGCTGGCGAGGACGGCCTGACTCTGATTGTACATGGATCACCAAAGAGGAGTTGCAGCAGCTTGATCTCGCTCTTTTGAAGGCTTACTTGGATACACTTGCTACCACCTCTTCTCTACCTCCAATCACCCGCACGTATGAGCGTCGATGGAGGCGCTATGCTGACCCAGTGAACTTGTGGGTTGATGGAGTTTATTCTGATGTCACTTGATCCTTATGAGTTTTACTCGACGGGGTCGAGTTTCTCCCACCCCAGGGGAGTTGGTGCAGACACCACATGATGGCACATCTGTGGAGATTATCTTTATCATTTATGTTATCTTTATTTGGGTTTATCTTTAGTATTGGATTAGTATTTGAGATTGTTAGGACTATCGTATTAGTATTTGAGATTGTTTAGGATTTGTTTAGGAGAGTTTATCTTTATCATTATGATTCCTGGAAGCTGCATATAAAGCTCCAGATGGTTCCTTTTGTAGTTTACAGACTATTATTATTATTATTATTATTATTGAGATTATTTGCAGAGATTGCATAGTATTTGTTTGGTGGTGATTCCAAACACCTTAGGTGGAAAGCCTAAGGTTCTTCGGTAGGACTAATCTTGGTGGGAAGCCTAGGTTGTTAGGCTTCTCACCTAAGGTTTTTGGAATCACCACCAAACAAATAATATGCAATCTCTGCAAATAATCTCAATAATAATAATAATAATAATAGTCTGTAAACTACAAAAGGAACCATCTGGAGTTTTATATGCAGCTTCCAGGAATCATAATGATAAAGATAAACTCTCCTTCTTCACAGATGTGCCATCATGTGGTGTCCGCACCAACTCCCCTGGGGTGGGAGAAACTCGACCCCGTCGAGTAAAGCTCATAAGGATCAAGTGACATCAGAATAAACTCCATCAATTTCAACCTGGCAAACCTAACCTTATTAGCATCTGTCAGACATATTTGATCAAAGAATTGATCAATCTCATCTAGCCAATTGATGAGGGTCTATGGATCTAGATGTCCATCAAATATTGGCGCTTCTAAGACTACCATGATTCACTGGAATAGACTTTCAACACTCTGAAATGAACATGGGCTTGGTAATCTGGGCTTTGGCTGGTGCTCTGTATTGAACATTATGTAGGGCTTGATGAGCGTGGCTTGTAAATGAACTCTAATGTTTGCTGGAACTTTTCTACCTTTGACCTTCTTCTTTTTTTCTTTTAAAAAAAAATAATACAATAAAGAGAGAACTAGAATATAAAGCTAAAGTGTTATCTGCCAAGTTCAAAAACTAAACACCGAAACTAGAGAAACAAAGGGAAACTAAAAGAGAAGAAGCGGCGGATCAAAGCACGAAACATCTTTGGAGTCGGCGGCGAAGAGACAACTGGGCTCGTCGGCGATGACTGTCAGTGGCACTCGAAGGTGGAGATCGGAGCTGGTGAGTCAAATCTCAGAACCCGTGAAGCGGCATGGTGGGAGCGAAGGTGACGGCGTGTCGGCGGCGGGTTGTGCGATGGCGTCATTCCATTGGTGGGATCGGCGGCTTGGTAGTGGCTTTCAACTCTCCTATTCTCAATCTAGCGGTTTGAAGTTGTGGATCTGAAATTTTTTTTTTTTTTTTTTTTTTGGTGGAATTTGTGTTCTCTGTTTCTGATGGTGAGTGTGGCTGTGGGTTGTTAGTCGTGATTTTGATTGCTAAAAGGGGAGATTGGGTTGGGCTCTGATACCAAGTTGATGCAGGACAACCTAGGCTTCCCACCTAGATTAGTCCTACCGAAGAACCTTAGGCTTCCCACCTAAGGTGTTTGGAATCACCACCAAACAAATAATATGTCATCTTTGCAAATAATCTCAATAATAATAATAATAATAATAGTCTGTAAACTACAAAATGAACCATCTGGAGCTTTATATGCAGCTTCCAAGAATCACAAAGATAAGGATAAACTCTCCTAAACAAATCCTAAAGAATTTCAAATACTAATATGATAATCCTAAACAATCTCAAATACTAATCCAATAATCCTAAACAAATGATAATGATAAACTACTAATCCTAACCAAACTCAAATACCAATCCAAACTAAACAAATAACTACGTTACAATATGAAATTATCCACTAAAAATCTAAAATGAAATATTGAAATAACTTTTAGTTATGCTCCTGCATTAATTATAAATTTCAGTCTCATTGAGTTTGCTTTCGAAACTTTTATTGCATTTCTTGTTCCTTTGTCTTTCTGTTTTATTCAATTTTTGGCCATTGGATTTAATGTCTGTAGATTTGTGCCGTAATATATGTTAATTTAGAATCTTACTGATTGATTTAATTTGCACCAAACATTAGGCAAGCAGCAGGGGTGAGCTAGGCTATTGAAGTTAAATGGATGCACCTTAAATGTGTTAGATGCTATTGACATATAGTAGTTCCTCTACTTGTTTGTAACTACTGCAATTCTCAGTTCAAGTTAAATATCTCAATCATGATTTGTTTATGGGAACTGATTTTTTTTTTTTGGATGCGCCTAGCTTAGTCTTGTTTGAGCTCAATCTAATACTTGCGTCTATTACTGGTTTTCTTATGCTATAGTTTCCAGGTGTATTGTAAGTTCTTGACCCACTTGGCTAAGGTTTGAAATTTCCATTGCAATTTTTGTCCTAGTCATAGAAAGTGGGTGGGCTGATAGTGTCAATGTCCAATCAAGTCTTTATTAGTATGAAGATTTCGCTTTTTTGGACTCATATATTGAGCACTAACTTTTGCTTTTATGTAAGTTGGTGATGTTCATTTTTTGGGTTTTTGATTCTCAAACTTGGGTTGTGTTGACTCCAGCTATAAGAAAACTCTTCTCATATTGTCTTGATTCCACTTTTTCACTTACAAGTCTTCTAATCAACTGTTTCCTCATATATGATACTATACTATTCTTTGTTCGATTTACTTTACCGATTTTGGTTCTCAGCAGCTCTTATACAGCATCTGTTGCAGTGAAGAAGGGTTTTTTTAGAATGATTTAGTTCGCTCCTGTAATAGCACTGTCTTCTATTTCTAGATGGGTTTAATTATGGGTTTAAAATTTTAAAATTCGCTTTGTAAACACTAATTGGTGCTTGGATTGTGTGTATTTCTGGCTCCATTTGTCTGGTTTTAAATATTTCCCGCACTACCCAACTTCTTGGTAAATTTCTTGTTTTTGTGACTTAAAAATTTTATATTGAATAGGGATATTCATATTGCTGCTGTGTTTTAGATTTTATTTACATTTGATCATAATTCTCCCTTAATTACTTGATTTACCCTTTGGGATTGTCGATTTTCTCATATATATGTGTGTATTTATATTCTCTCTTTGTTATCATTTTTTAATCTAAATTTTAATTCTAGAGGTGATGCATTTGTAGTACTTTAACTGGGGTTGATTTGTTTTTGTTGCTTAATGAAAAAAGCTTTTGAGTAGTCTTGTTATTTATTCTTTTTTTATTCTTTTTTTTTTAATCTTGTAAATTAAAGTTGTTCTAAACTGTGTAGCTGCGATTTTTTTATTTTCAGTTTTATCATGTGAGAAGTGAATGCCAATGCCACTGGGGGTTTGTGCTTTCATGTAGTACTTGTACATTTGTGATATTGTCTTGTTTTGTTAATTTTTTTTCTTCATATTTTTTTAGCCTGGTTACCCTCTATTGCTTTTCATGCCCATTTTGGATTTGCTACTTACTGCCTGTCTACAGGAAGCAAGATTTTTTGTGTTGCTTTGCAATGGAGCCTGATTTGGCAATAAACTCTTTTTTCCTAACATATTTTTCTCTCTTACAATCATAAGAATTTTAAAGATAGTTTTTTTCGTGTTTAGTTCTTTCTAATACTTGGGTCTTTCATTGCTTTTCCTAGGTTTTGTTTTTGGCTTTTAGGCAGATTATTAGTTTAGTTTTAGTCTCAGTGAGTGAGCATTTAAAATTTCTATTGGTTTTAACTTATTTCTCTGGATTTTAATTCATAATCTTAGATTGTTGGTCATTGCTTTCGTAGTCATTGAAAGTGAGCAGATATTGTCAATATTCTATGTAGTTTGTTGTTACTCTGTAGTTTTTTTCTATTTAGGACTCAAATATACTAAGCAACATATGCTTTTTTATAAGATTCCGATGTTTGTTTTGTGGGGACAATGCTTGATTGTTTTTAGTGTTGATATGTTTACAGGAGGAGAATTTGTGATTTGGACTTGCAACAGTGTTTGCACTGTGTTGGCTGCAACAATAAGAAAATCTTCTCTTCTCTTAATTTCACTTTTTTCTTACGAGTCTTTGAACGGACTGTTTTATCTTGCTTGATACTATTCCTTGTTCAATTTGTTTTTATAGATTTTGGTGCTAGGCTGCTATTTAAGGCCTTTGTTGCAGCATAGTTGTCCTCCCTAAATTGTTTTGATTCTATTGTATAGGAGCACAAGTATGTAAACTATTCTATCCATTTTTGTCACGTAGCTGGTAATTATGAGTTTAGGTTGCATTTGTGTGATTTTAATTTAATTAATTTCTTCACGCTCAACATGTTTTTAGGTGGCTACTTTTAAGGAGTTTATTGCAACAAACTTGGCTTTTCATGATACTATCCCGAACTTTTCCTAAACCGTGTAGCTGGGTATCTGTGAATTTTCTGTTTGCTACATGTGGCAGATTCAAAGCTTGCGCCACTGAGGGTCGTACTCTCCTCCTGTACATTTGTCTTCTTGTCTTGTTTCTACTAATGTTTTCTCGCTTCCAGTGGAAGGTTGGTGGGTTGATAGTGTCAGTGTCCAATCAAGTCTTTATTTGATGCAAGGATTCTAAGGGGGTTGCTGTTTAGGCTTAGAATTGATTTAGGGAAATGAGAGTTTCTTAGAACAAGGAACAAGGTGTGACAAAACCTTCTTAAGGGACTAGGCTAATCTATGTGCTTGCATTAAAAACTAATCACAAAGTAACTACAATTTGGTACTTATACTAGATGCTTGACAAGTGTCTAAATCCTATTGGCTAATGCTTAAGCAATCATCTAACTAACTAACTAACTAGTTACAAGAGGATTAGGATGCAACAACTTGAAATGCCTAGCATCAGGACTCTTTATCTTAAGAAGCACTTGACCTCAAGTGCTCTTGGTTGCCACAAGTTTTGTATGAATTTCTAGCCTTCTAGGATGATGTAGTTTCCCTGTATAATGAGTTTGTTGCCTTTGGTAGTATAGACATTAAAATTTTATGATGTATTCACAACCGTCCGATTGTTCATGATAAAATATTTGTGATCAAATTAATCTCCAATTGATGAGGTGGACGATCAGCAAATGAAATCAAGCCATGTGGCAACATCAAATAAGAAAGCCATATGGCAATGTCAGAAGAAAAGACCTATATGGAAAGTTCTTATTAAATGGGAGACCAAATTAAACCCGTAATTAACTCTCAATAAATGCTAAGAGAAAATTCCAAATTAAATACATTAAAATTTTATGATGTATTCACAACCGTCTGATTGTTCATGATAAAATATTTATGATCAAATTAATCTCCAATTGATAAAGTGGACGATCAGCAAATGAAATCAAGCCATGTGGCAACATCAAATAAGAAAGTCATATGGCAATGTCAGAAGAAAAGACTTATATGGAAAGTTCTTATTAAATGGGAGACCAAATTAAATCCACAATTAACTCTCAATAAATGCTGAGAGAAAATTCCAAATTAAATACGATTGAGTTGCCTATAAATAGGGGCTTCTCATATGAGAAAAAGGGAGAGAAACTTAGAGAAAAAAACCCTACTGACACTCTGCCAAAGTAGAGAGTCATCTCTAAGTCCAAAAGAACACCCTTGCTCCCTCAAAATCAAGGCTCATTTCTACTTCTTCAAATCAAAGTAGAGATTTTCCTTCAATTAAGTTCAAGATCGAGCCAACGGCCCTCAACTTCAAATCAAAACTCAAGTACATCCAATCACACATCCAACTTGGAGACATCAAAGTGCGATTCAAGATCAAGTTTCATAGCCTTTCGGATCGTAAAGTTACTTGGAAATCGAATCAGAGGAGTTTTATTGTATTCTTTCATTGTAAAGAGTCATACAGAGGATTGTACTCACATATATACAAATCAATACAATTGATAATTTGTTACACTATTTCGTGATCATGTGATTCTTCTTTTACGAAAATTGTGTGTACAAATTTCTAGCACACCCAGTGGGACCACTCTGCCTCTCATCTCTTTCTCCATCCTAGAAATCTTCAAGTCTCCAATCCACCAAGTTCAATGGCCTTGAAGAAGTCTCAAATTCCCAAGAATGCTAACAAAAGTGTTAGGGGGGTCAACAAGCAACAGTACTTCCACAGGTCCCATGACTCGAAACAAAGCTAAGGCAATAAGGCTCCTCACATCACAAGAAGTTGAGGGAAAAGCTCCTATGACCAAGCTCATAAGTGCCCCAGTCCAGCCAAAGACTTTCATCTCCTTAAGCACTTTAGGGGCAGGAAAGCACACCATCGCCAAGAAGGAAAATTCAACATTCATCCTACTCTGCATTAAAAACTAAGTCAAGCACTACTTCTTGTTTGGGTTCTTTTCCAGGATCCTCTCAAGAGGTTACCTCTTTAATCTTCTCAGGAAGCTCATCTCGTACGATATTCATGTCGGCCATGATGATGGAGACTACTACCGTTGATGAAAAGATTGCTGAAATGGGACGTGTCATCGCTAAACTTACCAAGACTGTGGAGGAGAAGGACCTTCAAATCGCCACCCTTATGAATAAGCTTGAGGTTCAAAATCGAGGGGAGTCTAGCAATGGCCAATCTCAAACTCAACAACATATGTTGCAAGGGGCTCATACATTCTCTCCAAAGAAGGCTGACAACCAACACGGAAGCTTTGCCTTCATCGCTTTTCTATCAATCCAGCAATTGCAAGACATGATAGCAAATACTATTCGAGCTCAATATGGTGGTGCACCTCAGAGTCTCTTATGTACTCAAAGCCATACACAAAGAGGGTTGACAACTTATGAATGCCTGAGGTTATCAACCTCCTAAATTTCAACAGTTTGACGGGAAGGGAAATTTCAAACAACACATTGCCCACTTCATCGAAACTTGTAACAATGCTGGCACAGAAGGAGATCTCCTTGTGAAACAGTTTGTCCGCTCCCTTCGAGGGAATACCTTCGATTGGTACACTGATCTTGAGCCCGAGTCCATTAACAGTTGGGAGAAAATGGAAAGAGAGCTTTTGAATTGCTATCATAGTACTTGTCGCACAGTGAGCATGATGGAACTAACAAACATGAGGCAATGGAAGAATGAACCTGTCGTCGACTACATTAACCGTTGGCGTTCCTTAAGCCTTGATTGTAAAGATCGTCTTTCAGAAGCATCTGGGGTGGCAATGTGTATCCAAGGTATGCATTGGAGACTACTTTACATCCTCTAGGGAATCAAGCCTCGCACCTTTGAAGAACTTGCTACTCGAGCACATGACATGGAGCTTAGCCTGTCTAGCCGTGGAGAAAAAGGCCTACCCATTGATAAAGATACGAAGAGAGGTGACAAGTACTCCAAGTCTACTGTTGAGGAGTCTCTTACCATCACTACAGAGCCTATTCATTACAAGAAGAACGCAAGTCTACCACAAGAAAAGGAACGGCATCAACCCACCTTAAAGGAGATGGAAGAACGGACATATCCTTTTCCGAACTCTAATGTTTTAGGAATGCTTGATGACCTCCTGGAAAAGAAGATAATTAAGCTACCGGAATGCAAAAGACTGGAAGAAATGGGTCACACCAACGATCCGAAGTACTGCAAATACCATCGAGTTGTAAGTCACCCAGTGGAGAAATGCTTTGTTCTGAAAGATATCATCATAAGGCTTGCAAAGGAAGGTAAAATCCTCTTGGACTGGATGAAACGGTTGAGTTAAACTGTACCACGTTCATCACTACATCCTTAGCTTTAATAAAGTCACAAACTCCAACAAAGACATGGTCACCTTTAGCTTCAACACTAGGGGCATCTAGCAAGCCGATGAACGAAGATGGGAGTTGGGCTCTTGTAACTCGAAAGAAATCTTGGAAGCAATGCAACTCGAAATCACAAGTGATCTACACAAAAAAGCAATATCAAAAGAACAATCCAAGACAACCTCGCAAGAAGGTGAAAAGGAATCCAAGCATCCAAAATAAAGAAGTTCATGACGACAAATTGTTGCAACAAAGAAGCAGCTCTCCAATCACCCTTCATGACTATTTCAGCAAAGGTTATTTCAAGGCAATGAATGATGGCTTGAGAATTAAGGAGTCAAAAGCATGCAATGAAAAGCCCCAAGATCAAATCTTTAAAGCATTCAGCAAAAGAGTTCGTCCATATTCTTCTCAAGTAGGAGATTTGGCACTCGCAACACGACGACCATTCAATATGTTGTCCAAGAAGTTTACATCAAAATGGGATGGTTCATATGTTGTCCAAGAAGTTCACGGCAATGGTACCTACCAAATAGATGACAAAGATGGGCAAATGGTTAGTCCCATAAAGGTAAAGTGTCACTAAGTTTGAAAAACATGATGTGCTCCTTGGTAAGAGCTTAAACTGCCCACTAAAAAAAAAAAAAAAAGTTCCTGCTAGGTTGAAAACCTTGAAAGAGGTGACCTAGGCAAAAGTTAGGGACAAAAAAAAAAAAAGAGGAAAAAAATCCTGCTAGGTTGAAAACCTTGAAAGAGGTGACCTAGGCAAAAGTTAGGGACTAAAAAAAAAAAAATTAAAAATACTCTCTTGAACTATGTTATGACTTGATCCCTTTTGGGTACGTAGGCAGCTTGATATTCGTTACTAAGTTCAGTCACATACATATATTAAAAAAAAAATTTGTGAAGTGCAAATCCAAACAATTTCAAATAATTGGTCATGCTAGCATGTAGCAATGTTGAAGGAGCTAGCCGGATGTGTAATTTGCAAGGCGATACTCATGATCCGTATGAGGACGAAGGTCTGAAGATCTACTTGATCATAATCGCTTGAAAAATAAAAAATCAAGCACATAGAGATTGTAATCCAAATGGAAGACAAAAATTGGTTGAATTGACTCCCGTTCCGTTGTAACCACTCCTTGAGAATGTGAAAATTACAACTAAGCTTGTGAGAGAAGCTTGACCATATCTTAGCATGCACCTGCGAGCAAAGTCATACAAGAGCAGTTTCTCAAGCCACAAAATGTCAAGTTGTGAGTAAGCAGTAACCACAAGAAAGACACATGGAGGTTTGCATGCACACTATCCAAATTTGAAAACCATGTTCATGGCTTATTAGTTACTAGGCATGGCATTGAAATTCAAGGCTACAAGGAAGCCATGTGTTCGCGTGGGGCATGGAAGCTTTAGGCATGTATTTAATGTGCACCTTAGTTGTCACATGAAGATGAAGGCCAGAGCACTATAGTCATGTAGAAGCAAAAGGAGACAATTAACAAGCCAATGCTTCTTCTTACATGGTGTCCACCTTGGGTGAATTTGAATCAACATAAGTCGATTGCTTTTGGAGCTTCAAGGACAGCACAACTCCTCCTTTAACACTGCGTATGCAAAGAATCAACATGAAAACACGCGGCTCATAGGGACAAGGTTGGAGTGCCCAAAATCAAATGCAGTGCGTTACAAACTCACAATGTGGAAAAGTAAAGAGCTTTAGACGACCTTTACTCTTTGGCATGGGTAAGGAATAAGGATAGGCAAACAAAGCTCACACAGATAGCCGGGGAACGAAGGTAGTCCGATGTTAATGCAAGCAAAAGAGACTGACTGGTTCTTGAACCCGACATTATAGAAGAATAACTGAACAATTCAGAGATGAGGCAGAGATCTCACTACGGTAGCGCCTCCAAGAGCTGGCAATTGGAGTTTGTATCCGAACTATGCTACCTCTATGCTCCGGCAACAATAGTCAACAGCTGCGAGATGAAGAGCGAAACACACGAAGGAACCTACGCCGATAGTCGCAAGATGAAAGCAGTGAGACGGCTAGCTTACAAGTCGATGGCCACAAGATGAAGGCAGTGAGATGGCTACGCCGATGAAGCTCTCAGAGACAGTGAGAGGACCGTCGATGCTTGGATCCTTTGAATGCTGAGATAAAGATTAGAACCCCACAATTCGTTCTAGACCATGGCGCGGAGGACATCGACTCACAAAGGAGGGCAGCAGCAACAAAGTCTACGACGAAGCAGCTTCTACTTCAATCAGTAAGACGATGAAAGAAGAATGTAGTTTTGAGATGAAGCAAGATGAAAGTGGGTGCTTGAATCCGATATGTGGCTGTCTCTATGCTCTGGCACCAACAACTGCGAGGTGGAGTCGATGGATGGGCGAACAAAGCTACGCACCTAGAGTTGTGGAACGAGGACAGTAAGTGCAATTCGTGGATACTAAGAGGAGCAACACACAATGACTTGCTCTGGACTTAGCGCCGACTTAAGAAGGTGGTTCAAAGACGAAGCCGCTATAAGTCGAATCCATTGGACACCAAGACAAGAAAACAGGACACCTTCCTCCACAAGTTTGTTCGTAGAGTGCAAGAGAGTGATGGATTGATCATTGAGAGTCTCGATGAGTTGTAAAAGATGACCATGATGGAGCGCATTTGATTGCAACCACTTGGAGAAGACAAAGCTTGTAGAGGTCACGACTTGAGCAAACGTAGAAGAGTCACAAGTCGAGCAAAGGGTTGGCAAGCCTGAATCACTTGACACACCTGACAGCAAACCAAAGGAAATGATGAATACCTTATTCATTCAAATGCTCTTTACTAATAAATTTATAAATATATATATATATATATAATAATAATAATAACAACAAAAAAAGGGGCACATGCAGTCATGGCTTATTAGAAAGGAGGGCATATGGCATTGAGATTCAAAACTACAAGTAAGCTATTCATTCAATATCAACATTCAAGTGCTTAAACATCTTAGGTACTTGTTGCAATAACTATATATGCATGTAAAGACAAAGACAAGTGGAAGTTGGCATGTTGCCTATTAAGTGCAAAGATCATGTGTGTACAAAGATGCCACCATGCTTCTCGTGAAATTAAGGCTTGGGACGTGTCAATAATATGGCATAAACTGTTACATGCAAAACAATAGAAATCGTGAAAGTGAGGCATTCTCCCTTATAGAAGCCGGATCAATGGACAAGCCAATATTTCGTAGTGACCAAGTGCGACACATAGAACTAACATATATTCGTTGTTTTTGGGAGTGTGAAAGACATCGCGACAATTGTTTAAGCCCAGAAAATACAAGCGTCATGGCCATAAGCAATTGCTGTAGATGGAGTTGGAGTACCCAAAGTGCGTTGAAGGCCGCAAGATGAAGGCAGTGAGAAGGGCGCGTTGATGGAACTCCTGTACTGATGGCCGCAAGACGAAGGCTTTGAGAAGGTTGCGCAGACGAAGAACTCACACCAATGGTCTCGAGACAAAGGGCAGTGAGAAGGGCACGCTGATGGAACTCCCGTACTAATGGCCGCAAGATGAAGGCTTTGAGAAGGTTGCGCAGACGAAGCACTCACACCAATGGTCGCGAGACAAAGGGCAATGGAATGGATGCGCTGATGAAGCTTATAAACTCGGAGTCCACAAGAGGACCGCTGTTGCTCGAATCCATCGGACGTCAAAACAAGAAGGACAGGATGCTGACTCACTTGAAACTGAGGCTTGGCTCACGCAGTACCAGCTTCTAGGACCTGCACAGAGTAAATCAAGGGGTTCAAAAAAAAAAAATACAAAGACAAGCATAAGAAAGAATGAGAAAGAAAGAGGATGCCTGCTACGGCTGAAGAAAGAAAGAGAACTTGAAAAGAAAAGAAAAAAAACGGTGCTCAATTTTATTCCCACCCATAAAACACCAAGTCCTTTTATAGAGGTGGTGCTCGCAAGAAATCCTAGTGATTTATAAGAGGGCGGCTAAAGAGAAAAAAAGGCTTGCCGAGCAAGACAACTTCAACACCAACTCTATACTAAGGAGACCAACGTGGGCTTGTGGTTAAAAAAAAAGGGTCTTTTGTGCAATCAAGCCCACAAGGCGTCAACTGTAAAAAAAAAAAACAAAAAAACAAAAAAAAAACAAAGACAAGTTGAAATCCTTCTTGTACGTGGATGAAGGTCTTGCTTTCCCGTGAACTTAGTCCAAATTGAGATTAATAAAATACTTCAAGCCTTGTCTTCCTTGCATGACAATTGGGAGCACAACCAAATCTTGAAGTGGGGGCATTTGTAGATATTAAAATTTTATGATGTATTCACAACCGTCTGATTGTTCATGATAAAATATTTGTGATCAAATTAATCTCCAATTGATGAGATGGACGATCAACAAATGAAATCAAGCCATGTGGCAGCATCAAATAAGAAAGTCATATGGCAATGTCAGAAGAAAAAACCTATATGGAAAGTTCTTATTAAATGGAAGATCAAATTAAATCCATAATTAGCTCTCAATAAATGCTGAGAGAAAATTCCAAATTAAATACGATTGAGTTGCCTATAAATAGGGGCTTCTCATATGAGAAAAAGGGGGGAGAAACTTAGAGAGAAAAACCCCACTAACACTCTGCCAAAGTAGAGAGTCATCTCTAAGTCTAAAAGAGCACCCTTGCTCCCTCAAAATTAAGGCTCATTTCTACTTCTTCAAATCAAAGTAGAGATTTTCCTTCAATTAAGTTCGAGATCAAGCCAACGGCCCTCAACTTCAAATCAAAACTCAAGTACATCCAATCACACATCTAACTTGCTTGGAGACATCAAAGTACGATTCAAGATCAAGGTTCATAGCCCTTCGGATCGTAAAGTTACTTGGAGATCGAATCAGAGGAGTTTTATTGTATTATTTCATTGTAAATAGTCATACAGAGGATTGTACTCACATATATACAAATCAATACAATTGATAATTTGTTACACTATTTTGTGATCGTGTAATTCTTCTTTTACGAAAATTGTGTGTACAAGTAACATACCAAAGGTTGATGCTTCTGCACAGTGAAGTCCCACACAACTGAATCGACCTTCATCTTGACCGCTGGCTTGGGTTTACTTTCCTTTTCTTTGGGTGAAAATAGTAGGGTTGTACCATCTTGTACATAATGTGTGCACTACACCTTCTACCATGGATGGTTTGCCTATCATGTAGACATGGCCTTCCACTTGCAAGTAGGAGAAGAAATCAGGAAGGGCTCTAGCTGCATAGGAAATTCAGGCTTTGATAGGGTGGTATTATATAGAATCATAGTGAGGTTAGCTTTAAAAGATTCCAATAGATTCTTAGTTGGACAAGAACACTAATGCTTAACAAAATGAGTAAAATCAGTGAACTCGTGGCTGACTATGAGTGGTGGAAAAAAAAGTGGTTGGGTCATGTGAACTGTCAATTACTATTGGTCACATCACAGCTGTGACAAAAGTTGTGACACAAAAATTATAGTCTTAAAAAAACTAATTTCAACATATTCCTAGTTAGTCTAGGACACCTGATGCATAACAAAATAATATTAGAATCATGACTGATTTCCCTACTTAATAGGATCTCAAATGAAACCAAACTGGACCATGACAAACATTCATGGTCTTCTTATCATAAAGAACACAATCTTGAAAGCTAATGATTGATAAGAACCCTAAGCACCCTTTTGAAACTCTAACTGATCATACACGGGTTCTTGAATGCATACCTTCTCTTTATTGTTTTCAATCGGAAATATGCTATAACTCACTTCTTCTTCATATTGGTCATACATGGGTACATTGATTAGCATATCTTCCTTAGGTGCTTGCAAGGTATTATCAAAGATCAAAGTCATACCTTCTTCTTCAGTCCCTTCCACCACCAAGGATTTTCCTTCCGACTACATGGCTGACTTCCACCTGTTAAGGCCTTTGTAGACTTGTCCTCCACAATTGTAACATTTGAAAATTCAATTGATTGTGCATGTAATGTCTGCATTTGATAAACCAAGTACTGCATTAACTGAAAAACACTTTGTTGCATTTCCCTTGTCCTTCTTTGTTTGTCAATAAACATTCTTGGTTGGCCAAGATAGCTGCCAAGGACTTGCACTTGTTGGTACTTGGTTTCCTGAGGTTCATATTGCAATGATATCCTATGCAAATTTTGGAAGATAGTTTGCATGTAATTAAAAGGCAGGATTTTTTTTTTTGTAATTGTCGCTTCATTTTGAACTATTCTAGCACCTTTCCTTTTCCCATTCTCACTCATTGGACTTGCAATTGCTTCCACCAAACAAATGTCAGGCCCTTGAGCTTATTTGCTACCAATTTCACCTTCTTGTAGTCTAGTACCTCATGGAAATCGAAAATTCTCTCCACTTGGTTAAGCCAGTCCACGAAGATTCTCTCTCTCTCTCTCTCCCCCTTCTGTTTTTTTTACTCTTACAATCCCAATGTTATATGTATAGTTTCTGCTCATTTTATTTCTTACAAAAACTTGGGCAGTGTTTGCTTTTCTTAGGCTTCGTATCCAAAGGATTATAGATTACAGTTTTTCTCTTACCCTTTGTCCTATTGTCTTGTTTTAGTCATTCTATGTTGGCAAGCTCATGTCTAATTTGAATGTGGTAATACATCTTATTGGTGTGCAATGGTTATATTAACTAAGATTGCGATCTAAATATTGTTGCCAAGAGAAGAATAATATAGGTTTTTGCTTTATCCTATCGTGCTTGGCATGAATTTGGCCTTTTGGGAATTGAATTACTTTAACTTAAACAAAAACAAAAATCCTTCTACCAAACAGATCCTTATTCATTTTTACTTCAGTTTTTCTTGTAAATTTCTTTCAAATATTATATTCCTTTGAACATGATATTATATATTTCAATATTTCCTTGTTTGATCTATTTTATAGTTTCTTATTGAAGGTGCTTTCTGGATTGATTTGTTTCTTTTCTTGATTTTTCTTTTTTCTAATGAGTCTTTCAAGTTCAACACACTATTCAATCTAACATGATTCTATATCTTGTTCAATTTATTTTTCCAGATTTTGGTCCTAGGCTGCTGTTTAAGGCCTTTGTTGCAACAAAGTTGGATTTCCCAAATTGGTTTGATTCTTTCTTGTCCTTTTATGTCAGCCAATGTTGGAATTATGGTTAAGTGATTGAATTCATTATTCTTCTAATAGCTTAAGCTTTTGTGAGAATTGGCATTTTATCATGGTATTAGAGCAGGAGATCATGTGTTCCATTTCTGTCTCCTCTTTACCTCCTTTTTAAAATGTTACAAGTCCCATGTGTTGGGTCCCACTTATTAAGAAAGGATTTAAGTTTTTGGGACAGTTGGTAATTTAACAGCTAATAATGTGTTAAAAATTTTAAAATTGATTTGTAAATGATAAAAGGTAGTGCTTTAATTTTGAGAATTTTAACATCTTTGGTTCTTTTTTTTTCCCCCTACTACCATCCACTTGCACTTATAAGAACTTTTATTACTTATATTTGTGAATGGTAAATTTTGTCATTTGCTCTACAAGCTCTTATGATTTTTGGAGCTCTTGTCAGAATGATGATTTAATGTCATTGTTAGTCATACAGGATGTGATATGCATGCTTTAAACATTTATGTTCAATTAATTGCTAGAGACTTGTATGATGGGTTTAAAGGATGGCGAGTTTGATGGACTTGAAGGAAGTGCCGTAAACTCGAAAGTCTCAAGTTTCGTCGACCATACTATCAATTCATAGGGCTTTTGATTGTCTCACAGACACAGAGTGAGATAGTATGACCAAAAATTGTGACACTACTATCTTATATAAAAATGAAAAAAGATGGTAACCCTAAAACCATTTTAACTCATAATATATTTATCAAAAAAATATTAATTCATGATATGACAAAATCATGGTAACAACACGTAGTGCTCAAAAAAATCAATTGTTCACTTATGTTAATATCCTAATAAATTATATGAACTATACTCCTTATCGTAATATCTACATATATTTAAAAATTTTCCTTGATATTATAGTGTCTAATTAGTTTTATGATATATATATTTGAAAAACATGAATTTAAGTTAATTTGGGTAAAGTAGCTAACTAAAAGTGCATGAATCCTTTCAAAAAAAAAAATTTGGTTGAGGAAGGCGGAGCACCAAACAAATCTAGATGGATTTTTTTGTGAACATCTCATAAGATAGCGAACTTGTAATTTAAATTCTACTAGAATTTGTCAGTGAAGAAAACGGTGGCTAGGAGACAAAATCGTTGTCCTTGAAAATTAAAGGGAAAGAAAAATAATTTTTAATTTTTAATTAGTGCGTGAATTGTGTAATATTTATAATGAAGGAAAAATTGCAATTTACATTTGTTAACTTAAATCCAAAAATCATTTTACTCTTTTAAGTTTGAAATTAATAATTTTAGACGAGTAACTTTAACCCAAAGGACTATGTTCTTAAAGGATTAAGATGATTTTTATGCAAAGTTGTTGGACTAAAATAAAAAACTTCAAACTTGAAGGATCAAAATGATTTTTGGACAAAGTTAGCTGATGTAAATTGTATTTTTGCATAAAATGAAAAAATGAATCATGTTGATAATTTTGTGCAATCTTTGTTTCTTTTCTCGTCTTTTTTTAGCAGGAGCTCACAAAATTTGACATTGTGAAACTTTCGGTAGCATGCAAATTACATAGGATTTTCATGGAAGCTATGGGAAAGGCACTAAATCAATGGGCAGAGAAGAAATCTATTATATCAGCAAAAGCTCCACTACCAAATTGTCAAAATTTGGTTGAATTAAGAACGCACGCCACTTAAATAAGAAAGTAATGCCCTCATTTAGGCACTAGGCCGAATTTTGCTCATACTCGCTCATAATCATCTAAAATGAAGGAAAAACATCTATCTTGATTCTTGACGAATGTGAAATTTAATAAAACATTGTATTAATTTATGTAATTCAATAGGTAGTGATCAATCATGACATTACATAAAATATAAGAAATTCAATTACCACAATATTTTATTCACAAATTTTTAACAAACCTCCATCTCACCTTTACCAATTGGGGAAAAAAATTATTGGAGGGGAGATCTAAATGGTTATTTTAGAAAAGGGAGTGAGGTATTTGAAAGATTTCATGGAGGTTGGAGATATGGAACAAGGAATGAGGTATAAGATGCTATTTATGCTTCACAATAGAATATGATTTGATATTGATGAACACTTGGTCCTAAAATTCACACTTAATTACCTTTAAAAATATGTATCAATGTTAGCTAAATAGGTATTATCGTTATTGAAATTTGGAAAGTAGATGTTTTAGAGATTGCAAGGTAATACCATGAGAGCATAACCACTTCTCATATATTAGTGTTACAAGATATTTGTATTATAAGTTGCAATGAGGTAGGTTGTTGATCTAATACTTACCAATTGCATAACACAATTCAGAAGAAAACGACTATGGGTAAAAGAACAAATATGTGCTTCATATACTAGTAATATGCCCATCAAAAACTATTGAACACATATATAGATTATTCTTATTTAAAAGCCCTTATTTTTTGTTGATTAGGATTTTTTTTTTTAAATGATCTCAGTTGAATAAAATACTAAAATCGTAAAACAACAAATTTAAAAATGCTATACGTTAAAAAAGAAAATTCTTTTGGAGGAGGACCATAACTGAATTCTTGGGAGAAAATTTTAAAATATTTAATTAAATATATCTAATATTTTAAAATTTTATGGAAAAAAATAAATTACACTTTAAATTTAGTAGATTATCATTTTTGTCCTCTAATTTTTTTTAATCATCTTAATCCCAAAAATGTCATTTTTTTTTATTTATATATAGTGATTATGAACAAAACGTTTAGCTTCAAATTAGTTTGGAGGAATTTTTTATAATCTACTATATGACAATTTATAAGATTCTTTATGTTTTATTTAAACAAGTCATATGACTTATTAAAAAAGTTATTGGACTAAATTTATACATAAATAACTTCTTCAATCATCACATGGTGAGTTGGAGGAATATAGTTCCAAAAGATCCATTTGAAACTAAATTTTATAGCGATAGTGAGAATGGGCGCCATGCCTAAGAGAAATTGTGGGTCAAAAGGCAGACGCTAATGGGGCTGTGGCCTTGTGGCAATGCTATTGTACATTTTTTTTTTTTTTTTTTCGGCGGGGGGTGGGGGGGGACAAAGGCTTGGGCTTGGGCTTCGAAAGACTGGGGGACTGGGGTTTGTTCTTTTAACCATCTAGTACATCTTGGTGGGATTATAAGAATTTTCTTGTACATAATTGGAAAAATTTTAAGAGTCTGGTTTTTTCGTCTTTTGAATTTTTGCAAAATTTTCCTTTAATTCTTGGTTACGTTTGTGGTTGTGGGAACATACATGTTCCATTGCCAAAAGGTAATATCCTTAGAAATAAATACTTCACATGCTTTGTTTGTAAATAAATCTTTGAAATACATATTCACATGCTACGTTATAAATGAATACTCACATGTGTGTGTCTATATATATATATATATATATATATATATATATATATATATATATAGTTTGTACAAAACATTTTTTAGAAAACAAAATGCTAAGTATCTAATTTTGTCATCAAAAGGATAATGTTAAAATTAAAATTAAAATAGAGTGCGCGCCTAACACCTTCCCTACACGCAACTGAACTTCCGAGTCCAAACTCTTTGATTCGAGACTTTTGGTATATCTTAATTAACAAACCCTTAAAAAAAGAATTAGACAAATAGGTGACTAATCACACCCAATACAAAACAAATGGTTGGTGGCAACTCCTAAAATAAAATAAGAAAAAGAGACCCACACACACACCTCACCCTAGAAACATATGCACACAAAGTGTCATGTCGCCAAGGACCTAATGTGTGATAAACCAAAAAGTAAGGCCTTCAATAAGTCTTTTTCTCTTTTTTGGGGCATCCACGACCACTTTTAAAAAATATATATAATTTTAACAACAACAAAAAAGTGAAGGCATTAAAGTACTTTTCAAAAACAATTCTCAAAATAAGTTTTCAAAAAAAAAAAATTTTTAATCTTTTAAATTCTTAATGGATTTTTCTTTCCAAAGAAATTCTTAATGAGGTTTTTTAAAAAATGACGAAGTTTTCAAATACTTTTTTAAAAATAAATTGTCAAAAAAGAATGAAGTTTTTAAAATCAATATTTAGTCATATCTTAGTTAAATGTTGGGAAAATGCAACATCAGTTTAACTAGGGTTAAACAATGTTGGATTTGGGCAAATCTTATGTCGTTGGAAAGAGGTTTGCTTTGAAGGGCTCCAAGCACAAAATTTTCAAAAGATTTGCTTCAACTCACGAAAAGAAGAAAAGTGAGATTTTCTCAAATGTTATTCAAGGTACCACTCATAATCAATGTTTTAAAATCCGTTTCATACCGGTTGGTATGGCAGTCAGTTTAAATACCGAACCATCCCAAACAAAACTAACTAATCAGTTAAGTTGATTTAAGGCATTCCAGTTGAATATTCTATTTTGGCTCGAAATTAATTTTGCAGAAACATCATTGATTCCTCCCTTTATCAAACCAAACCTAATTGATGCACCATTCACAAGTTTCCCAAAATTATTTCATGAAACTCATAGGCACTCATTTACAGATTAAGAGCATTTACACCAATCTTCTCAAATATATAACTAAATTAACCCAAAAAAAACTGTACTTTTGGTGTTTGGGATTATGTGTGTCATCATTCATCAAGTCATGAGAGAGAGAGAGAGTATTTGTTGTCATAAGTCATAACATGTTCTAGGCAAAACTGGATTAAGTATTAGGGGGTGAGGGGGCTGGGGGGTGGGAAACAGTCATAAAAAAACAAAAGGACCATGAATTGTATCTTCTCTATTTAAGATCTTGGATTATTTCGTTTAATTGTTCTGCATCTTTAATGTGATTAACTCAACAGTCGCTAACAGACTATGAAATCTCTTCACTTTTCTCAGTCAAATAATCAAATATTTCTTGTTTTGGGATTGCTTTATTCAAAAAATTTTCGAGGAAGAAATATTTTGACAGGGGAAGTTGTTTCATCTACGAAAACTAGCAAAGATCGTATAGCTTAATTGACTAGTGTAGAATCAACTATAACTTTCTCTAGATTGTTCTATAAATAATAGCTTGTACAAAATTAATAACAATTAAAGCAGTAGGAAAGGTGACCACCTTGCTATAGTAATTACTATAGTAGTTGCAAAAATTGAAGCTAACAATGAAGTCATAGCATCGTGTGACCAAGTATACTATCCTATCTCTGCAGATTTCCAATACAAATAAGTGTTTATGGCATTCAATCTATATTGCCAGATTGAATAAACATAACCTTTTGTTGCAAATACCAATTGTACTGTACAGAACAGTACAACTGGTATTTGTTGTATTGAAAGGTGCACTAGTATCCAAACCTCTTTTAAAGTGTACGCTTAAAATATTAGGTTATATCGATTTATACCCTGATGTACTATTGGATTTTGGATGTTTTGAGTCCGAGAGTGAAAGAAATAAAGAAAGAATAAAAAAATATTAGGTTTTTTTTAGGGAAGTCCCAAAACTACATAGTTTAGGTTTCATTTTTTTTTTTTTTATATATTTATAAATAGGCAAAATCTGATACTAGTCAAAATCCTCATCTCGGCCAAAATTGGCCAGAATGGCCAAAACACTCCAAAATATGCTGAAATTTGACCCGAGGTCAAATGTGAGAGGTATTATTGTATCGGTTTGCATACTGATACAAAAAATCTGGCCATTTCTGTCAGAATTGCAGGGAATCAATAACATTAGTTTCAACTAGAAAATGAAAATCAGTTGGTAAAAAAAATTTATAATTTTTTTTGAACGACCTATTTGATACCCATAGCTCACCTTGTCAGCCATCATAACCATATTGCTGCAAGTTTTCATTATGTCACTGTTTTCTTTCTTCTTCTTCGATCTGTCTGCTTGCTTCCTCTTTCTTCATTTCTACATTTTCTTGGCCTCTATTCTCAGCTTTCTTCTAAATACTGTTTTTAAAATATATAAATATATATATATATATATATATTGTTTTGTGGTTTGTGAGTTTCTTAATTTTGTTTGCCAAGCCTATATTGAAAATTTGATACTTGAAAAATTTTTTCGTTAGCTTAATTGTGACCTTACTTGACTAGTTGACTCACAACGTCACGTGAAGAAGAGTGAAACAATTTCAAAATTTTCAACCATTTACTCTTTTTTTTTATATGAAACCATTTACTTTCAAATACTCACTTTATGAAAATGAGATAATTTTTCAATAGATAAAATTGCACATACCAACGGTGGCTGTCTAAGGAATTTTTTCTATGGTAGTATTTAAGAAATTTAAATTATACAAAAATTAATAAAAAAGAACTTCCTTCTCAAAATAATAATAATAATAATAATAATAATAATAATAATAATTTTCATCTAGAAGATAATTTTATCATTAAGACCAGAAGATAATTTTCATCCAGATTTTTGTCTTATGTATCAAATTGATTGAGAATCAAGGCTATAGTGACATGTTGTTAACAATGTCAAGACGTTATTTCATCAAGGCCTCTCTCTCATGTAAAGTTCTAAGTATCATGATCAGTGGCGGCTCTAAGAAGTTTTTTGAAGGTGGTCATTAAAAATTTTAAATTATACAAAATCTAATAAAAATAGAATTTTATATATTGAAAAAACACACACACGCAAAACACATAAAGTCTTACAATTTCCTTCTACAAATTTTCTTAATTATTCAATATTTTATAATTATCTAAAATTTTCAAAATAAATAGTGTCAAATTTTTTTAAGTATATTTAAAATAAATTATATATTTTAATAAGAAAAATATTTATTTTTCTCCCAACATATCAACACATTGAGAACATGTAGGAGTATTCACGCTGTCCTCCTTAGGCACATTAATGTATTGGGTCCTTCTTACAAGTCAGTCCTTCAAAGCCTTTTGTTTTAGGGAAATACTCTGCTCACTACATTTTCAAAATACTTTCACAACAAATACTATGTGGCATGTTGTTATTGACGGCCAAAAAAATAATTTCAATTATGAATTCAAATTAAAACTAGTAACAACTTGTCACCTAAAATTTGTTATGAAAGTGTTACGAAAATATTATGCACATAACATTTCTCTTTGTTTTATTGTTCTTTTGCTTTTGACATTGACATGCAATTAATGTAAAGAATGTCATATAGATACGCCCAAACCAAGTGGGAGCTTTCTTTGTCGACTTTTCTTTATGGAAAGTTATACTTTGATTTGATTGGACTAATATAGATACGTCGTGAGTATGATTTGTGAGGAAAAGGAAATAACAATAATGTCAACCACAAAAATACGTTATGGGGTGTGAACATCTCATCAAAAGACAAGTCCTCTTCCTATAAATAGTGCAACAATTTCCCTTGATCATTCTTAATAACTTCACCAAAGATGTATATTTAAATACCCCCATCGCATTCTAAAACCCTTGCAAACCAAGCCTCTTAAGTCTTAACTCATTTCGCTCTTACAACTCCAATCATTTTCTTTCTTCGTCAATATCGAACCATGTATTTTGGGAGGAAAAACCTTTTTAACATTGCCACAGTCATTATGCTTTTGTCTTTGATTTTCCTTGCTAAGCCTCATGAATTCATTGGGTGTTACAAAGCCAAAATATGGGGTAAAAATAATGTCATTTTCACCGTAAAGAAGAATTCCAAACAACTCATCACTAAATTAAACTTATTAAATTAAAAAAATTTAATTCTAACACAATCTTTTTAAGAACAACTATGTGCATTGAAAACTCAATATTTTTTTTTTTTTGATAAGCAAAACTCAATAGTATTGATATAAGCTAACTACATATATCTCTATGTATTAAGAAAATTTAGAAAGTTAGTTAATTCTATCTCTACTGACTAAAATACCCCTAATACCTCTTATTATCATTACACTTAAAAAATAAAAAAATGGAGCATATAAGGAAATTCAATAGCTAAATTCAAAATTAATTTTTTTTAAAAACAAAAATCCCATGTACAACCCCACTACCAAGCATTTACACAACCTTTTAGCAAATTTTAAGGGTTTTATCTTTAAAACCCATCTAGAATGTAGACATTAAAAAAAAAAAAAAAAACACTCTTAATGTGCGGAACTAAATTGTTTTCTCTTTGCAAAATTTTCGGATTCTATTATCTTTTCTTTAAAACAAATATAAAAAAATTATCTTAACTCTTTTTACTACTCTCCCACAAATCCACAATCCCACGTTTTCTTTCTCCTCCTTTTTTTTTTTTCTCTTTTTTATTATTATTTTTAAATCCTCACGTTTCCCTTCGGTTTGTTCAAAATTCAAATAATCCTAATGTTCTATTTGAACTCAAATTATTATTATTATTATTATCATTATTATTATTATTATTATTGAACTCAAATTATTTTTTTAATTGCATCTCATGCGGTTTAACAATATATATATATATATATATTTATATATATATACACATCTGTAGGAATAAGGGGCCTAGGGGTATATATTGGGCCTTGGGCCTTGGCTGAGGACGTTGAGTGGTCCGAGGACAAATAAACAGTAGTGGAGATGTAAGACTCAGAGCCCCATGAGTAAGCTACAAATGAGAAAGTTTGGAAAGGTAGGCCGAGGAGGAGTATCTCTTCGGTTAAACGAAGTAAAGATCAAAGCGTGTATTCTATCAACCAGAGTGATGTTCCAGGAAATTCTATTGATAAGGATATGCATTATGAATGTACAGGACAGATGGGAGCTGAGAAATATCTAAGAGAAAGCTGCTATCACCGTATTGAATGCTCTGTAGCTAACTCTCTAGCCACATTAATGAGGAAGTGATATCTGAACAGTGTTTTTCAGCCATACAGCTACCCCAAAGACTTCAGGAGGGTGCTGATGGGACCAGGATCAACACAAGCAATCTAACGTCCACGTGGAGGGTGAAGATGAAAAGAGGGAGATAATATAAAATAGAGAGGAGGCCTTAAGAGAAAGGGAATGGAAAATTGAGAAAGAAACACTGTAGCAATTAGAACTGTATTTGTAACCAACTTCAAGTAATATATACAAGAACTGACCTCCTCGAACTATGTCGAAGGCCATTTGCTTTAGATAAAACCATTCTACTTTTACTTTATTGTCATCTGGATCCGTTATAATTGCTACCCAACTTATTAGAACCTAGTTTTCCAACCCACTCTCTACAAATTCATTGTATTGAGCTCATTGGGCCTAGATCCACTTATTTTTTAGGCTTAGGACTCAAATTGTGTCTTTACAATTGGCGTCGTCTGTGGGAAATTCTTGTATTTTAGTGAGTTTAATGTCCAACTATGGTAGGTTCAGGTCCGAATCTAGAGGAATCTATGGGGTCCCAACGTCAAGATCATTTTGTTAATCTTGAGCGAAAAAGGAACCGGGAAGTTAGTGTGCATACCACCCATACTAGTAGGAGCTAGTCTCGAAGCGGGAGCCACCTTTCTCATGAGGAGAATACCAGAGCCATGCAACTGGAGATTGATCATTTGAAGAGGAAGTTGCGCCACAAACGGCAAAGGCGAACTCCCTCCAATTCTAACTTCTCTTCTAACGATGAGGAGGATGGTAGTTATAGACCCAGATCAAGGACTCCTCCTAGTGAGTCTTTCTCGTACGATAAGGACCACCACCATGAGCGCAGAAATAGGAACTCATCTTCCAAAGGCTTGGGAAATGATGCGATGAGCAGAACACTCAACCAAATTTCCAGATCACCTTTCACGTGCAAAATTGAGGGAGGTAGACTTCCTCGGTGGTTCACTTAGTCCACGTTCACCATGTACAATGGTCGAATAGACCCTGTGGAGCACGTAAGCCACTTCAACCAGAGAATGGTTGTACACTCCAAGAATGAGGCCTTGATGTGCAAGGTGTTTCCCTCTAGTTTAGGGCCCGTGGCCATGAGGTAGTTTGATGGCTTAGGAGCTAGTTCCATTGATTCCTTTAAGGAACTCACTCGGGCATTTGGATCTCGCTTTATTACGTGCAGTAAGGTTCCTCGACCCTTAGATTCCCTACTGTCTATGGCCATGCGAGAAGGAGAGACCCTGAAGACGTACTCAGACAGATACTAAGAGATGTTTAATGAGATCGACGGAAATTTTGATGACGTGGCTATAAGGACTTTCAAGGTCGGCCTGTCTGCCGAACATGATTTGAGAAAGTCCTTGACCAAGAAGCCGGTAAAGAGTGTGCGTCGGCTTATGGATCGTATTGACGAATACAATCAGGTGAAGGAAGACCAGGAGCAAGGGAAAGGAAAGGCTAAGGTTATCCCTCAAGACAGAAGGGATTTCAAGTCGGACAGATACAATAATAATAGACCCCGAAGGGATTTTGCTGGGCAATCTGGCTCTACGGCTCCTCAAGTGGTTAACACAGTGTTCCGAGAGCCAATACATCAAGTCTTGGAGAATATCAAGAATGAGCCTTATTTCAAATGACCAAACAAGATGGGAAGAGACTCCATGAGGCGCAACCAAAGTCTTCATTGCCAATACCATCAGGAACGAGGTCATACCACTGAGGACTATAGAACTTTGTGAAATCATCTGGAGCAACTGGTTAGAGATGGAAGGTTAAAGCAGTTTCTGTATCGGCCCAATAGGCAAGGATACCAAACAGGGTTAGGGGCTCAAGGGAATGTTTCTTCAAGGCCCCCTTTGGGCATAATTAATGTCATCTTCGCTACTCTTGGGAAGACTGGTTCTCATCCCTCCAGGGTGATGTTTGTAGCTCGGCCACCCGCTGAGGACTCTAATTCTAAGCCGAAGAGGGCTAGAGTGGAGATCCGATCGGCATTGAGCTTTTCAGATAAGGACAAAGTTGGAACCATACAGCCACATGATGATGCTTTAGTGGTCACCCTCAGGATAGGATGATATGATGTGAAGAGGGTGTTGGTAAACCAGGGCAGCGGTGCAGAGATCATGTATCCTAATCTATACGAGGGGCTGAGGTTGAAACCTGAGGACTTGGCACCTTATGATTCACCCTTGGTAAGCTTTAATGGGAAAGTTGTAATTCCAAGGGATCAGATTAGATTACCGGTACAGGCGAGTCCGAAGTGGTGGAGGTGGACTTCATTGTGGTGAATGCTTATTCCCCCTACACTGCCATTATGGCAAGGCCTTGGCTCCATGCCTTGGGAGTCGTTTCTTCCACCTTGCATTTGAAAGTTAAGTATCCGTCTGAGGACCAAGTTGAGGAGCTAATTGGGAGCCAGTCTATGGCTAGGCAATGCTTGGTAGCTGCAATTATGCATCAGCCTAAGGTTGAGTCCTCGGCCTCTACTAAGAGGGGCTCATAGCAGTCAAAGATCCCGGTCCTGTCTTACGGACGTGGTGTCGGAAGGGGTAAAGTGCAAGAAGCTGGAAGAAATTGTTATAGATAGTGATCCGGAGAAGTTTTTTCAAGTCGGAACTCAACTGCCTCCTCGAGAGAATGAGGAGCTGATCATGTTTCTAAAGAGGAATATTGATGTGTTCGCATGGAATGCTTATGAAGCTCATGGGGTGGATCCAGACTTCATTTGCCATCATCTAAATGTCAGCCCGGCTGTCCTCCCTAAGAAGCACCACCTCGGCGATCATCTAAAAAGCATTCTGATGCTGTCAAAGAGGAAGTGAACAAGCTTAAACAAGCTGGGGCTATTAAAGAAGTCTTCTACCCTAAGTGGTTGGCCAATACGGTGGTAGTGAAAAAGAAAAATGGGAAGTGGTGGGTATGTGTAGACTTCACAGATCTGAATAAAACTTGCCCCAAGGATCCTTTCCCTATGCTTCGAATAGATCAGTTGGTGGATGCCACTGTAGGCCATTCTCAGATGAGCTTTTTGGACGCCTTTCAAGGGTACCACCAGATACCTTTGGTTTTGAATGATCAAGAGAAGACAGCTTTTGTTACCCCTATTGGGAATTACCAATACAAGGTGATGCCTTTTGGTTTAAAGAATGCGGGATCTACCTATCAAAGGATAATGACTAGGATATTTGAGCCACAGCTAGGAAAAAATATTGAGATTTATATAAATGATATGGTGATAAAGAGTAAATTAGAGTCCGAGCATGTTAACGACCTCGGCAATATCTTTGAGATACTAAGAAAACACAAGCTATGCCTTAATGCTTCTAAGTGTTCTTTTGGTGTTGGTTCAAGAAAGTTCTTGGGGTACATGGTCACTCACCGTGGAATTGAAGTCAACTCTGACCAGATTAAAGCAATTAACAGTTTACAGCCACCTCGAAATCCCAAAGAGGTCTAGAAGTTGACAGGGATGACTGCTGCTCTAAACCGATTCATTTCTCAGTCAGCAGACAGGTGTAGGCCTTTCTTCCAGTTGTTGAACAAGTGGAAGGGATTTGAATGGACCGAGTAGTGTGTCCTAGCCTTCCAACAGTTGAAGGAATACCTATCTCGGCCACCCATTATGTCCAAACCAGAGGTGGATGAGGTTTTGTTTGCTTACATTACTGTGGCTTCCCATACGGGGAGCCTGGTGCTTGTACGGGTTGATAGTGGTGTGCAGAGACCTGATTATTATGTGAGCAAGTCACTACATGAGGCCGAGGTCCGTTACCTACCACTGGAGAAGGCCATTTTGGCAGTGGTGCATGCTACGCGTAAGCTCCCCCACTACTTCCAATCACACACAATTGTTGTCCTAACCCAACTTCCGCTTAGATCTCTACTTCGAAGTGCTGATTACACAGGGAGGATTGCCAAGTGAGGCACAATCATGGGGCTTTTGATATCAAGTACATGCCTCACACCTCTGTCAAGGGTCAAGTCCTCGCTGATTTGGTGGTCGAGTTTGCTGAAGAAGCAGAACATGGATGGAAAATCAGTTGGCATGGTCTCCCTGCAAGAGCCTATACCCTGGAGAGTACACGTTGATGGTGCAGCGAATTAAAGAGGATCTGGGGTGGGGCTAGTTATAATTTCTCCTAAGAAGATCATTATTGAAAAATCCTTAAGGTTGGGCTTCTCGGCCACCAATAATGAGGCCGAGTATGAGGCTCTATTGGTTGGGATGACTACGGTTCAGAGAATGGGAGGAAAGGCAATGAAGATGTTTTCAGATTTGAGATTGGTTGTAGGCCAAGTAGGGGGAGAGTTGGAAGCCAGAGATCTTAGAATGCAGGAATATTTAAACCAGGTTAGACACTTGCAGTCAAGATTTGAGTCTTTCATTTTATCGCAAATCCCTAGAAGTAGAAATACACATGTTGACTCTCTTGCCACACTCGCAACCTCCTCGACACAAAATTTACCTCAGGTGATCCTTGTGGAAGACTTGTGTAAACCTACTGAAATGAGGAGAAACGTGGTTCATATTCATCAGATTAGGGTGGGTCCTAGCTGGATGGACTCTATTGTGCTATTCCTTAAGGAAAACATCTTGCCCAAGGATAAGTCCGAGGCTGACAAGGTACGGAGAAAGGCTCCTCGGTTTTGGCTGTCCGAGGACCAAAAGTTGTACAAGCGCTTTTTTTCTAGACCATATTTGCTATGCATACACCCTAAAGCAGTTGAACTACTCCTAGAAGAGTTACATGAAGGGATTTGTGGAAGCCACATAGGAGGTAGATCTTTGTCTCACAGGGCCCCATTCAGGGATATTGGTGGCCAAATATGCAGAGGGAAACACAAGAGTATATGAAGAAATGCGACCAATGTCAAAGATTTGCCCCAAACATTCACCAACCAGGAGGTGTCCTTAATCCTCTGTCCAGCCCCTAGCCTTTTGCCCAATGGGGCTTGGATATTGTAGGGCCTTTCCCTAAGACAGCAGGGAATAAGAGATGGTTGCTGGTCGGCACGGATTACTTCACCAAATGGATTGAAACTGAACCATTAGCAAATATCAAGGATATGGATACCAAGAGATTTATCTAGAAAAATATTGTCACTCAGTTTGGAATCTCTCGTACACTCATCTCGGATAATGGTCTTCAGTTTAATAGCAAAGCCTTCAAAAGGTATTGCTGTGATTTGGGCATTACGAATAGGTACTCCACCCGAGCTTACCGAGCAGCAATTATGGGCTATTGAAGAAGAGTTTAGATTTAATTGAAGAGCGAAGAGAAAATGCTATGGTTCAGTTGGCGTACTATCAACACAAGCTCAAGCAGGGGTACGACTCAAATGTAAGGTTAAGGCCACTAGCGCCTGGAGACCTGGTATTAAGAAAGGTTTTGGGTACTCCCAAGAACCCAGCTTGGGGAAAGTTAGGGTCCAACTGGGAAGGGTCATATCACATCACATCAGTAGCTGGAATAGGTGCATATTATCTTGAAAATCTAGATGAAAATGTTGTACCACGCCCCTGGAATGTAAACAACCTGAGAATGTATTATTATTAATGGAAGCTTTCTTTACCATATTTTGGTTTATTACATTATGCGTCATGCGTCCTACTATTTGTTTGAATATCAAACAGAATCTTGTTCATGCTTGGCTTCTCGGACCACATACTTTAGGTAAATTGATATTTTTAGGTTATCTCTCTAAGTGTTAAACAGAACCTTAGCTATGCCTGGATCTTCAGACCACATGCTTTGGATAAATTAATACTTCATGACATTTTTCTAAGTATCAAACAGAACTTTGGTAATACCTGGCTCCTCGGACCATATACCTTGGGTAAATTGATATTTTCAATCATTCTTTCTAAGTGTTAAACAGAACCTTAGTCATGCCTAGTTCCTCGGACCACGTGCTTTGGGTAAATTAATACTTTATGACATCTTTCTAAGTGTTAAGCAAAACTTTAGTCATGTCTGGTTCCTTGGACCACATGCTTTGGGTAAATTAATACTTTATGATATCTTTCGAAATGTTAAACAGAACCTTAGCTATGCCTGGCTCCTCAGATCACATGCTTTGGGTAAATTAATACTTCATGACATTTTTCTAAGTATCAAATAGAACCTTGGTAATACCTGGCTCCTCGGACCATATACCTTGGGTAAATTGATATTTTTAATCATTCTTTCTAATTGTTAAACAAAACCTTAGCCATGCCTGGTTCCTCGGACCACATGCTTTGGGTAAATTAATATTTTATGACATCTTTCTAAGTGTTAAACAGAACCTTAGTCATGCCTGATTCCTTGGACCACATGCTTTGGGTAAATTAATACTTTATGACATATTTCTAAGTGTTAAACAAAACCTTAACTATGCCTGGCTCCTTGAACCATATGCTTTGGGTAAATTAATACTTCATGACATTTTTCTAAGTATCAAACAGAACCTTGGTAATACCTAGCTTCTCGGACCATATACCTTGGGTAAATTGATATCAATCATTCTTTCTAAGTGTTAAACAGAACCTTAGTCATGCTTGGTTCCTCGGACCACATGCTTTGGGTAAATTAATACTTTATGACATCTTTCTAAGTGTTAAACATAACCTTAGTCATGCCTAGTTCCTCGGGCCACATGTTTTGGGTAAATTAATATTTTATGACATCTTTCTAAGTGTTTTCTAAGTATTAAATATAACCTTGGTTATGCTCGGCTCCTCAGACCACATGCCTTGGGGGTAAATTAACACTCTCTATTTATTTTTCTAAGTGTTAAAACAAATCCCTAGTTATACCTGGCTCCTCAGATCACTTGCCTTGGGTAAGTTAATATCCTTAATTATTTGCCTAAGTATTAAGCAGAACCAAGGCTATGTCTAGTCCCTCAGATCTTTTTCTACTAAGTGTTTTGTTCATCTCCATGAGATTTAGCCTTCCCTGTTGGTGGCCCAGTTCTCAATACAAACACGTGATCATTTTCTTTACTATTTATACGTGTTTAATTTATCTGAATTAGCAGCAATGCATTACTGTTAGCTTTTGTTAAAGTCTGGGTAGCAACAATTCACTACTGTTAGCAACATCATTAGTCCTAAGTCTCATCAGAGGGCAAAACAATAACTACACCAACCAAAGAATAAATATTACAGGGAAAAAGAAAGATTCATAAAGTAAAAAGTGAAGTCTTTTCATTGAATAAAAGGAAAGTACATTATACATAACGGCAAACTGCCACTACCAAAATATATATATATATATATAAATACAAAAGAAAAACTACAAAAAAGGAAAGAAGGGATGAAAGCCTAAAACTAAGCCTTGGCCTTGGGAGGAGAGTCTTCTTTGTTGCTCAGCTGAGAGGCAGGAGCGTCTTTGCCCTTGGGATCAGCTTCTTTGGACTTGGCCTCGGCCTCCTTCGCCTTAACCGCAGCATCCTTGGCCTTGGCAGCATCCTTGGCCTCGGAGGGGGGCTTGGCCTCCTTGCCCTTGCCCTTATCCTTGGCCACCTCAGCCCCCTAGCCTTGATCACCAGCTTGGCTGGATCCTTTGGAAGCCTCGAAGGTGCGAAGAAGGGCCTGAGCAATCAGGGGCTGCTCAGAAGATTCTGGAGCAAGGGTAAAGGGAGATGGGAGTGCAGCTGGGATTTCACGGATGTCAGGAGGGTAATAAACACTCTCAGCCTGCCTCCACTCCGAGGCAACAGGGACCCCTGCAAGGTTGAGGGCCTCCATCCACACCTCCTTGCAGTAATCCCTGCATACCTCGGCCAACTCCTCAACCAGCCGAATCTCAGTTTCTTCTACCCCGAGATTGTAGGACGCTTGCCTCGAGGCCTCCGCAGCTTCCTCGGCCGTTCGAGTGGCGACTTTGGCTTTCTCCAAATCAGCTTTCAACTCCAGGACCAGCTGTTTTTGTGTGGCCAGCTCTATCTCAGTAAGATAAAGCTTTTTACGCTAATCTTTAGCCTGGTCCTGGGCATTTTTTAGACCAGCCTCAGCGCTGCTCCACGCCCTCTCCTCTGTGGTTAGCTTGGTGGCCAGCTCTTGGTTCTCCTGCTTCACGGCTCCCAAGGCCTTGTCGGCCTCGGCGCGGAGGTTGGTCTCAACCCTGGTCTCGTTCCAAGCGTCCTTGACCCATTCCTCAGCTATAAAAACCTCCTGGATAGCCTGCACAAAAACAACAAAGGAATCCCGTGTAAAAAATTAAAAAAATTTAAAAAAAAAAAGAATGGAAAAGGCACCTTAGCATTTGATTAAAAGGTATAATGGTGAACTTACCATGGCTAGATCCCTTTTCAGGGACATGAAAAGGTCTAGCTGTCTCATGTGCCTTAGAGCAGCCATGTCTTTCGATAGGAGAAGGGGCTGCTCTAGGGCCTCAGCCACGTAAGAAGAGTGCCCTCTTTGAAACTCCCTAATGGAGGAGTTCCATGGGATGGTAGCGCCATCTAGCTCCAGCCGAGGAGCCCAAGTGTGTTGTTGTTGGCGTACCTCAGCCATACTTGGATCCTCCCTACTCTCCACTGAGGAGGCCCGTCCCTTATCTTTGGCTGTTTTTTGTTGCTTGGCCTCTTTCTGGCGGACCACCTCACCCTCCTCTACTTCTTGCTCCTTCCTCTTCTTCTTCAAGTTAGGGTTGGGAAGCAGGCCAACTGTGGTTGTAAGAGGAGGAGGGGGAGGAGGGAAAGTAGGAAGAGGCTGGGATTTAGGGGTCTCCTTGGATGATAACCCTTTGTTCCTCCCAGCAAGGAGGTCCTTCAAACCTTTCTCGGATTCAGAGCCATTACGTCTTCCTCCTCAAAGCTGCTATTTACCTTGGCGATTATAAGCTTGGGGGAGCGAACTACTGAGGATCTGTCAAGCTCACCCTCAGAGTCCGAGATCTCAACAGGATCTGCCCGCACCTCTCCTTCTTCCTCGAGTTGGATTGGTTTATTTCCTCATCGAGTGATAGGCGTGAGGAAGCAGTCTTTTCCCTCGGAACCTCTGCTTCAAGGAGGGCACGTTGAGATGGCAACTCAACTGGCACAACGCCCTCACGAGCAAGGAACCCAGGTACTGAGACGTCTATCCTGCGTAGCTGAGAATCGCTTGCCCTAATAGCGTGGCCCACGTCTTGGAAATTGTCCGATAGCAGCTCGAAGTCTAGGATGAGGTGGACTGCTCTCAACTGCCTATCCTCACTCACAAACACCTCGGACCTTAGGACTTTGTTGAGGTCCGCGACGTTGACCAAACTGAGGCAGGGCACTACGTGCCTTTTATCTGCAAAAACAGCCGAGGAGAAAATCACGGTCAGACCAATAAAACCCATCATCAAAGGGAAATGAAATACTAAAGGGAAAAGTAGCAAAGTTAAAAAGAACTAAATCCCGTGTCAAAGGACCTAACCCTAGGGTACCCCACCTGGCTCTCCCTCCCGAGTTGGGTAGTGAGGACCGTCGTGCCATTCCCTAGAGGCGATTAGGTAGTCGTCCTTCATGCCTTTGTTGGACTTGGGAAGACACGATACAAGCCTAATAATGGAGGACCTAGACTTGAGGTAATACCCCGAGTCAGCAAGTGAATGGCACTCGTACATATGGACGACGTCGTGCTAGGTGAGTCTCAAACCCATTTGCTCGTTGAGAGCATCGAAACTACCCGAGACTCTAAATAGGTTGGGCACGCACTAATGAGGACACAGCCTATGGTTAATTAGGTAGTCTCGGGTTACCCTACCCATGGGAAGCGTCATTTCTCCTTCTATGAATGCGATCATAGGAATGACAACCTCCCTTTCGTTTCTATATGTAACCACCTGATCTGGAGCACAATACCACAGGGTAACTCCCTGTGGAATGTGGTACTTAGCCCTGAAGCCCTCCATACCGGCGAGAGAGTCTACGAGGTGCTTAAATCTACCCATCTAGGCAAGCTAAAGGGAAGTGAAAGAAGTTTTCAAGGAAAGGAAACAAAGAATAGAAGGCCGAGGAGATCAGCCGAGGAGAAAAGAACTTAAAAAAGAAGGAACTTACGAGAATAAGCATGTATGTTGATTCCTGAACTTCTTAAAGGTTTTAAATTTTTTTTTTAAAAAGAAAGGAACTTGGGAGATTTAGAAACTTAGGAAGCCTTGAAAGTTTGAGAGTTTGAGACTTCTGGAGAGCTTGAAAATTTGTAAAATGAGGAAAAATAACTCCCCCTAGGCGCCTTATATAGAAGGCGGAATTAAGTGGGAGTTATCCCGCTCAAAATTCAAGGAGAAATGCCAGCCGTAGGATCTACATCTCACCGTAAGATTTAGGGAACAAAGCACTGCCTAACGCATTTAATGGGACATCGCGGACTCCGAAACTTCAGGAACAGTTATGGGACACACGAAGCGACATTCTCACGTGTGGAAATCAAAGGAACATATGGAATTTGTTATTCAAACATCAAAACCCCATTTTTCTCCTCGGATAGGAGGGGAAAACAGGAGTTTTGAGGGGCTATTGTAGGGATAACGGGCCCAGGGGTATATATTGGGCCTTGGGCCTTGGCTGAGGACGTTGAGTGGTCCGAGAACAAATAAACAATAGTAGAGATGTAAGACTTAAAGCCCCATGAGTAAGCTACAAATGAGAAAGTTGGGAAAGGTAGGCCGATGAGGAGTATCTCTTCGGTTAAACGAAGTAAAGATCAAAGCGTGTGTTCTATCATCTAGAGTGACGTTCCTGGAAATTCTATTGATAATGATATGCATTATGAACGTACATGACAAATGGGAGCTGGGAAATATCTAAGAGAAAGCTGTTACCACCGCATTGAATGCTCTGTAGCTAACTCTCTGTCTGCATTAATGAGGAAGTGATATGAACAGTGCTTTTCAGCCTTACAGCTACCCCCAAAGACTTCAGGAGGGTGCTGATGGGACAAGGATCAACACAAACAATCTAACGTCCACGTGGAGAGTGGAGATGAAAAGAGGGAGATAGTATAAAATAGAGAGAAGGCCCTAAGAGAAAGGGATCGGAAAATTGAGAAAGAAACACTGTAGCAATTAGATCTGTATTTGTAACCAATTTCAAGTAATATATACAAGAACTGACCTTCTCGGACTGTGCCGAAGGCCATTTGTTTTAGATAAAACCATTCTACTTTTATTTTATTATCATCTGGATCCATTATAATTGCTACACAACTCATTAGAACCTAGTTTTTCAACCCACTCTCTACAAATTCATTATATTGGGCTCATTGGGCCTAGATCCACTTACTTTTTGGGCTTAGGACTCAAATTGTGTCCTTACAACATCATTTTTAAAACCCACCCAAAATGTAGAAATCATTATCTTTTCCTTTAAAAAAAACACTCTTAACGTGCAAAACTAATTTTTTCTCTTTGCAAAATTTTCGGATTCTCTTTTTAAAACGCATCCAAAATGTAGACATCATTATCTTTTCTTTAAAAAAAAAAAAAAAAAAATCTCTTAACTTTTTTAACCACTCTCCTTCTAACCCACAATCCCACGTTTTCTTTTTCTTTTTCTTTTTTAATCCACACTTTTCCTTTCGTTTTGTTCAAAGTTCAAATAGTCCTAATGTTCTATTTGAAATCAAATTACTTTTTTAATTACATCTCATGTGGTTTAAATACAAAAAACAATACATCCTTATTCGTAAAGACATGCTTAAAACTTCCCATATATTCCTATAAATAATTAAATATTAGAAGAAAACAAATAGCGTATGCGTTTCAACCACCTCAAACTTCCCCCTAAAAAATGTAGCAACGTATCCTCAAACTTTCTCACAAGGAAAAATGAAGAAGAAAGCAATCCCATAAGAGGTTTCAAGAAAGTGGTAGATTACCTCAAATCTTATTATTGCCTGATTGAATAAAGCACGAAATTTTTGTTTCTTTTGATTTAGTAATTACTGTCTTTTTTTTGCCCTAAATTAAAATTTTGGATTTTATTCAATGTTGTTGACATCTTCCTATAGATCCATAATTGGAGTGCCAAATATTTGTACATAGATTTCAACGTTTCCCTTATAAAATCATATCAATTTCTTTGTTTGTTTAGCGATGAATTTGTTTTGGCTATTGCTATATTATGCTTGCATATAATTCTGTAGTATTATGTTAATGCCATCAATATGGATGAGGTGCAAATACAAGAGAGTGGCTGTGGAAACTCAAAAAAGAGGAGATAAGCAAAGAGAAATTGGAAAACCTCCATTTATTATCTAAGGAAGAGCAGGATCTCAAGTTCCACTTTAATTTTTGTACCAATTGTTTAAACAAATTTCAAAATTATTATAGATTTCTTTTTTTTTTCTTTTTTTCTTTTTTTTTTGTATGAACCTTCCCATAGATTTTTTTTTTTTTTTGTTTAACTGTCCCATTAGATTTCAAGCATTACAATATATTTTAATTTTTTTTATTTAGTGTTCTAGGAGATTTCAATTCCGTTTTAGATTTTGTGTCAATTATTACTTTATTTTTGTAAAGTAAGGAGGAAGTTTTCCTTTAATAAATGATATATTTAAAGTAATAAACGATAAATGATATTTTAAAGTAAATAAATGATATATTTTAATAGAAAGATATTTATTTTTCTCCTAACATATCAACACATTGAGAACACGTGGGAGTATTTCACACTGTCACACGTGAGCCCCTTAGGCATATTAACGTACTGGGTACTTCTTACAAGTCAGTCCTTTGAAGCCTTTTGTTTTAGAGAAATACTCTGCTCACAACATTTTCACAATAAATGTTATGTGAGATGTTGTTATTAGTGGGTAAAAAAATAATTTCAATTATAGATTCAAATTAAAACTAGTAATAACTTGTCACTTAAAATTTGTTGTGAAAGTGTTACAATTCCAATCATTTTCTTTCTTCATCAATATTGATCCATGTATTTTTGGAGGAAAAACCTTTTCAGCATTGCCGCAGTCATTATACTTTTGTTTTTTATTTTCCTTTCGTTTTAGAAAACAAATGGAAATGATATTATATTATGACTAGACTCATTACATGTGCTTTGCGTGTATTTTTTTCTTAAAGAAAGAGGTAAGATAACGTGGAATAATATTTAAAAATGAGATAGAAATAATGTCCTACATTTTCAGCGGAATGGAAAAGATAAAAGAAAAAGCCTAAAACTTAAGAACAATAAATTATTCTTTTAACCAGTTTGTGTTTTTTAATTTAAAATTATTTAACTAAAAGATATGGGTATTTTAGAGAGTTTAAGAATTTGTGTAAGGGTATTTTGGTACACAAAATGTTGAAATCCAAACAAAGAATCTTGTTATTAATAGTATAGATAAACAGATACTCCCAGCTTTCTTTCCCACAAACCTCTTTCTCTCCACTCCCAAAAAACACCTCTCTCTCTCCACACTTCCAAATTAATTATCTTCTCTTCTCTTCAGTCTCAAAAAAAAAAAAAAAAACCGCTCTCTTTTTCTCTCCCTCTGTGGTAGTGGGTTTTGATTTTGATTTTGGTGGGGTGGTAGTGATAGATACTGAGTCTCTCACCAGGAACGGAGCCAGGAGTTCAAGTTAGGGTAGGCGAAGTTTTAAAAAAAAAATCATTATAAAACTCCAAATAACATCTATTTAGTATTAAGTATTAACAATGTAATCATTTATGAAAAAGGGACTCAACGGTCTTTTAAATCTTATAAGTTTTAGAAATTATTTATAATTGAATTTGTACAAAATATTGTAATGATGTTCTTTTCAATGAATAACATAAAATTATTCGTCAAAAACTCATCTTCCATTTTAACATCAAAAAATACGCACATACATACAAAACGAGACTATGCATCTAGCACAACACTACAATCAACTAACTTTATTAACTATCAACAACTAACTATTAACATTTCAAACCAACTCAACTTAAAAAAATAATAAAAAATAATAAAAAATAATAAAAAAAAACACTAAAAGACAAGCCCAACCATTAATTATTTGTCTATATTGTATCATTCGTTACTCTCACTTAAATAAAAACCATTCACATTTATTATTGAGATATCCTTCGCTATCAATTACCGAATACACTACAAGATGGGTGATTAGCATTGCAATTCAATAGATAATGATAAGCCATTTGATGACATTGATAAGTTTAAATAAAAATGGCAATCTAGATTTGACACATTTTTGTATAGTAAGAATTCATATAAATAGCTAGAATTATACTCTCTTTTACCAAAAAAAAAAAAAAAAGTCTACTCAAAAGTGTGCGCACAAACACGGGAAAGAGAAAGAAGTTTTAACACAAAAGTATACCACAAAATCTACTTAAAGTCATGGTAACTTTTAAAGGAATGTGGAATAAATATTGAGTTAATATGCATAGTTCACTTACATGAAACATAAGCAATAAACAAATCAAAGCTTAAATTTAGCACTAAGTGAGTTTGTTCATCATGAATATTCTTTATTTGATATTAAGACACAAAAATAAAACAAATTTTTTTCTTTTTTTGGACTAAATGATAATATCATTGAGAGGAAAACCACACAAACAAATAAAACAACTCTTTTAATTTTTTAAAACATAAGAACATAAATTCTTTAATGAATTATTTTCATTACTTTCCAAAAGAAATTTTAAATAGTTCTTCCATCCATTGGTATTTTGAAAGCTCAAAGAAGAAGAAGGGGGTGAAAAAAAGAACACTGATTTTTTATTCACCCAAAAAAATTGAAATTCAGTATTTATTTTAAGAAGAAAAATCAGTATTTATTTTTTGAAAATCATTTTGGGTTTATATGAAAGAAAGTAGTCGCACGTGTGCAACGGCTAGTAATTCTAATTTATAAAAGGGCTAGTCATTTCTATTTCTCTCTCTCTCACTTTCCTTTCTTCACTTTTCTTTTTCTCTCTGAAAAAATGCTCTCACGCTTTCCCAGATAGCCCAACCCATCTTCAAACGCAGGAAATTTTCCCTCAAGAAAGTGGTTTTCCTTTCCTTTCCACAAAAACAGACAGATTCATTTCAAGAAAACGGGTTCAAATATTTTCCCTAGAAAATGAAAATCTGATCCTCTCTCTCTTCAAATTCATCTTCTACGTTTCTCTGATCTGAAGTGAAGCGAGGAGAGGAAGAAAGTTATAATTATGGCTGCGGAAACTCTGCTACTCTCCAACGGTGCCGTTGCCAATGGAGATCTGTCCTCTAACCCTAACCCTAACCCTAACCCCACCAAGAAGTCTCGCGATACCGAACGGCGACGTTGCCGCCGCCGTAAGCAGAAGAAGAACTCCAAGGCCTCCCAAGCCCCCTCCAGCGACGCTAATGACGATGATTCCAACGATCGTCAACAGGTTTTTTTTTTTTGTGTGATTTCGTTTGTATGGGATATTGGAATCTGTGATAGCAAAGTTTGCTTAATGTTTAGTGGATTTTGGTTTTTGATAGTGGAAGTTAGGGTTTATGTGTATTGTAATGAGTGGAGCATGGAGTTTTTCTTTGTGATGTTGTTGATATTTGCTTGTGCTTTGTTGTTTCTTCTTATTATTCTTCTCGTTATTTTTCTGTGCTTACATATATTTTATTCATTTCCAGGTGTGGGATGCAACAGGAATTGAGAAAATCACATGATTTTCTGAGACGAGGAATAATAAAATCATCTTTGTGTAGCTGTATGGCTACCTTTATCTTGTCAACAAATTTTCATAGTTGGATGTTTTTGGCTTTATATTATTATTATTTTTTTTTCCTGTTACTTTTTTTCCCATCTCCATGGTCCTTGTAGCTGTTTTTCTATTGTTAATCTTGAAAATTCTCCTGCTGTTTTGAGTCTCAGCTATATCTTTTAAGTTTTTCTTTTTTTTTCCTGGATAAGTAATAAATACATTAAAAATGCACAAAAGAGCAGGGCCCTTGTACATGGGATGTATTCAAAAGATTTTCCCCAAAAAATCTGGTGAGGGGTTTTCCATGCCGCCGCTGGCTGATGGTGCCTGTCAGAGAGGAAGGCTAATGGGTTTTTTTGTGCTTTCATATGGTTTAGACTAATGGGTTTTTTTTGGATTCTGATTTGTTTGAATTGAATTGCAAGTTTCTGTAGATTTGGTTCTTGTTTGTAATGAAAAACTTCTTTTTGGAATTTCCTGGTTCTTGAATGTTATTGATTTTTATTAACTGAAGATCAAGAAGATGCTTGGTTACAAAACCCTATGGTGCACATACACAGCAATTTTTTCGGAATATCCTTTCAAATGTATATGGACTTGAATTAATTTTCATCTTCCTGATGTTTTAAAAGATTTTTCATTTAGTTTCTATGTTTCTCCTCTGAAATTTGTGGCATGAAGTTTATTATATGATCATTCTAAAATCTGATCCTTTCTCTCTCTCTCTTCCTGAATGCTCTAATTTATCCTTAAATAGAAAGTGGTTCTTCAACAACTGAAAAAAAAAAAAAACACTTTTCTTTGAAATTCAAGAAAAGGGTTTGAAGATTTTCTCGGGAAAGTGACTGCCAGATTTGAACAACAAGAAGATTTTTCCTAGAGAGGTGGGTTTTCCAAGCTGCTGCTGGCACAGAAGCCGAGGCTGATGATTTAGACTAATGGGTTTCTTTTGTGCTTTCATATGGTTTAGACTAATGAGTTTTTTTTGTGCTTTCATAGGTGTGGTTTTTACTGATTTTGTTGCTAATTTTGAATTTTTTATTATTCCATATACTTGAACATATTTTGGCACTCACTAGTTATGACATAATTATCCAACATATGGTTTCTTTTGCATTATATATCGTTTTGCATGCTCTTGATCTATTATGTTTGCAACTTGATGCTTTTGTGCCTTTGACTGCTAATTGTTCTGTTGGTTTCCTTCCAATTATTAGGTACTGGGATACAAGGCAGTCAAATCCTGTGCGTACTCAACAACTCCCTGACCGATGCTATTCTTTAATAGTGCGGCATCCCCTGATGGTTGTTTGCACTGCAGATCGCAATCTGATAGTTTTCAACTTGCAGAACCCTCAGGTAACATTCTCATCTAATGAAATGAACCAATAATGATTTCTTGCATCTTTCTTTGACAATCAAATGCTTTATTATTACAAAACAACATTTTGTAAGTCTGGCAGTAATGTTTTGCACTTAAAGTTTGATCAAGTTTGAGAACATTTTTTTGTCTACTTTTGATATGTGGATCTAGGCTTCTAGAATGTGATCATGTAAGGGTATCTGCACAGTATTAGGGGATATCAACTTCTAGCTTTAGCGTATTGGATAATCTTATTTTTGGTCTTTTCTGACCCTTAAAATTCAATTTGCTATTGCTTTTAAGTGTTCCAATGAATCATTGATTCTTCTCCACACCCCGTTTCCCCAATGAATAATTGATTCTGTGTGCATGTGTTTGGACTTGATAGAAAAACATGATAGGGTGGAGGATCCTGGCTTCAAATTTGGATTTCCAACTTCTTATTATTATAAATTTATCAGCTGCTAATTGATTCACTGTATGTGACATTAACTTTTTGCTATTGTTAGCAAAACCTTTTTTTTGAGATTGACTACTTCATTTATTTATTTTTTCCGAATAAATTTAAGGCAGTGATGATAGTCATTATTCAGTACTTTCTTTAGCTTTTACTGCATTCTTTAAACTGCTGTGAAAGCAAATTTTGGGTTGAAAACACGGGAAAAACCCAAGTGATCTGTAGCTACTAAGAGAGATGCTTGCAAGTGCTGGAGCAAGAGAATGGTTTCTATGCAGTATAGAGACCTTCTTGTATCAACACCCTAAAAGGTTAGAGCATTTATTTTTTCATAACCACCAGAAGTTGGATGCGGAATTTTAATCTTATGACCATGACTCCTTAAATATTATTTGCGGATGCTGTTTCATCCCCCCCACCCCTCTCCCGCTGCTGATTAATCTTATGTTGCTTGCATTTTTTATTTTCTGCTTTAACTATATCCAGCTTCTGTACGGACAAAGAACATTTTGTGAATTGTGTGTTTCTTTCATGATGGTTGCCTCTGTATTAATATATCTTGTGTTGGTTTCTGTTCTGTTACTAGATAGTGTAAAGCTCTAACGGTATTTTGCTTTTCAGATGCTTTAGCACATTCAGGAGTTCATTGAGTAATTTATATTTGATTTTGAAGTGATGTTTCTGGTTTAGCAGAATTATCAGATTTGACTGTGTTTCATTCAGTCCAGAGGACTGTAGGTTGATATTCTTTAAATGTGAAGTACAAATGTTTATCCTGCTATATTTTTGCTTGGGCCAATATGGTGCACCTACATTCCTATGGATCCTGGTATATTCTGCAAGAGGGCTATTTCTTATTAAAGAGATTTTCTTAGAATCTATCAATAATCTTTGCAGACTCTTTGTATTCCATCCAATGTTACTTGTCCTTTCTTTTTTGGGATGTTCTATGTGATTTTCCAAAAGTACCGTTATTTAATGATGTATCCTTCAAATGTATGGGATATTGGAATCTGTGATAGCAAAGTTTGCTTAATGTTTAGTGGATTTTGGTTACAATTAACCAAAAATAAGGGTGATAAGAGATAACGAAGTACTTTAGGAGTGGATGATCATGAAGATTCAGATGATGAACCACAACAACAACTAGCAAATGTTCCTCCACCTTCTACTTCTACACCACCAATGCCACAGGGCGCCTCTCTTGAAGCTATCATGGCACAATTGCAGTTGCTTAATCAACATGTGAATGTGATCATGGACACACAGTTGGCACATGGACAAGTTATATCCTCAATAGCTGATAATATTGATGATTTGAGGAGGGTAGTGAGACCTTTTGGTGGTGCTTCTTCATTCCGTTAAGGTAATGATATAGTAGAATCTAGTGATGAAGATGAGTGACCCCTTTAAGCATCATGACAAAAAGGGGGAGATGATGTCGAGGGGGAGTTGTTTTGAGGGGGAGGTATGCTTGCTTTGAGGGGGAGCAGCTTTTTTTATTATTTTTTTATTTTTTATTTGATTTATGTTAAGAACAATTTGGTTACTTGGAACCTATTTTGTTTTAGCCTTGGTTATGTTTACTCTAACAAATCTGGAATCAGGCTAAGTATACTTCACATATGCTCTTATTCAAACTTTTTAGTTTCTCTATAGCATTGTAATAAGTCTTATCTGTAATGCCACAGGCTTTAAAAAAAAAGGGTTAGAATTTTTTTTATGGCTCACACATGACCCCACCTACCCCATTTGTTCCCCTACACTCAATTCTCACAAAACATCTCACTCTCTCTCCCTTGGCCGGCTAGTGAAGGGGTTGCCTTCATATATATATTTTTTTAATTTTTACACTCAAGTACAAACATACCCACATACACTACTCTCTACATCTCTCTTTCACTCTCTCACTGGTGCTCATCTCACAGCCACCTTCAACATTTTTCCGGTAAGGTTCACCAGAAAACTCCATAGGAAAAAGCTAAGACTCACTCATCCCTTTTATTTGAGGTAAAAATTCCTAATTTTTTTGGTGGATTTTATACTTTTGCTTGAGGTTCTTTTAATCTAAGCTTTGAAAATGATATTCATGTGATATATGAGCTTCTTGGGTGATATTTTTGTGATTATGTATATGGGTTTTTGAATTGGTGGATTTATTTGATGAGTGGGTTTATGGTTTTATAAATGGTGGCTATCTGAGGTTTATTTATGGTGGAAATTTAGGGTTTTTGAGTTATATAATGTGATAGTTAGTAAATCTAATTTTTCCATTACTATTGATTTTATTTGGAGCTAGTTAAAGATTTAAATGGTTTGTGTTGGACGGTATTGTGATTTTGGTTTCATGGGACTCTTGATGATGTTGTGTAAATCTTGTGGGAGTTACTTATAAATTGTTAAGATTTTAGTATTAGGGAGATGATCTTGAATGAGTTAATTTTATAAATTGGAGTCTATACCTTGTGAATTAAATTGTTGGGTAACTTTGGAAGTGGGATACATTACTTGTGAGGTTAAATACTTAAGCTTGCCTAATTAATTGCTTATTTAGCGTATCTCTAATTTATAGCTAGATGCAATGTTAAGCTTTATACTATTGTGATAGGTTTGCTTGGTATTGTTTAGGTTTTAGCTAATCTCCTTTGAAGCTTAGAGAATTAAGTTTTTTGCAGGTTACAAGGTAAATAGCTTTTTAATGGGATTTTTGAAAAATAACCATGTTGCATAAACGTTGTTTTTGGGTCAACCACATTTCGGAAAATTATTTGTGGGATTATGTTTTCTTAAAAAGTGTTGTGTTGTGACCCTATTATATATGATTATATATCAAAAGCGCATCATGTTTAATATTGCTTATGGGGAAATGCATGAATTGTTGACATGGAGAATATGAGCATCTTTGATTTAATCTTTGATAAGAAATTCATGGATTTTATAGTATATTGAAAAATTAAAAGGTGCTTATCTTGTCTTGTATTATTTGGGAAATTCATGCAAAATGTTTTTGACAAGAAATGGTTTTGAGGACTTTGAGAATATTATGAAAATTTGGTTATTGAAATGTCTTATGAAACTACTTGGAAGTAAACTATATATTTTGAATACATTTAACTTGTGAGCTTTTGATGTGGGTTTGCCCTTGTGCTATGATGATAGTGATTACCCCGTATTTGTGACATGTGATTACCCCGTTTTGTGACGACAAGCCAGGTTGGAGGCTCCCACTTTGCATGACACGGGTAAATCTTTGAGTGTGTGGGTGAGGCTGCTGTCCCTAGGGCCAAAAAACCACATGCAAAAGGGGTACTGTGTGATGCGTCATTCCCTACTGCCTATGGGGGGAAGAGGTAAATCCTTGAGTGTGTGGGTAAGGCTAGGCAAGGCCGATAGACCACATGCCAAAAGAGGTACATATCATGCTAGTGTGTTTGGGCTCTAACTTGTCTGTGTCGGTATGATGTCTTGGTGATATTTCCATCTTTATGGCACCTTGGGTGAGGTTTCTAGTTTTGAAATGGTATTGGATATTTTTATGGCTCATAGTGAATAAAATATAGTTTCATAGTTATTTTGAGGAGCTTTGTGCTCTATTATTTCTATCATTCTTGTCCTATTTTTAATGAAATTTTTTTTGCATAAATTAAATGAAAACTCCCAAATTATAGCATATTTTGTAAAATGCTCATTATCATGAAACTTGCATTTCCCCCACCCCCATTAATTATGCTACTTTTTAGGCTTTAGCTCATCCCACACTCTAACAGTTTTCAAGATCAATTATCTATACCTTGGGTATGAATCTTACTTTATTTGGTGGTAATTCGAGTGCTATGTTAAATTGGGAGATTTTTGCTGTAAATGGCTAGTGACTCAATCTTGCTATGTTCAACGAGGCCATAATTAATTCTATTGGAGGTTGGGCACTTAAGGTTTGTTAGCCTTAGGCATGGTAGGCCTAGATTCAACGTTGAGGTTCTCTATTCTTATTAAATTGTGACCTTCTGTAATCCATTTGGAGTTTTGTAGTATATTCATGTATTATATGGAGGCACTTGATTTTTAGTTATTGTTTGTAAATGTACTATAGAACTCTGATTTGTAATGTGAAGATTTCAGTATGATTATATATTCTTATCATATGGAAAAGAAAAGAAAAGAAAAGAAAAGAAAAAATCCTTCTACATTTTCTCTCTTGATGGTTTTTTCTCATGCTTTAGACCCTTTTGGGTTTGGGGTGTGACGTTATCTATCTATATCTCTATACACACACATTTATGTGTTTGTTTATTGTTTTAGGAAAACAGGTACACTCTATATTCAAGACATACATTCTTCTTTTTGCAGCTTCTAGAAGTATGTTAAGTTTGTAGAGTTGTGAGTTTATGGCTAATTGTTTTGAGTCTTAATTGTATGTTGGCTTTGTCATGGATTGTCAAAGGGGTGTAAAGTCTATATTTTTAGGTTGGCAACTATGAACAAATTGTAACCTTTAGAACTTAGTGTTTTTTTTTTTTTTTTTTTTCTCTAGTGTTTAGTCTAGAAATATTCAGAAACAAGACAAATGAAGTTCTACACAATTGAAGACTCAAGGAAGTAAGAAAAAATAAGTGCAGAAAACAGTCTCACTTATTCCCGACTGATCGAGATTCGGCAAATCTGAAATCTCACTTTCTTTCTTAGCCATTGGATCTAAGGTTTTGATGGATCTTAAGGATATTTAAACAAAAACCCTAGAGCACATTTTCAATAGTTCAAGCGGGAGTATTTTGTACACAGATCTGGAGTTTTCCAAACCCTTTTGAAACTACAGCTGGAGACCTTGTACAAACAAAAAATTTGGCTTTAGAGGGAAGTTGCTAAAATCAAATCAACTACAGTTGATCTACATCTTTGAGTGGAGTCTCAAAGTCACAAACATGTGGTTTGTGTGCAATAGTTTCACAGTAGAAGAGTTCGTGGATTCGGAGCTACATGCGGTCACGCTAGTAAGTACTACATGAGGTAGCAATAGATTTAGGGTTAAGTCTATTGTATAAATTTCAATTCTATTAGTGAAATGTTGCCGTGAGGATTGTTTAGGTTAAATCCTTCCTAGTTTTTTTTACTTTGAAACCACAGTTTCAAAAGTTTTCCTAGGTCATCATTCTTGGTGTCATGTGGTTTGTGATTGTGTAATGTTTGTTTAATTCAGATTTAATTGCTTAATTAAATACTTTAATTAAATGGTTAGAAATCTGATTGTATCTAACTCAACTAGGGTCTAAAACCCTAACAATTGGTATCAGAGTGGGTTAACTCCTTTTTTGACTACCTGTTGTGAGTTAATCCTTGACCCCAGATTGTCATGGATCATGGCCATTCCTTGATTGTGCCTCCTATGTTTGATGGCAACAACTATGCGTACTAGAAAGTTAGAATGAGAGCTTTTCTCAAGTCTTTCGATGAAAAGTTTGGTTGTCTGTTGAAGATGGGTCGGCTAAACCAGCTACTCTTGTAGATCAATGGTATGATGAATAGAGAGGTTGGAGAGGGACTGGCTTGAACGGAGGTTTGAACAGGAGGAGGTTCTTCGAGTTGTTAAAGAGTTGGAAGAAGATAAAGCACCAGGTTCGATGGTTTCTCTTTGGCTTTCTATCACCATTGTTGGAGAGTTGTGGAAAGAGATGTCTTAGCCGTGTTTGAAGAGTTTTATCAATACAGTAAGTTTGAAAAATCTCTTAATGTAACTTTCATAGCCTTAATCCCTAAGAAGCATGGTGCCTCCAATATTCGAGATTTTAGACCTATTAGTTTGATGGGGAATGTTTACAAGATTTTGGCTAAGGTGTTGGCAAACCGCCTGAAAGAGGTTTTGGATCAGCTGATATCTGAGTCTCAGAACAGTTTTATGGGTGGTAGACAGATACTTGATTCAATTCTCATTGCTAATGAATGTGTTGATAGTAGGGTGAAAAGTAAGATTCTGGGGGTTATTTGTAAATTAGATATTGAGAAAGCCTATGATCCTGTGAACTGGAAGGCTCTTCTTGATTTGTTAAAGAGAATGGGATTTGGGGTGAGGTGGTGTAGGTGGATCCGCACATGCATATCTACTATCCAATTATGTCTTGTTTAATGGGTCCCTAGCTGATTTTTTTGGGAGTTCGAGGGGATTGAGACAATGAGACCTACTATCCCCCATGTTGTTTCTGGTTATGATGGAGGTCTTCAGTAAGATGATGAAAGAGCCGAAGGGGCTGGTTTGCTTCGAGGCTTTAGGGCTGATGGTAGACGTGGTGGAGGGGTATGTGTCTTGCATCTTTTGTTTGCGGATGACACAATTTTGTTTTGCGATGCAGATGAGGAGCAGATTCTACATGTTCAGATGCTTCTTCTTTGTTTCCAGGCAGTGACAGGTTTAAAGGTTAATGCGCTGAAGAGTGAGATGGTTCCCATTGGGGAGGTTCCTAATGTTCATGTCCTGGCAAAAATTTTAGGATGCCGGATCAGGTCTTTGCCTATGACCTATCTTGGTATGCCATTAGGGGCGTCCCACAAGTCCCCTATTGTTTGGAATCTTATCTTGGAGAAAATTGAGCGTAAGTTGGCCGGTTGGAAGAAGATGTATTTGTCAAAAGGTGGAAGACTAACGTTGCATAAAAGTACATTATCTAGTCTCCCCACTTATTATTTATCTCTTTTTACCATTCCTACGCATATGGCCAATAAAATTGAGAGGTTGCAAAGGGATTTCTTGTGGGGGGACTCCAAGACATATTTGGTGGGATAGGACAAGGTGTGTGCACCTTTGAAAAACGGTGGGTTAGGAGTAAGGAAATTAACTACTTTTAATAAAGCCTTATTAGGGAAGTGGTTATGAAGATTTGGGATTGAGGAGACAAGGCTTTGGAGAAGGATTGTAGCTCTCAAGTTTGGGGAAGAATGGGAGGAATGGACTTCCAAGCTAGGTAGAAGGGTACATGAGTGTGGCTTGTGGAGAAGTATCCGCATGGGATGGGAGGATTTTAGCAAGAATATTCGCTTTAAGATAGGGGTGGGAGATAGAGTGAAACTTTGGACAAATCAATGGTGTGGGGATTCTCCACTTCAATTGACTTTTCCGAGTGTATGGGATTGCATCCAATAAAGAGGCATCGATGGCCTCTTCTCTTGAACGGTTGGGGATAAAGGAACGGAGAAGCTGGGATGTTCATTTTACTCGGAGACCAAATGATTGGGAAATGGGTGGTGTGGATGAATTTCTCCGTACCTTGGGCTCAAATCTACCTCCCACTGAGAACGAAGATCGTATGCGATGGAAGTTGACAAAGAATGAGGATTTTGATATCCGATCGTTTTACAATAAGTTGAGAAGCCCCTTGCCCATTATTTTTCCTTGGAAAGGTGTTTGGAAAGTTAAGGCTCCTCGGTGTGTTTCTTTCTTTGTGTGGACTGCGGTATGAGATAGGATCCTTACAGGTGATAATTTGAGGGGTAGAGGGATGGATTTTGTCGACTGGTATATCATATGCCGTAGTAATGGGGAGACGATGGATCATTTGTTACTACATTGTGGTAAGACTTAGCGGTTGTGGAGTTTGGTGTTTAGATCTTTTGGGTTTTCTTGGGTCTTGCCAAGATCGATTGCGGATACTCTATTTGGTTTGTGGAATTGGCCTAGAAAGCATTTGGAATTTAGCTCCATTATGCTTGATGTGGTGTCTTTGGAGGGAGCGAAATGGGAAGACGTTTGAGGACATGGAAAGTTCGGATGACCAGCTATTAGCTTCTTTCAGTGGGTCTCTGTTTAACTGGTCTAGGGCTTGGGGACTCACCTCTAGTGATTCTCTTCCTATGTTCCTTAGTTCTCTCCTGTATAATTAGTATCTTTTCCTTTCTTTGTTCTTTATTCTCTTTCTTTTCCCTTTGTATTTTTCTCTCTGCTTTATGTTTTTCTGCATAAGGTAGTGTTCTTGAATATATATCTTTATTATTTATCAAAAAAAAAAAAATTACAAAAATCCCTTAAAGTTCAAAATTTGCACAAAAGTCAATGAGGTTATAAGAATCACCATTCCATTATTAAATTTCAAAATAAAAAGGGAGTTTCCTTCAGGCACAATAAAATTGTCAAATGACATTCTTCTCACACTTTCTAAGCATTTAACCTTTATATCCCTTTGTTGTTTCTTTGTATCTTTTTGCATGAGAAAAATGCGTTGAAAGGAAAAGGTGCTAATCAAACTTTTTATGCTATGGCTTGGAATGAGGTTAGTTGTATTTAATTCAAGAATGTAATTTACTTTCCTAGCCAATGTCATGCAACCACATGCATAGCTATACTCTTTAATGTTGTTTTCTACCATAAATTGCTAACATGCCCGTGCATTTCACATATCATCTCCTAGGGTAGACTATATGTGCTCTCACATATTCATGCATTCATTTGTCATCACTTAGGAAATATTATATTGCTTGCTCACATGTTCATGCACCTCACATGCCCATGCATTCATATCATATGTCCTCACTTAGGACTTGTATTCCATGCTCACATGCTTTGATGATCTCATGCTCGTATGCTTTGGTGATTGCATGCCACAATGCTCAAAAGCATTGATATTCACATGTTTAATATCCACATACATGTGCATACACTTGGACGATTTTATGTCTATATGCTCAGAGGCTTAGGGGATCATGCAGTTGGATGTTTGTGCGCTCAAGTGTTTGACAAATGTGCTTGAATATGGAGGTGATTGGACGATAAAAGGTATGTGTACTTGGTTGCTTAAATGTTCATATGCTTGTATGCTCTAATGCTCACATGTTTGTACACATTCTTAAATGCTCACATGTTCAATTAAGTGAAATTACTTCATAAGACTTAGTCATTAATTCTCATTTAGCATCAACTCTTTCTTCATATCCACATGTGCCCACACTTAGATGACGATGTATATATGCTTAGAGGCTGATGTGCTCATGTAGTTGGACGCCTGTGCATTCACATGCTTTGATGATCGTGCTGAAATGATAATGTTATTTGGACGGTAAGATATATATTTAATCGGATGCTTAAATGTTCATGCGCTTGTATGATCACTTGCTTTGTTAATCACATGCTCACATGTCTACTTTGATGGCCCCATGTTCTTATGTTCACATGCTTTAATGATACATGCTCCTATGTTCTCTTACTTCGATGATTATATGCTCACATGTCTACATGCTTCGATGATCATATGCTCTCATTCTCACATAATCATATGCTTGATTGATCACATGCTTGGATGCTTACATGTTTAATTGCTTATACGTTCAAATGTTTTGACTATCACATGATCCCATGTTCACATGCCTTGATAATCACATGCTCCCAGGGTCAAATTCTTTGATAATCACATTCTCCCATTGTCAAATGTTTTGATAATCACATGCTCCGATACTCGCATGCTTTGATGATCTCATGCTCATATGCTTCAATAATCACAAGCTCCCATGCTCACTCGCAATAATATTTACAAGTTTGATATCCACACGCTTGGATGATCACATGCTCCCAGACTCACATGCTTTGATGATGCCATGCTCATTTGCTTCAATGATCACATGTTCCCATGCTCACTCGCATTAATATTTAGAAGTTTGATACACACACATGAGCACACACTTGGATGATGATTTGTCTATATGCTTGGATGCTTAAGTGAACTTGCAGTTGGACGTTCTTGCGCTCAAATGCTTTGTGGATTGTGATTGGAAGCTAAAGTGATTGGGCGGACGACAAGAGGTATGTGTACTTGGCTGCTTAAATGCTCATATGCTTGTCTGTTCTCATGCTCACATGCTTGTACACTCTCATTCTTAAATTCTCACATGTTCAATTAAGTGTAACTCCTTCATAAAAATTATTTATTAATTCTCAATAAGCATCAACCCTTTCTTTGTATCCACATATGCTCACACTTGGACGACGATATATCTATATGCTTGGAGGCTAATTTTCACGTGCTTTAATGATTACATGCTTTTATGTTCTCATGCTTTGATGATCGTATGCTCACATGTCTACATGCTTTGATGATCATATGGTCCCACACTCACATGCTCACATGCTTGGATGCTTACATGTTTGATTGCTCACACCTTTACATATCTTGATAATCACATGCTCTCAAGGTCAAATGCTTTGATGATCCTGTCATCGAATACTTTGATGATTGCATGCTCCAATGCTCAAATGCATTAATGATCCCGTCATCGAATGCTTTGATGATTGCATGCTCCAATGCTCAAATGCATTGATGATCCCGTCATCGAATGCTTTGATGATTGCATGCTCCAATGCTCAAATGCATCGGTATTCACATGTTTAATATCCACACATGTGCACACACTTGGACGATGATATGTATATATGCTCGGAGGCTTAAGTGAACAAGCAGTTGGACGTTTGTGTGCCCAAATATTTGACGAAAATTCTTGAATGCGGAGGTGATATGACAATAAGAGGTATGCGTACTTGGTTGCTTAAATGCTTGTATGCTAACATGCTTGTATAATCTAATGCTCACATGCTTGTACACTCATTCTGAAATGCCCACATGTTTAATTAAGTGTAACTACTTCATAAGACGTATTCATTAATTTTCATTCACCATCAACCCTTTCTTTGTATCCATATGTGCCCACACTTGGATGAAGATGTCTATATGCTTGGAGGTTGATGTGCTCATGTAGTTGGATGCTCGTGCACTCACATGCTTTGATGATCGTGTTGAAATGCTAATGTGATTGAATGGTAAAATATATATTTATTTGGATGCTTAAATGTTCATGCGCTTGTATGATCACATGCTCACATGTCTACTTTGATGGCCACATGTTCTTATGTTCAAATGCTTTGATGTTCACATGCTTCGATGATCATATGCTCCCATGCTCACATGATCACATGCTTGGATGCTCACATGTTTAATGTTTTGACTATCACATGCTCCCATGTTCACATGCCTTGATACTCACATGCTCCTAGGGTTAAATTCTTTGATAATCACATTCTCCCATGGTCAAATGCTTTGATAATCACATGCTTCCATGGTCAAATGCTTTGATAATCACATGCTCCGATGCTCACATGCTTCGATGATCACATGCTTGGTTGATCACACGCTTGGATGCTCACATGTTTGATTGTTCAAACGTTCACATGCTCCCATGTTCACATGCCTTGATTATCACATGCTCCCATGGTCAAATGCTTTAATAATCACATGCTCCGATACTCACATGCTTTGATGATCCCATGCTCATATGCTCCCATCCTCACTTGCAATAATATTTACAAGTTTGATATACCTACACATGAGCACACACTTGGATGATGATTTGTCTATATGTTTGGATTCTTAAGTGAACATGCAGTTGGACGTTCTTGCACTCAAATGCTTTGAGTATTATGCTTGAACGCTACAGTGATTGGACAGTAAGAGGTATGTGTACTTGGCTGCTTAAATGCTCATATGCTTGTCTGCTCTTATGCTCACGTGCTTGTACACTCTCATTCTTAAATGCTCAAATGTTCAATTATGTATAAATCCTTCATAAGACTTACTTATTAACTCCCATTAAGCATCAACCCTTTCTTTGTATCCACATGTGATCACACTTGGATGACGATATATCTATATGCTTGGAGGCTGATGTTCAATTGCTTTGATGATTACATACTCCTATGTTCTCGTGCTTTGATGATCATATGCTTATATGTTTGCATGCTTTGATGATCATGTGGTCCAATGCTCACATGCTTCCATCCTCACTTGCAATAATATTTACAAGTTTGATATCCCTACACATGAGCACACACTTGGATGATGATTTGTCTATACGCTTGGACTCTTAAGTGAACATGTAGTTGGACGTTCTTGTGCTCAAATGCTTTGAGTGTTATGCTTGAACGCTACAATGATTGGGCGGTAAGAGGTATGTGTACTTGGCTGCTTATATGCTCATATGCTTGTCTGCTCTTATGCTCACATGCTTGTACACTTCAATTCTTAAATGCTCACATGTTCAATTATGTATAAATCCTTCATAAAATTTACTTATTAACTCCCATTAAACATCAACCATTTCTTTGTATCCACATGTAACCACACTTGAATGACGATATATCTATATGCTTGGAGGCTGATGTTCACTTGCTTTGATGATTACATACTCCTTTGTTCTCATGCTTTGATGATCGTATGCTCACATGTCTACATGCAAAATCAATAATAAGATGATCTTATAATGCCATGCAGAGTTAAAGAGCTGATATTTATTTCTAGTTTCTCGTTCCCTGCTTGAAACTTTAGGAACAAATGCAAAGCATATAGCATACAAGCAAAAGGACAAATATATATATATATATGTATGTATGTATGTATGTATGTATGTAACCTTATATGTGCATGGGGTTTTATGAGTAGTTTGTATCATGAATGGCTTTAGTTTAGTTTGTGAAAGAGTTTTGTTTGGAATTGCTTTGCTTAGCTTGTTTTATGATAATGAATGCATTGTAGATAATTTCTTTTGGGTAAAATTTCAAACTTCTTTGAACTTTGAGAAATACCCAAATTGTGTTCATAAGTAGGATAAAAATTTCATATTTTGTGTTTCTTTTGTGAATGAAGTCTGTGTGTGACGTTGATGTGGTTAAAATTCATAGACTGTTCACTTAATTATACATATAGGAATATGATTTCTTTGGTTTAGTCCTATATTGATTACAAGGGCTTATATGCATTTCTCCGTTGAATGAGAAGAAGAATGAAGCATGATTAAAGTTAGTGTTTACATGTTTACTGTTATTTAGAAATTTATAGAAATGTGGACTTACGTCAACAAAAACTTACATTACTCTCTTATGGTTACGAATCTGGATTTGATTTTCATATCTTTATGGAGGGAATCATATGCTATTCTTCTAGCTAATAGTCATTAGCTGCATTTTTGGCCATCTTGTTATTCTTATAAGAATTTGAAAGATATCAATCTCAACTGGTGCATGCATTAGTGTTTATGCACGACAAAATATTTTTTCTTATTTTGAAATAGCTAATTTTATATATACAGAAAATTAAATAATTTTATTATGCTACTAGGTATACAAACCCAAATAGAGTGGATTTTTGCTGTCTTGGGTTATAAAATAGCAACTAGGAGTGTTTGTACCCCAATATGCTCTTAAGAACGCATAAAGATCACTTAACAAAAATAGAAGAAAAGAGTATAAGTTAAAGCTTTTAATAATAAATAGTAGCACAGTTTTGTACTTCTCTTGTTATTTATTTATTTTTTGGGAAAAGACTTACTCTTGTTACACAAGCAGACGATAAATAATAGCACAGTTTATGAGAAATTTTTATATATTTTTTAAAGCCGTTTATGCTCTTTAGTGCATTCTCATCTAATTATGAAAAAAAAAATTATATGCTTTTTTAGATCTCAAAAATTTACACTTTTTTTTTTTTTTTTTTTTTTTTTTTTTTTGCATAACCACTTTTATAACAAACACTACATCCGATTCTTTATTTTAAAAATATCATATTAAAATAATATTTTTCTTTCTCAACAAACCCAATCAACACTTCACATCTTCTCCAAAAAAAAAAAAAAACACATCACATCATATTAAAAGAATCTTTTTTTTCTTGTTAGTTCAGAAGAGAGAAACAGAGTTAATAATAAATAAATAAAAAAAAAAGAAAAAGAAAAAGAAGAGAGACAGTTAATAAAAAAGTGAGAAAAAGTTTTACATAAGCTACCGTGCTTTTATATATTTAGATAAGCATTTTAGTATTATGTGAATACTTTTATGCAAAATATAGAACCGGATGGAGCTAGTTTTGTTCCCTCTCTTTAGCTACAATGTTATCTATTTTGCGTTTTTAAGGGTTTTACATAACTGGATTCTATTTGCTAAGACTTAAATTTATTAGTTTATTTATCTTATTGGGTCATGTCAGTGGTAAGCCCAAATAAAAACCAATGAAAGTTTCCCTTCTTTTCTTTTGGGCCATGCGGTGAAGTATGCGTCTGTGCCATCCCAACTAGTCAATCCAGCCCAACTTCGCACAATTGGACTCAAGCCCAGTCTAGTGACAACAATATTTCAAATCAGACAGGTTCCTTAAAACTCGTTCATTCTAAAGAATAAAATTTTCTTCCAAAGTGGTTTGGAAGAAATTTCATTCAATCTACTATGTGACGGTCATAAGATCATCCACGTGTCCCCTTTTTTATTTTCCTCCCATGTTTTTTGGTTGTCAAAGACTCAAAATTCAAACTAGCTCCTTCCTTGTTCAGATTACAAATTCAAAGCCCAGGACCCCTTGCCTACTTCATTGTCCATTTTTTGGAATTTGGGGTGTTACTACTACAAAAATCTCTGGTCATATGAGAAGAAAATTACACGTGTTTAGAAACCTTAATTTTCTGGTTATTTTCAGTTAGGTCAGACCAAAGCCAGATCAGCAAGTCTACCCAAATGTTAATGTTTTGAAACTTTCAGAGTACTAATTGTCAATCAACACAATCAAAAGAAAATTCCCATTTATGACTTATGGGAAAATGAATTATTATTTTTTTGAGATATGAAAAGAACAGAGTAGGGGAAAAATTCACAAATTGGTGTCATGAAGTACAAGTAATGGATGTCATCAACTAATTTTTGACACTGTTGATGAACTTATCCTACAATCTTCCAAGCAGGACAGATGCCTCATCTTGCAGAACCTTCCAAGCTGCAGTGACATGCCTCTCTTCTGTCAATGGAGCTCCTACAGCAAAACGTAGTATGTATTTACCTGAAAGGACCTGCAAATAATTGTCACATGCAAGGAACTTAGCTCATGCACTGAAAGTCATCACATGGAAGCAAATAACTATTTTTTGTTTTCTAAATGAGGACAATAAAGAATACCATTATGAATGTCACCAGAAAAAAAAAAAAAAAAAAAAAAAAAAAAAAAAAAAAAAATCTTACTGTATGAGAAATGAAAATTTTCCCAGTTGAGTTTATTGCTTCTAATAGGTCATTGTTCAATTTATTGCCGTTATCTTCATTGTTTCGAGGAGGCAGAAGCCGGAAACAAACTAATGAAAATATCCGAGGGGTAACAACCTGCAAACATGAATTTTTGTTCACTAATCCAAAACACTTTTTGCAGAAAATCACTTGAATTAACTATAGACATGAAACGTACATAAAATTACATTGAACTTCAGAATATATAATGGGCTCCTAGGACTTAAAAGACTACTAAATCAAATCAAAGTATCAAACAAATATGTTCATAAAGATTACCATTACCTCAAATCTTGGATCTTGAGCAATGAGGCCTTCAAAATGTTCAGCCAAATTGATGTGGTTTCTTATGTAGCACTGTAGGTTTTCTATACCATATAGTCGTAGAACCATCCAAAGCTTCAATGATCTGGGAATCAGCATACGGATCAGTAAATGGAAATATAGCACATGATTGATTATAAATCATTAAGGTTTAGTGTGAGTGCGTATGTTGAGTGTCTGTAATTTATGAGCTCCTAGAAAGAGTCTGGATTAAAATTTATAAGCCAAACGAGCAAAAGCCTTAACTGTTGCAATATCAGTGGTAAGTGAGAGGGCAAATAGTGGGGAAGAAATAGGAAGTTGCATACAAAAATTCAGTAGTTAAATATGAGTTGCACACAAAATGAAAGACCTTAACTATACAGAATGTACAAAAAGGATCACCTATAGAATACATACAAGATTCAGCTGATTTATAATATCTATAAAAGAAGAAAACTGGATGCAACCAAACAGGAGCTTCGCAACCAAACAGGAGCTTCTCACTCATACAATAATCTCAAAATAAATTCTTAATCTGAATGCAGGGAAGCACAACACCATTAAAGGTCCACTTGTCACTAACAGTCCAAATAGTGTATGGTTAATTATGGTCTCAAATTCTATATTGACTTGATTTGGGTTTTCTTCGAGTAGAAGGAAAGTTATTCCTTGTTAAATAAGTGACTTGGTATTCATTTTCCACTAGGTATTTCTAGGCCGGAAAATATATTGGCTCTTATATATAGAAAGTACTAAGGAAGGTATATCTAGTCCACCAAGGAATGGTATTGACTCTTATATAAAGAGAGTGCTACAAAGGATTTGATGACTTTTAGCCCAAGAGATACATTTTTTTTGTATAAGTCACAAAAATTTATTGAACCAAAATATAATCACCCATGTACATCAGCGATGTACGTAGGGAGCATCACAATCAATCTTTCAAATTACAATGCTTATGCATATCTAATAAAGAGTAACAAGGAGGAGATTTGAAAGCAACATTCCAATCTAGTAAAGTGTGAAAAAAGAGAGATTAAATCTCAAGAATAGACCGTTTACATCCTTCAAAGAATCTTGCATTTCGTTCACGCCAAAGACACTACATGATGCAATGCGGCACAGCCCTCCAAAAAGCAATATTTCAATTTCCATCAAAAAAACCTTGCCATCCTACCAATAAATCAAGGACTTTCTGTGACATAACCCATAGAAGACCAAACAAACTCCACACCACTGTCCATAAATCATAAGCTATGGGATAGTAAAGAAACAGGTGATCCACCAACTCCCCGCTACATTTGAGCATACAGCACTATTCTAGCACAATAATACTTCTCTGTTGTAAATTTTCAATCAATAAAATCTTCCCTAAGGCAGCAGTCCATGAAAAGAAAGCTACCCTAGGAAGAACCTTTGTTTGCCACACCAACTTCCAAGGAAATGACATGCTGATATTTGGGGTAAGAGGTTATCCCAACCTTTGTTTGCCACACCAACCTTTGTTCGCCTCCAACAGAGGTTATCAAGATCCTCACCCTTCACTGAGGTGGAATAAATTAAATCCATAAAAGCAGTAAAGGGATCCAGCTCCCAATCTTGGACTAATCTAGAAAACTAAGTGTCCCATTAGGGAAATGCATAACCTCATCCATAGAAGATTCCTTATCACAGAAAATTCTATATAATTCTAGGAAGGCTTCTTTAAGTGGACAATCACCACATCACAAGTCATGCCAAAATTTTACTCTAGTACCATCACCCACATCGAAATGTATAAACCGGGAAAACATCAACCACTCCCATCTTATAGATTTCCAGAGACACACCATAAGGGTCTGACACCCCTTTCGTACACCATCTATCCCATTCACTCCAATACTTCACCTCTATAATCCTCCTCCAAAAAAGATCTTTCTCAGTGCCATATCTCCACAATCATTCTCCTAATAATTCTTGGTTAAATCTTCTCAAACTATGAACTCCTAAACCCCCAAACTGCAACGGTTCACAAACCTAAGACCAGTTAAACAGATAAAATTTAGGTTCCCTACTTATTTCCTCTCTTTCCTATTCCAGTGGAGGTGGCTAACCATATTGAGAAGCTTCAGAGGAATTTCTTATGGAGTGGGATTTTCCTCTCTCTTTCCTATTCCTGTGGAGGTGGCTAACCATATTGAGAAGCTTCAGAGTAATTTCTTATGGAGTGGGATTGGTGAGGAACCTAATTTCCACCTGGTTAACTGGGCTTAGGTTTGTGAACCATTGCAGTTTGGGGGTTTGGGAGTTCGTAATTTGAGAATATTTAACCAAGAATTGTTAGGAGAATGGTTGTGGAGATATGGGATTGAGAGAGATCGTCTTTGGAGGAGGGTTATAAAGGTGAAGTATAGGTGTGAATGGGGTAGCTGGTGTACATGTGGAGAGGAGAAGACTCTTGAAAGAATATGGAATAGGTTTCTTTAGAGAGTATTTTGATGTTTGTTATTTGTTTAAGTGAGAGAGCACCATTATCGTTAGGTGTATTAGAGTTTTGGGATTGTGAGTCTTGTTTGTGAGTTTGTAAGTTCGTATTGAGAGTTTGCTTTAGGTTTAATGGGAATTTGGGCTAGCTTATGTTTGTAAGAGGTTTTGAGAATATTTGTATTTGTGCGGTTTTGTGAGTGTTGCAAATAGGCCCTTAAAGTTATAAATTGCTGTCAAATTAAAGATAATTTCCATCAAATAGCCTTCCTAAGTTCCCTCCAAAACACTCTAAATTCACTTAAAGCCCCTAACTCAAAGAAAGGTCTTGAGAGGAGTATCTAGTCACAAGCCTAACCCCTATCAGATATAATTGTATAACATGAATAGCACATCAACAAAACATAAATGTCTTTCTTTTGGGGAAAATGTTCAAAGGCACACCTAAAGCGACGTCCAAGAGGAATTTGCCAATCCTTGTAATCCACAACCATATTTGCTTGAGATGCCTGAAATATATTTTGCAAAATCAATCATAAAAGTTGTATAGGAAAACAAATTAATACACTAAAAAAATCACAGGAATGTTTAATCTCAAACCACATGGCAATCCACTATCAAATATCAACACTCTAGTGCAGACACCAAGATGCACCAGGATTAGTGCTAATTTGAATTTCAGATTTTGAAATTTCATTGATATAATTTGAATTACTTTCCTTATCAATGTACTGATTGAAAGCCTATTTAAAAAGTTTCAAGTAAACATGTAAGGCAGATTGGTGAATGAAATTTTGTATTAGAAAATTTGCAATTGCTGGGTGCTGATTCCTAGCAACTTGGGTGCTGATTCTAAAGTTTTTCTGCTTGGTGTTGATTCCAAACCCTAAGTGCTAATTATTAGGTATATCTTTTACATTTTTTTCATTCCCCCTTTTATCTTCCTTTTTGATACTGTCTGGCATAAATCACTCTCATTCAATATGCAGTTGTCAATGTAGAATCAGCAAGTGATAATAATAAATCAGAAGTAGGTCCGATTTTAAAAGGGTAAATAGTTTTGGAATTCATATTACTTTGCAGCAGTTTATTGAAGATGTGATTCTAAAATGCTTTATTATTCAATATTATTCTAGGAAAATGATCTGCTAATTTGTCTTTGAAATGAAGGGGGCCCATTTCATCGTCAATATTTAGTTTTCATGAATCCAAGGTTGTACATGGCACCACATCATTTAAAATCAATTATCATTTCTTATTGGATACAAAGCTTGTACTCCATTTTATTTGCAAAAATCGAGGCCCATTTTGATGGTGTTGTGCTTGAGCTCTCTTTTTACTAGCAAATTTACTGACTGGAAGCTGGTGCTTTTGTATGTTAGGTTAGGGACTTAACTTTGTTTTTGATAAATAGGCTAGGGGACATCTTCATTCATTGATTTTCATATGTGATGCTTTTAGGATGTTTGCTATCTAATCAGTTACCTTTGCTAGTGATCTGTGACTCAAGTAGGATGTTTGTGACATTATGCTTGCATTTGCTTTTGGGTAATTCCCCATCTATATAGCTTGGGTTTCAGTGTTTTAGGCCAAATTTCTCAATGTCTAAGTTCCTGTGGCATATGTTGTTTCATATCCAATAGACAATGTCTATATCTCTTTTGTCTTTAGTTTTAGCATCTCTTCCTCATCTTGTTTTTGCAGTATCTCAGCATTTTTTAATTATTGGTCAGCTTATATAAATATAATGTTCTTTCTCAGGTTGCTGTAAATACTGTCCTTCAAGATGAGAAGGAATTTCTTGACCATATTATCAAGTCTACCAACATGAAGTGCCTCACACCACCGTAAGTTCTATAACTCTGCATTAACCTTTCTTTACCTTATGCTAATCGACTAAGGATCTGTGTGTGTGTGAATCATTTGAATGTATTAGTAATCATATTTGTCTCTACTTTTGGGGGGGGGGGGGGGAGGGGGTTATTTCTATATTGATTGAACCATTGTGAATTATGACATACAATATAAGAAAATATGTCTTACTCTTGTTTGGAGTCTTGGATGTATGTCATGTTATACAGTGTTTGTTTCTTTTTTAGTTTAGGTAAGACTTGAGAGGGATACAGATTTCATTGTTAATTTTGGTTTATGGCATGCACAAAGATGATATATAAATGCTGCAGCATAGTTTGGGAAAGAAATCTATGATGATTCCTATAAAAATCACCTTATTTTACCGATTTTTTCATATAAAATGCTCATCACATGATTTTTCTTTCGTAATACCATGTCAGCCACCTGCTCCCATTCCTTTTGGGTTCCTCTTTTTCTACTATGCCATAAGTAATTGTAAATAGAAAGTAAATAATTGCCCAGTTAACATGATATAATTTTTAGGGTGTTGGAACTTAGTGTAGGCAACCTTGACACCTTATATTAAACAATGGAAAAAAAAAATCAAATACAGTGGTTTTTACTTGATTTATATTTTCTGATCCTAAACTAATTTAAATTTAGCTTGTTAGTCTTCATGTGTTAGTAGTAATATGATGAAGCAGTGATGGGGATTTTTTTGGGTTACTAATCCTTAAAAAATTGTAGCATACATATGTATGACCTCACTTTTCAACTTATTGATTTTTGTTCAACACAAACTCTATTGGTCAATACACGTGATTTATCTTTTGTTGCCCATTCTGTGTTTTTTATAAGTACATAAATTCTAAACATAACTAATAAAAGGCTAAAAGGGGTGCAACCTAATACAGGGGAAAAGTAAACAAAGGATGACCTAACAAGAAAGAACAGAGATTAAAAGAAAAATGGTTTTTATGTTAGTGTTGATTGGGATTATGATGTTTTTTATGTTAGTGATCATGCAATTGCACGTTGTTGCGCTTAAATGCTTTGACAATTGTGCTTGATTGCTGAGGTGATTAGCGGTAAAAGGTATGTGTATTTGGGTCCTTAAATACTGTTATTCTTGTATGCTCACATACTTGTATGCACTCATACTTACATACTTGTATACTCTCATGCTTAAGTGCTCATATGTTCAATGAAGTGTCACTCCTTCATAAGACTTATTCATTAATTTTTATTAAGCATCAACCCTTTGTTTGAATTCACATGTGCACACACTTTGATGACAATATATCTATATGCTTGGAGGCTGATGTGCTCATGCAGTTGAATGCTCGTGCACTTACATGCTTTGATGATCGTGCATAAATGCTAAGGTGATTTGACGGTAAGATGTATGTGTACTTGGATACTTAAATTCTCATGTGCTTGTATGTTCACATGCTCACTGTTGTACTTGCTTTGATGATAACACGCTCATATGTTCACATGCTTCGATGATCGTATGCTCCCATGTCTACATACCTTAATGAGCGTATGCTCCCATGTCTACATGCTTTGATGATCACATGCTCACATGTCTGTATGCCCCCATGCAAATATGTTTGGATGCTTTGATGATCACATGCTGACATGTCCTTATGCTCTCATGCTCACATATTCTTACATGCTTGCCTGCTTACATGTCTACATGCTTCAATGATCGTATGCTCCCATGTTCACATGATTGATTTCTCATATGCTTGGATGCTCACATGTTTGAATGCTCACACGCTCATGCCCTGATGATCACATGCTCCTATGATCACATGCCTTAATGATCACTTGCTCCCATGCTCACATGCTTTGACGATGCTCCCATTCTTATATGCATTGATGGTTGCATGCTCTCATGGTCACACGCATTGATATTCAAATGTTTGATATCCACACACATGTACACTTGATGATGTCTATATACTTGGAGGCTTAAGTGATCATGCAGTTGGACGTTCGTTTGCTCAAATGCTTTGAAGATTGTGCTTGAATGCCGAGGTGATTGGGTGGTAAGAGGTATGTGTACTTGAGTGCTTAAATACTCATATGCGTGTATGGTTTCATACTTACATGCTTGTATACCCTCATGCATAATTGCTCATGTACAATCAAATGTTGCTCTTCATAATCTTTATTGATTAATTCTCATTAAGCATCAACTCTTTGTTTATATCCACATTTGCACACAATTGGATGATGATATGCTTGTATGGTCATATGTTTGTATAACCTCATACTTAAATGCTAACATGTTTGAATGCTTACTCACTCACATGCTCCCATGCTCATCCTCTGCTCATATGCCTTAATCATCACAAGCTCTCATGCTCACATGCTTTGATGATCACATGCTCTCATGTTCACCCGTTTGATAATGCCATGCTCCTATACTAATATGCTTTGATGATCGCATGCTCTGATGCTCATATGCTTTGATATTCACATGTTTGATATCCTCACATATGTGCACACACTTGGATGATGATGATATGTCTATATGCTTAAAGGCTTAAGTGATCACATTGTTGGACATTCGTGCGCTTAAATGCTTTGATGATTGTGCTTGAATGTTGAGGTGATTGGGTAGTAAGAGGTGTGGTGGGCCTTTTTTGTATTCTGAACTGGGTTGTTTTCTGCCATACTGTGGCCCAATAGTTTTGGAGTAGGAGATTCAGGACTGGCTCAATTGAAACTCACCTCAAGCTAGCTTGTGCACAAGCAAAGACCCCTTTTTGCAGAAAACCCTGGTCACGTGCCTAGGCAGGGGGCACTGTCACAAAAACATTATGGCAAGAGACACATAAACAGGGTAATATAAAGATCAACCAAGGATAATATTTAAACAACTTTGCAACAGGAAAGAGAAATGATAATATGAGTATGGCAGAAATAAGTTAGCAATAATGAAAAGAGTAGTGTTTATGCTAAAACAGTCTTGATAAAAGAGAGAAAGGGGATTGGTCTGCTAGGCTTAGCTTCTTGGCAAATTTAAGTCCAAGAAGGGAACCAATCTCCAATGTGGGCAACCTCTCAGGGTGATCCTGCCGTAGAAATTGCCCGCTTTGGAAGAACAGGCCTAAGTGGCTTATTCTTAAATCTCTTGACTGACTAGAGGGTAGGCTGTTAAGAGAGAGAGAAGGGAGCAGCCTATTGGTGCATGCCTTATCACACTTTTGTTTTCTCTTGTTTTCTTTCTTTCTTTTGCTTACCCTCTCTTTTTTTCCTTTTTGCTTTCTATTTTCTTTCTATGCTTCTATTCTTTCTTGTTTTTCCCCTCCTCCTCCGTTGTTGCTCACTGTGCACAGTTAAGGCTTTTTTATACTACCTGTCATGATAAGATTTACCATCTTGCCTGTTGGGTTAAAATTAATTGACCCCTTAGCAAATTAATTAATTACCCAAGTTAATTAATTAGATTTAATTACATGCAATAGCGTGGTAGGACAAACAAATTACCAAATAACTAAATGCAGTGGAAATTAAATTTGACACAAGTGATTTGTTTACAAATGGGGAAAACCATCGAGGCAAAACCCTACCGGGTGAATTTAAGGTTACCACTCTCGAGAATCCACTATTATCAATCACAAGCGGTTACAAGTAAAAAGAATCCCAGTACCCAATACCAACCTACAGTTGAACCCTTACCCCAATATCCAATTGGACTTGTATTGTAGCAGCAATCTCTTCATTCAATGCACGAATCCTAGTACGTGACTAACCAATGATGCGCGGATCCCAATATGTGACTAACACACCAACTTTAGAAAGATTTTGGCTGCAAAGTTTTTCAGTTCATCAACAATGAAGATCAGAAAGCTCTTTGGTCACAAAACCCTTAGCGTAAAGATGCAGTAGTTTCTACAGAGAATATGATGAACTAGAGCAATTTCTGCCTCCGATCACAATATGCTAGATTATTCTTTTGCAACACCTTGCATCATCTGTGACAGCTTTTAAAATAATCCTTATATATGTCTAGAATTGTGAGATAAGAAACCCTACACAAATACTTAAGGATATGTGTGTAATCAGATCTGGAAAACCTGATTTCGTAATTCTTGACAGATAGCTTATGTCGAGCTTGTGTCGAGCTTCAGCAGTAAACTTGAACACTTGTTTCTTGAAGTACTAAACTCATCCTAGATCTACCAAATTATAAATAAAGTGCGTTTTGTCAAAGGATTAGCCAATTACATAAATATTTCCCTAACAATCTCCCCCTTTGGCAATCTGTGACAAAACCATAACAAAACAAATAATCATGAGAGAAGTCTTAAATCACTAAACTCATAACCACTTGTTGAAATACAAAATAAATCTAACCCTAACATAAACTCTTGAAAAATTTTTTAAGAAGAAAGTTCATGGCATGGTAGACTTTTACAACCTGTCTTTTTGAAAAACTTAAACAAAACTTATCAAGGCATCATGTGTGAAGCAGAAAAAGATTGCATACATAAAGAAACATATGTATAAAGAGTGAAAAGAAACAACACATGTAGAGATAGGTGAAAAAAAAACACACATCATCATATATATGAAAAGAGAAGTACAATGTATGTCATAAATAAATGGTCATAAGACCAGTATACAAGAGGCTAATGTAAAGAAAGAAAAGAAAAAAACATGTAAACCTCACTACATCAGAAAGGCAGGTCAAATATATGACACATGAGAAAGAAGACAAGTGAGGGTTAGGTGCCATCGGGCTAAAAACCTGTAATGAATTCCCAAACTCGATACTAGTTTAGTAGAGATTATTTTGGCAGTTTTTTTTTTTTTTTTTTAATTTTAAAATAGACAATTTGAAAATTTTGTATCTAAAAAACTAGTATAATAAGCTGTACTTTTAAAAAATACTTTTTTATATATTAAAAAAAAAAAACACAAAACAATACTTCATTCATTGAAATGGTAAGGAATCATGATTCAAGGCTTCCAAGGCTGGTGGGGGAGAATCCTCTATCCAAACTATATCTTCAGAGACATTTTTTAAATAGCGAGCTAAACTATGGGCAACAGATTTTGCACTCCGTTTCACCCAACTTGCATCTGCCCAATTTAAACCAAAAATAAAAGACTGGATATCCTCAATCACATGGCCCAACCTTTGCACCACTGGAACGAATAGAATTCATCACCTTTGCACTATCCCCTTCGATCACCAACTCAGAAAAACCAATATCAATGGCAAACTCTAGAGCTTTGCGACACGCTAAAGCTTCTACTCACTATTGAACACCAGGGACCTTTAGTAGACATGGCTCTCATCACCTCTCCCTTCTCATTTTGGATAATAACTCCCACACCTGAACACTTATAGTCCGAGAAAATAGCCGCATCAAAATTTAGTTTGAATCTAGAAGCTGGTGGTGGACACCAGCTGCACTCATTTACCGTCATGCTTGGAATTACCAGCTGCACTCATTTTCCGTAACTACAATACAACTTAACCTTAAAACATGCTGCCACAAAGAGCAAATATAAAAATAAATTGGTAATCTCCTGCAGAACGACTTAAATCCTCGTTTAGCAATCCTCTCTCTAATTTCATTCCAAGGAGACCTGCTAGTTTCCCCCAAAAGAAGAATGCTCCATTTCATTAAACCTTGAGCTTATATAACATATTAAGAGCTAGAGAGACCTCAACTTTTATATATGTTGATAGTCCATAATTTTATATTCTAAAATGACCAAGGAAAGTATTGCGGGAAATATTTGCTAAATAGTCTAATTTTTGAAAAAATTTGCTAAATAACACATGGTCAAACTTATTTATGTAGCATGTTTTTTGGCACTCGAGTTTGTCGCAGTGCTTTTTTCCTAAAATTATACTATTTGGCAAAAAAAGGCCAAGTTTTGCGAGTACAACATAAATCCTTGGAGTTTGAGGGCATAATATCAATAGAAAATTCCATCAAACAATTTACTAGAACATCTCAATCATTAATTGCAGATAATTTTCATCTATGACAATTCTAAATTTACTAGAACATCTCCATCATTAATTGCAGATAATTTTCATCTATGACAATTCTATTTTTTGCGGTTAAATACTCGTAGTATAAATATGCATCATATACTATATATAATAGCATAAGCCTTTCCCTGCAATTAAGGAGGTGCTGCCATATAGGAAAAATGCACATCTAAAATTCTGCCACGTATAAGTTCAAAAGCGATAAATTATGTTGTTTGGCAACGCTATAGCACCATTTAAGAGCCTCTCATTATAAATAAAAAAATTAATCGCATAAATCAATTAAAAAAAAAGGCTTGCTTGCTATACGGAGAAAGAGGAAGAGAACAGAGTGGTAAAAATACAAACGAAAGGCTTGAAAAAGATATAGTCACAAAGAGAGACAGTTTGTACGGCGCCAAGAGAGAAATAGAGAGAGGCGATGAGGCCTAAGAGAGACACGGAGAAAGAAACAAAGAAAGAGGAAGAATCAGACCACCGGAACCACAAGCACATAGAAAGAAAAATCTATGGCCCATCAACATCGGTAAATTTTTTTAGATTTGGGTATGAAATTTTACTTTTAATTGAGTTTTCCTGTTGGGTAGGTTTCGATTTGATTTGTTTTTGTTTTGGGTTTTTAAAACATAAAATGATTGAGAGGGATACAGAGATAGTGTTCGTGAATGTCGCTACCACCAGCGTCAGTCCAGCTTCCTACCACTGTTAGTAGCCTCACCATAGAAGAAAAATCTATGGACCATCAACACCGTAAGGCCATATACGCACCACCATCAGATTATCGGAACTGCCACCGGTACATTCTTTCCCCCTTTTTAGATTTAGGTATGAAATTTTTTTTTTTGATAAGATTTATGTATGAAATTTGATTTTTTGTTTTAAATTCTTTGATAGGATAGGTTTTTTTTTTTTCCTTTTTTTTTTCTTTTTTATAACTTTGAAAAATTACAAAAAAAAAAATTTTAATTTTAGTTTTGGTTTTTCACCGTAAAGAAACGAAATTAAAAACAGTTTCCTGTAACTAATCTTAACGAAATCATTGGGATCAGATAAGTGTAGGATTGAGTGTTGTGCTAATATTTGTTTTTTTCTTTTTCAATCTTATTTATTTAGGTTTATTGTTCGGTTAAGGTTTATCGGAACTGCAGGCACAGAGAAAGCTGGTGTATCTGTTATTCTTTGTTATTAGAAGAGAAAGCTCATTACAACTTGAGTCATACAAATCATTCAATTTTAGCCTTTTGAAGATAAATAAGTATGTGTTGGTAGTCCAAAAAACTCTGCCATTTCCTACCCAAACATTGACCCAACTGTATGTAATTGATGGTCTCCACGTTAGAAAGATTCCACTAATGGTAATGGTAACTACATCTTAGTAATATGCTCACAAATTTTTTAATAAAATTATGCTGTTGTTTTTTATTCTAAAATTTATTTTTATTGTTTATAATTTACGTTTTATGATGTGGAAAGAAGCACTAAGTTCTTATTTTGATGTTGTTGTTACTTGTATATAACATCCCATAGTCTATTGAATAATTTATGTTGTTAGAGAAACCGATTGAAGTGGATAAGAACGTATGATTTTCCTATAAATCTTGATGGGGCACATTATAGAGTATCTCTATTGTTGTTGTTGTTTCTCAATTGTGGTGTTCATGGCATTTAAGTTACATTTTTTTTGGCAAACCGATCATTAATGTAGCTTCAAGCAAATTAAATATACATGATTATTATTGAATTATCAAAAAAAAAAAAAAAACTTATTGGAGGCCTTTAGTTGAATACCTAGCAGATATAGTCATCTATTTTTACTTACAAAATCCTTATGGAAATAAATAAATAACAAGAGAGATGGTTTTGTAGAGCCTAAGAAGTAACAGCCAAGACATACCCTATACTTTATGCCAGATTAGTTCATTGCAACAGATTAGGCAAATATGATTAGAAAGCATAGTTAAAAAAAAAAAAAAAACAAAAAAACAAAAACAAAACAAAAAACAAAAGAGAATCCTAACAATATATTTTGTTACTGTAAACTGATGGAAAACCCTAATAGAATTTTATAGTTCTGTTCTGTTTAGTCCAAAACAAAAACTAATTGAATCCACATACTTTTAAAAAAAATGACAAAAATATGCAAAACAAACCAATACAAACCCAAATATGTCAATTAACCAAATCTAAACTAAAATATCAGATAAATACAAGGTAAGTCAGGTCATCCTAACCTATCAGTTTGATCTACCAACTCTTCTTACAAAACAACCAAGTGTTTTATATGGCAAAGATCGCTGTAGAGCTGTAACTAAAAACTAATTGAGACATACCCTATACTTAAGCCCAGATTAGTTAATTGCAAAATGATCAAATGTATGGGAAAGAGTCTTCCGTAGAAGATTGTAGAGAGCCTTTCAAACTCTATGCACCGCTTGGTAAAACTTGGAAATTTCTTAAAGCCAAAAAACTATGGTATTGAATTGCTTTAGTTAGTATAGTTTTTTGACCAACAACCAAAAGCTCTTTTGCTTTATTCATGAACTAATCTATGATCCTCTTGAAACAAACCTTGCATATGACCTAAGATGGTTTTCAGATTTCAGTCTACCCCAAAGATTAAGTTTTCTTGATTTTGAAGGATTTCAGTTGTGATTGGTGATGACTCTGTAAATGAGAGTTTCAATTTCAAATAGTGTTTTTATATATGGATTACTTTATGTTGTCAAATTTGAGTTTGGTATTGATTCAAAATTTGTAATGGTTCATTTATATAAACCTGCCATGTTTTCTGAATTTTAGATAATTATAATTAATTACATGGCACACAATCACGTCTTATAGGATCTCAGTTTCTAGCGCCTCATTTATATTGGCTCTTATTAGGAATTTTGTATTTATAATGACATATTTTGTTAATGTAGATCACTCATCCCTGACTTATAAGACTTTTGGCTACTATTCGATAAGAGCTACTAAATTAAATTGAAAGGTTAGGAAAGCCTAATTTTCCCTTTGTAGCTTTTATTTAATTTGTAACTCTTTTCCCTTTGTTGATGCTTGATTAAAAAAAATAGAACTAAAATAGTTTTAAAGATGATCAAATATGGACTCTTTGATTCTAAAAATAAATGCTAAAACTTATTTCTTTCCTATACCATGATATGATAGCAAAAAAAAAAAAAAAGGAGGAAAATGCAAGAGAAGCACACCTAAAAAGATGGTTGCAAATATTTGAGAAACGAACCAATAGAAAATGGCATGAAAGAAAAAAAAAAAAAAAAGAGAGGAAAATGCAAGAGAAGCACGCCTAAAAAGATGGTTGCAAATTTTTGAGAAACAAACCAAGAGAGGCATGAAAGAAAAAGTAGTTTACAAAATAAACTTACCCAGGCTAGGAAATACAGGGGAATGGTCGTTGCTAAAAAAAAAAAAAAAAAAAAGAGGGATAGAAATGGTGTTAATTCATGACTGCTCTTTGTTGCATTCACCTGGTACAAGTACTAACGTTTATGCGTTAAGAGGTTCACTTCTCTTTCTGCCACTTTGTACTTATTAGTTCTTTATACATTCCTTTTTTTCTAAATTTGAAAATAAAACTTTCTATTCACATTTGATTATTAGATATTGACGTTGACATGGGCCATTCTTTTGGAGAAACTAGAATGAACATAAGTACAGATGATACTTTGGTAAAAGGTGGGTCCAATTGTTGTGATGTTCTTCAAGGAATCCATGAATCAGAAATGAGAGTGGTTGTGAAGAATTTCCAAGTAAATGACTTTAATTTACAAGAAAAAAAAAACTTGACTTTCATTTTGTTCACATCATTAATGTTGTTCCCATAATTTAAAATTCATATAGGAAAATCTACTGAACCTTGGAATTTTGGCCCACCTTCTTATTTATGCGTGTATTGTGGTTCAATTTTATGGTATGAAGAGAGAACAGTAAAATCTAAGAGGCCTAAGAACCTAAAATTCTCTGTGTTGTATGGAGGGTAAGGTTAAGTTGCCTTTGCTTAAGATAGTACCTCCTCTTATTGATGAGCTGTTACAACATTCATTTTGTTTGACAAAGGAGCTGAGAAAATTGTATCTAAGACTGCAAAAGAACTTGCAGAGATGCAAGCAGAGGCAATTTCAAATAGAAATGTCAATTATATTTCTTTATTGTTTGAGAGCTGAACTTTTATAAACCTTTACCAATGTTGTACACATACATATCATTATATACCATTTAAAAAAAAAAATTACAAAGGTATGCTGCATGTCTTCCGTAGCTTTTCCTCTTAATTCTTTATCTTTATTAATATTTTCCTCTTATTGTCTCGAGCTTCATCATGTAAGAATTCTATAATTACTAATTACAATTTCGAAACAAAATTGTATATTTGTTTTGTGGTCTTTAGCATTTTTTTAGTTTTTCTTAGTTTTTCTTACGATTTTCATGAATGTTGTTACCTTGGGATGCTGTATTGTGAAATTTCTCCAACGTAGTCTTTCCTAACACAGTAATTGCATCCTATAAGATTTCAACCTCACAAACACTCGATAAAAAGGACTGCCCATTATAATCTTGATATGATTGCTTGATTAACAGTAGAATACAATTACAAAAGTGAATGGTTAGAACTTAAAAGTAAATTATTAATTAGAATGAAGACATGAATGTGAATGAGAATGTAGAAATTTACTTGAAATTCTGAGTTAAAGAAATTCTTATTTTTTATTAAAGACAATAATATATCCAATATGGTTTATATATTGTATCTTAAAATTGAGGTTCACATGGTTTGATTGATTCGGCACATTACTATTTATTGTTGAAGAGAAATTTCAATTTTGAAAATTTCTTAAAATTAGATAAATTTTCATTAGAATACTCAAGATATTTGACAATTTCTAACTAGCAAGGTCAGTATAGTACTATGAATGCAATAAAGTTATTAAATAAAAAATAAAAATAAAAACTAATGGTACAGGTCATGATGTATGTATGTATACTTAGCTAAATTTGTGACTGTGTATACAAAAATTGAAGTTGGATGTAAATGTCCTACCAAGGGAGATTCAGAATATAGTTGGCAACTAATATTACTTCCAAACATGTTCTAGAGATTCACAAAATAAGAATGTTTTCAGTTAAAATTATTTGTGCCACACTCATTTTTTTTGCAACATTTCTGTTTGGAATTCCTAATTTGCACATTATTTACTACGCACACCTGCTTGGTACATAAGAAGTTCTCATCAAATTAAAAATAATATATTAGAACTTCTCATGATGCCTTCGAAGCCAATGTAGTACAATGAAAGCAATCTAAATTTTGCTTATGGGAGAATTGTAACTTATTGTTTAAGGATTTATTAAATGTTTGTGAATTCTTGAAGCACCTTTTAATTTAAGTGAAAATTATTGCAGGACACAAAAGACAAATTTGTAAGAAAAACAAAGGAGGAAAGCAGTTCTCTATTTACAACTGCCATATCTGCTGAAGAGGAAAATCAGATGATGATAGCATACCAATTCAAATGTTTCACAAATGAAGCACGGCTACTAAACAAAATGCATTGAAGATGAAGAAAATTTGAAGAGGAAAAAATAACAATGTATCCCAATGTATTTTATAAATATCATAGTTACAAGTAAAACAAACCAATAGATGTACTACATTACCCGGATGAAATTTAATGTATTTTATTATATTCTTATGTTAAGTTGATAGTATTTTAAATATGTAAAATGTTCCCGTGTATTGCATGTGTTAAATGATTTTTATTGAATTTTTTTTGGAATTTTTTTTTTTTTACTGTGTATTTAGGATTTAAATCTGTCAATGCCTTACTCTACAAAGTTCTATTTAATTTTCGGTTTTTTTTTTCCCTCTTAACTGTTCTTTTATTTTTAAAGAGGGGTTGAAATTGTGGGACTTCAAAATTTGAAAGTATATAATGTTCTTTTTACAAAGTTTATTATTTCATAGATTTTAGTCCATATTTCATAGATTTTGCATGTTTTGATTGTGAAATCTAAAAGTATAATGTTCTTTGTACAAAATTAATATCTTTTTAGGTTGTGGCATAAATTAATTTCCTAAGAGATTCCTATGTGTTGGTTTTGGTGTTTATTAAGGTATTCCATTTTTCTTTTTCTTTTTTATACAAGATAGAATTTTTACTCTAGCCTAATCTAAGTGTATATGTGTGTGAAGCTCTCTCTTGAAGACTTAAACCTTGACCCTTGCCCCCCACACCCCACAAGCACTTATACTTATTAAGGTATTCTAGAGACTCATAAGCTGCAGCAAAAACCCATTCAAGAGACTCATAACCTGTATCAACAAATAATAGTTAGCACATATATCTTTAACTAACATTATCTCCAAAAAATAATGAGAACCAATCTCTACTAATCATGATATATATATCCCTGACAAGGGTGTGAATGAAATGATTCATCAAACTATTATATATGTACATAATGATAAGCAAATGGACAAATACATTTTAAGTACATAGCAGAGGATCAAATGCAAATATGGAATTAAGACTTAAAAAAAATATTAAACCCATAATGATAAATTGATTTTAATCTACATAAACATTAAGAGATATCTCTTTTATTTCAAATTTTTATATGTTCCTTCAAACCGTCACACAAATTATGATACATAACTCAAGGGCTCTAACTAATATTTTTCTGACTTTCTATTCCAAAACCTGTAACCATTTTTTTCTTTTGAACTTTTTGGTTGTAAAATTTTCTCTAATCTTATGGTTTGATTCATTGTGGTTCCTAGGAATGGTAGATATAGTATTTGAAATTGTCATGCAAGTTTTAGTTCGATGTGATTCATTGCGGTTCCTAGGACTAGCAAATTTCTTATTTGAAATCGTCATGTAAGTCTTAAATTGGTGTGTTTCAACCTTATATGTGGTTTTTAAATTTTTTTTTTTTTTTTACTTAGATTAATTTGTTTCTATATATTATTTTTTGTAGATTCTTGCTTGAAGCAAATTAGTAAATGCTTCAAAAATAAAATGACCTTGCAAATTGTTAGCAAATTAGTAAAGGGCAGAGTATTGAAAACCAAAATCGTAGAGCACTCCACTGTAGTGCAGAGTGCGCTACGCAAGCCATAATTCAAGTATAAATTTTATAAATGTGTTTTTTATACGGTAGAAGCTTGACAAGATGAGAACTTTTTTCTCTCTCCCTCGTAGGAGTCTCTCTCTCTCTCACCCTGTAAGAGCACTTTCCTCCTCTCCCTTCTGGAAGAGATCTCAGCTCCCCTCTGTGGGGCTTTCCCACCCTCTCAAAACACTCGTTTCTCAATGGAGCAAGAAGTTATTAATGAATTACAGAATCTTTGCCTCACTAAGGAGGAAGAAGAGGAAATACCAATTTCCACACAAAGCAGGGAAGACCTTTTAGAAGAATGCTCATTAAGTTTATTTGGAAGGCTACTTTCAGACAGGCAACAAAACATGAGAGCTCTGAAAAGCACATTAAGAGCAGCATGGAAGATGGGATCAAAGCTGAGAATAGTGGATGTAGGAAGTGATATTTTGCAATTTAAGTTTGGCTCCAGCTATCAACGTGATTGGGTTGAAAACAGTGGGCCATGGAATTTTGAAAACAATTTTCTTCTTCTTTGTAGATGGAAGAAAGGCCTCACTGCTGCAAACATGGTTTTTACTCATTCTCCTTTTTGGGTTCAGTTGTGGGGCTTACCATTTGAGCTCATGTCAAAGGAAGTGGGTAAGGATATTGGAAGGAGTCTGGCGCGCTTGATAGAAGTAGATAGAAGAGCATGTCAATCGGATCAAGCCAAGTTCATGCGTATTAGGGTGGATCTTCCAATAGAAAAGACACTTCGAAGAGGTGGGCATGTAGTAAGCAAGGATGGTGAAAAGTTTTGGGTTCATTTTAGGTACGAAAGACTACCCACATTCTGCTACCTGTGTGGAAAGTTAGGCCATGATGAAAAGCACTGTCAGGTACATGCAGATCGGCAAAACACTCCAAAGCAATACGGTGAGTGGTTAAAAGCGAATGGAGCATGTAAGGGTGGAAATGCGAAGCATAAGAATTTCAATGGTAGCAGCATCAGTACAAGGAACGATGATAACGACAATGGAGGAAACACTGCTGCCGAGAATTTGCTGCATTCTTCGCCGGCAGACCACATGGGAGGAAGCTCCAATGGCAGTTGCTTTCAAAATTCAAAAACAGCAGGCAAGTCAACTCAGAGTCAGGGATGTGGCATGTCAGACACTCATGTTTGGCAGGCGGCGAAAGTCAGGTATGGAGAGGACATAAAGGAATCTGATATGAAGGATTTGGGGCAAAAAGCTGGGTCACGTGCTGAGAGTCCCATTCCCATTCCATTAGATAAGTCTGATCTAGTTACTCGGATGGGAGAAAGTAGTACTTTGCTAAGCAGATGTCAACCCACTTTAAACGGTGAAAGCTGGACTGAAGTCACTAGCCCACATAAGCCAATGATTTGGGCCCAAACGCAAGAAGTAAACGCTGACCAAGTAGAAGCCCAAGACGTCATTAAAAGCCGAAAAGGGAAGGGTCGAATTAAGAAAATTGCAAAGGAGAAAGGTCAGGCCCAAAGTAAAGAGAAACAAGTCCATGGCCCAAGCTTAGGTTCAAAACGTCAAATTGCTCTGCTCTTTACAGAGGGAGAAGAAGAAAACTTAACCAAGAAAAGGAAGTGTGAGGGGTTTGATGGTGGTGCTCACGGTGTTCATGAAGAATCTGAATTATCGGCGGTGGCTGCAATGCAGCACCGCCGGGAGCCATGAATTCCTTAGGTTGGAACTGCCGAGGGCTTGGGAACCCCCGGTCAGTTCGAGCATTACACGATCTGGTGCGATGTTGGGATCCCAAAATAGTCTTCCTCTCAAAGACTAAAGTAAAAAAGAAACATATGGAGAGAATTAAGGAAAGAGTTGGGTTTGCAAATGGGCTCTTTGTTCCCTGTCAAGGTCGTAGTGGGGGACTGGCTCTCTTATGGACAAGAGAAATTGATTTGGAGATCAAGAGCTTTGGCAGCCACCACATTGATGCTGTTATTACGGAGGAGGACTCAAATTTTAAATGGAGATTCACTGGCTTCTATGGCCACCCCTAAACTCACATGAGGCAGAAGTCTTAGGATTTGCTTGAATACTTAAAGAATCAATCTCAACTCCCTTGGTTTTGCTTTGGAGATTTCAATGAGATTCTATCAATGGAAGAAAAATCAGGTGGGGCTACAAGATCACAGAGTCAGATGGATAAATTCTGAGATGTGGTTAATGTTTGTCGTTTCAAAGATTTAGGCTACTTGGGACCGGATTTTACATGGTGTAATATGCAGTCTGGGGACAGTAGGGTATACTTGAGGTTGGATAGGGCTTTTGCAACTAGTGATTGGATTGACAAGTTTAGTGAAGTAAGAGTTAATCACCTGGTGGAATCAACTTTAGATCATTGTGTTTTATATATAGCGGATCCTAAAGCCCCTAAACAGCCCCGTACTCGTCGTTTCCACTTTGAGGCTATGTGGACTAAAAGTGAAGAATGCAAAGACATCATTGAGGCTGCCTGGAGTAGTGCTGACAATGTGAATACAGCTGAAGGTATGGCTATTGCTTTGAACACCTGTGCCATGGATCTTAAGGCTTGGAGCTCTGCTACTTTTGGCCAAATTCCAAAGAAAATCCAGGAGAAAACGAAACAGCTTAGCAATCTAGTCCAATCGGATAGGGATGGCCTGTTGGGTGATGTAATAAATCAGGTGAGGAAAGAAATCAATGATCTGATTGATAGTGAAGAAATTTATTGGAGTCAACGGTCGAAAGCTCACTGGCTCCGAGAGGGAGATAGGAATACGAAGTTTTTTCATGCTAGGGCTTCGGAAAGAAGGAAACAAAATACTATCTTTGGTGTATGGGATAAATTTAATAATTGGTGTGGTGACCAAGATAGTATTGCTAGGGCTGCTATATCCTATTTTGAGGAAATTTATTCTTCTTCTTTGCCGAACCAGATTGAGAAGGTAACTGATTTCATCTCGGTCAAGGTGACGGAAGAAATGAACATGGAGCTGACCAGAGGCTTCACCAAAGAAGAAGTTGTTGCAGCTATTAAGCAGCTTCACCCTACTAAATCTCCCGGCCCTGATGGTATGTCTGCCCTTTTTTTCCAAAAATACTGGAGCATTGTAGGCACAAATGTATCTAATTTAGTTCTGAATGTACTTAATTCTGGCATGTCTATTTCTGAAATCAATAGAACTAATATAGCTCTTGTGCCAAAGAACAAAAATCCTCAGAGAATGACTGATTTTAGGCCAATCAGCCTATGTAATGTAGTATATAAGCGTATTTCTAAAACTTTGGCTAATCGTCTTAAAGCTATTCTTCCATATATCATTTCAGAGAATCAAAGCGCTTTTGTGGCTAATAGACTCATCATTGACAATGTCTTGGTGGCTTATGAGATTATGCACTATATAAAACACAAAAGGGGTGGGAATGATAGCTTTATGGCGGCTAAGTTGGATATGAGCAAAGCATTTAATAGGGTTGAGTGGTCCTTTATTGAAATGGTAATGAGGAAGATGGGCTTTAATGAGTCTTGGATTGGTTTGGTGATGAAATGTATAACTTCAATAACCTATTCGGTCATTATTAATGGCTCGGTCCATGGATGCATTATGCCTACTAGGGGACTCAGACAAGGTGACCCTCTATCTCCTTATTTGTTCCTGCTATGTGCTGAAGGCTTCTCTGCTCTTATTAACGAAGCAACAAGATGCCAGCAACTGAATGGTATATCCATTTGTAGGGGGTCCCCAAAAATCAGCCATCTTTTCTTTGCCGATGATAGCCTCCTCTTCTGTAATGCCAATGGTGTTGAATGCAATAAGCTGAAGGAAATTCTCAGAACCTATGAATCTGCCTTAGGGCAAAAGATCAACACTGAGAAGTCCTCAATTTTCTTCAGTCCAAACGTTTCTCAAGAGTCTAAAGATGAAATCCTTGGCATTTTGGGGCCTATGAATGACTAGCCATACAAAGTATCTTGGCCTCCCCTCCATTATTGGACGGTCAAAAAAGCTAATCTTTGCAGAGATAAAAGAGAAGGTTTGCAAGAAGTTGGCTAGTTGGAAAAGCAAGTTGCTCTCGTTGGGAGGTAGGGAAGTTCTTATTAAAGCAGTGGCCCAAGCCATTCCTTCCTACACAGTTTCCTTCTTCCAAAGAGCCTATGTGAAGACCTTGAAAGAGAAATGAGAAGCTTTTGGTGGGGTCAGAAACAACAGGAGACAAAGATTGCTTGGGTCGGATGGAAGAAATTGTGCAAGCCTAAATCCCTTGGTGGAATGGGTTTCCGGAACTTGCAAGCTTTTAATTTGACCTTGCTCGCAAAACAGGCTTGGCGGATTCTTACAAACCCGTGCTCCTTAGCAGCCCGTATTCTAAAGGCGAAGTATTTCCCTTATGGTGACGTTCTAAGTGCAAGCCTTGGCAGCAGCCCCTCTTACACTTGGCGAAGTATTTTTCAAAGTCTTGAAGTCATTAGGAGTGGTACCCGTTGGAGAGTTGGAAATGGGCGGTTAATTCACATTTGGGAGGACAAATGGCTCCCTACTCCTTCTACATACAAAGTTATCACCCCTCCTAGGAAATTTGAAGACTTTCCCATGGTCTCCTCTCTCATCGACCAAGAGACTAAGTGGTGGAAACCCAATGTGGTAAGGGCGCTTTTCTTGCCTTTTGAAGCGGACACTATCTTAAAAATCCCTCTAAGTCAGAATTTGCCGGAAGATACTCTTATTTGGATTGGGAACAAAAAGGGTGTGTTTACTGTCAAAAGTGCATATTTCATTGCTGCTAAGCTTCAGATTGATAAGGATATGGGGGAAAGCTCTTCTGGAGACTCAAACACCCTTATTTGGAAAAATCTGTGGAAGTTGAAACTCCCTGCAAAGATTAAGATTTTTTCTTAGAGAGCTTGTGTGAATGGCCTTGCAGTGTATGCAAAAATGGTGGAAAGAGGTATTCAACAGGGTTGGGACTGTCCAGTTTGTGGGGAAGAACCTGAAAGTCTTGTTCATGCATTAATTTCATGTGATTTTGCTCTTTCTGTCTGGTCGCTTTGGCAGGACTACCCCTTGAATCTGCTATTGAATGCCACGGACCTCATTGAGGTTGTGCTCAAATTTTGTTCAAGCCCCAGTGCAGTGCACTTGGAATATTTTTTTGCAATCTCTTGGGCAATTTGGCATAATCGAAATTTGTTAGTTCATAATGAAAAGGGCCTCTCTCCTCTGCAAGTTTGGGATTTAGCGAGAAGTGTTAAGGATGACTTTCATGATGCTAACACAGTGCTCTGTCCTACGAAGCAAGCTTCGAATGGTGGCTGGGTGGCCCCTCCATCTGGTTATTTTAAGGTTAATGTGGATGGCGCATCGCCTTTAGATGGCCTAGGGGTCTCGGGGGTTGGTACGATTATCCGTGATGACAGGGGCAAGGTTGTTGCTGCTCTGAGTAAGGCTCTGCCTTCGCACTATCCAGCTGAGTGGACCGAGCTCTTTGCTATGGAACAGGGCGTCCTTTTGGCTCAGGAGTTGGCTATTCCCAATGTTATCTTTGAATCGAATGCTGCCTCTGTTGTCCAAGCTGTTTTGTATGATCTTAGTGGCGGCGAAACTGGCCATTTGATTCAAGGAATCCAGAGTGCAAAAGCTTCCTTCTCAAGTTGCTCCTTCTGTCACGTGAAAAGGGACTACAACAGGGCCGCTCATGAGCTCGCCCAGTTTGCCAAATGTAATAATGCTAGTTATGTTTGGAAAGATGATTTTCCGCTTTTTTTAGAGCACCTGGTGCAGTTAGGCTTTGGCTGATTGTTGTAAGCTTTGGCCCCTGTTGTATTCCTTTTCCCTGTGTTAATGATATTTCACATTTTCTCCTCAAAAAAAATAAAAAAGAAGCTTGACAAGATGCTCAAAATAAGTCAAGCTTTATTTGCTTAAAGTCAAGTTCTTTTTTTAGACACTATATGCTTAAATATACTACATTATTCAAGTTTAAATGTATGCAGTGGAAGTATGATAACTAAGTTTATGTTGGTTGCAAAGTTCCTTAATATGTAAAATGATCCTGCGCATTGCGCGAGTTAAACACTAGTACAAGTAATACTAAATTACTAATGCGTTCCATTTGGACGACAATGTATCTCATGAGACCTACCCACGTGTGAAACCCACACATATCACACATATCATAAGAGAGACGTCTCATAAAATAATTTTCGATGTAGGAAACTATGGCAGAGAGTGAATAATACGGACTGTAGCTCTTGCAATTCAGCTTTTCTGAACTCACACAGTGAGTCCTTGATGCCATGTGAAGCATTAAGAAGTCATTTAATCTCACATGGCTTGATACCAGAAGTTCATATGTATCAAACATTAGTATTACAAGGTTTTTTACGGCCCTTCCAGTCACATTCATGTTAAGGTACCCTTGCAATTTGTTTGGCAGGCATTTCTATGAAACTATAGCCCCTTTTTCATTTGGCAAGTAGAAACTATAGCCCCATGACATGACAACCAACAGCGAAGAGTCAAGTATATTTACAAGGTCCTATACTTTTATGTCATCATCAAACTGAAATGACATAGTTCTTGTGTACACCAAGGTTGGCAAAGGAATTTTTAAAAAGAACATGGTTAAATTGATCAGCTCACGGTAGCTGAATTATCTAAAATCTGTCAGCTGTCACTACTACAGGTTGAGCTTCAACATGCTTTCTGGCAAGATATGGACCCCTTCTAACAGCTTCCTGCAACTGCAATGGGAAACAGTATTGTCACCACCCAAAAAAACAACAGGACTTGGCAACCTTAACTGTTTCTTGCATTTTTAAAAGTAACTGGTTGGTTATTCTAGAACCCAACCCCCCCCCCAAAAAAAAAAAAAAATCTAACCTTTGCCGCTAGTCCAGCGAGAGCAGGATCATTGAGAAGTTTACTTGAGGACACAAAAGCCTTGTGGATTGATTGGCAGCATTTATATCTTGCTTCCATGCCTGAAAATATGCTCTTCATTTTATTACTGGAAAACATAGTTGGAACAAAGATTCTAAAATAAGAGTGATCCTTTTTGTTTTTCACCAGGACAGAAAGAAACCAGAAATCAAATAACTGAGAATAGCTAAAGTTCAAGAAATAAAGTGTAGAGGAACTTCAAATAATGAAAAAGAAATAAGACAATTGATTTAAGTATCTACGCACACACAAGTCAAGTAAATGACGGTTCTCATGGATTTCAATACTGAAATAGTTACAGACTATTGGTTTTACTTATAGTTCTTATAATTCCATATTTGAGCAAACCATTATAGAACAGCTTTTACTTTTTTCTTTTTTTGTTTTCCTTTAGCCTTAATAGTTGGAAAGCTAAAACATATGCAAGAAAAAACATAAAACAAAAGAATCCTGGAAGAAGGGACAAAAGAATGAGGTACACCAAACAGAAAAGCCTGAAAAAACCAACAAAACATAACCATAGTACCATAACATAATTACCCTAAACAAGTCTAGGAATGCCTAATTTGAAATTAAGATTCTTGGACTCCACTTTGGGTTCAAAACCCACAAGTGCATGTGTAACTTACTAATCAAATATATATATATATATTTATATATATATATATATATATATATATATATTTTGATAAGTAAGATAAGTCTATATTAAAAATACTACTTTATGCAAGAAGAGCACAAAGAAGTCAAATAGTACAAGCAAGAAAAAGAAAAGAACAGAAAATTAGAAACAAGAGAGAAGATAACTAATGAACAAAGGGAGGGAATCATTAGATGTGACTCCCCTAGCCCGAGATCAATCAAACTGAAAACCACTAAAGAAGCAAGCAACTGGTCTCCAAAACTATCCACATCCTCAAAAGTACGTCTTTTACGCTCCCCCCATAGACACCATATCAAGCATAACAAAACTAAATTCCAAATGTCTGACTAGTGCTTCCCAACCAATTCCTCCAGCCAAAAAGAACATTTGGTACCATTCTTGATAGGACCCAAGAAACTCCAAAGGATATAAAGACAAAACGCTACAACTAATGAGCATTCTTACAATAAAGCCATAAATGATCCACTGTCTCTCCACAACAACAACGCATAACACACCAGTCAACAAAAGCAAAACTTTTTTTCCTCAAATTGTCACTAGTGAATATCTTACCCCAAGCTGCAGTCCAAGCAAAAAATGAGACTCACCAATGAGCCTTAACCCAAATAGCTTTCCATCTCATGCAATCCCCAGTTGAGTTTTTTTTTTTTTTTTAAGTTGAACTCTACTTCCATGTCCAGATGAATCCAGAACCACACATGGCCCCCCATGACTGTAGCACCACCATCAGAACATCTATCAGTTCAAGCTCTTCGCTCTCTTGCAAACATCAAGCCTTCACAAAAAGCCAAGCAATCTGCTACAGTTGCAGCATCCCACAATGAAACATGAAATTTCTATGATCAAACCACCTCAGAATCTGAAGGTGAAAGAGTTCAAACCCCCTATCAAATTCCTTTGTCATCAAAGCCCAAACAAAAGCCATTACACAACCAAAAGTCAAATACACCCTCCACTTAACTGGTCCTTCTTGTAGAAATTAGTCAAATTTTCAACCATTAATACTCATTCAAGAAAGGAAAAAGTTTAGCTACAAATCAATTTGGAGGAATCTCCCCCAAACCGCTAGATGGAAAATCCTCCTAATTAGACAAGTTCCTGGTCATGTGCATCCCAAATGACTTTTTTAAAACAATTTATCGCCATCGGACCCAATGCAACTTAACAACTTTTACTCTCCTCTCCCCTACTAAAAACCCCTTCTCTCCTCTCCTCTGGCCTCAGCCCCCCAACCCATTCTCTCTCCTCCATTCCCAACCCTCCAATCTCTTCTATCTGGCTAATTAAAATGATGCCAACTAACAGTTTGGAGGAATCTCCTCCAAATTGGTTTGTAGTTAAACTTTGTCCTTCAAAAAATGGAGTCTCTTTCAATTAACCATGTCAGATATCAATTTCAATAACTAGTTGAGATGTCAAAACAATTATATCTAACTTATATTTTTTATTGTTATTGTTAAGAAATAATTGATTGCAGCAGCATGCAAAGATAATGTTAATATAAACACACAATGTGATGATTTAAGAAAGATTATAAACAGAGGCAAGAAAATCGACCTATTTTTGTGGTTTCAGTACTTGCGTCAGTCACTATATTTATAATCTCTTGTTTTGAGCAAATTTCCATCAGGAACCACAGCCGAGCCACCATACCAGTTATCACCCTGTAACCCTGAAAATATTTATATGCAAAAGATAACCTCATATTTCTTTGATAAAGGGTCACTAGCAAGTACAAACACCAAAATACAGTACTTCACTTAAGGATCATTACTCATTATTTTGTAAAAAGTTGTAACTTGATGTTGTTTACCTACTATCCTCATCCACAATATTAAAATAGATAGTGTCCAAAAAGGGAAAATACCATAGATCTAACAGAAAGAAGAAAACATTGAAATTCAACATGATGATTTCAATTGAAAGAACCTTCCCTTAAACATAAGTAGTACATAACTACAACCAGGCCTATAAGCAGGTAAGATTGAATGAAAGAAATAAAGTCAAATGATTTAAGAAAAACAAGGTCAATTCATTTTTGTTTTGTAGCACTAATAATTTATGGAATGGTACCTTGACACCTGAAGGGGTCAGTACAACTAATTACTTTGAAAGAAAACCTTTATTGTACATCAGCCCTGTAAAATTTCATATCTATAGCTACAGTAAGGGAAGAAAACCATAGCTCAAATGTATGAAATTCTCACCGCCAAACGAATTTCTGAATCCTGTTGAAGAACTGAAACCAAAAGGCCCTGCCAATAGAACCAACAAATTGGTAAGACTTGTGTACATTTTAAAAATCAGGCAAGTGAAAAATGAAAAGGAATCCAAATGACCGTGTTCCCAAACAAAAATCTGAGGAAGTGCAATCAAAGTGAGTGCGTAAGGGGAAAAGTACAGTTGAATTCATGCAACAGGATTGAAACACAAACCTCAGGACCCTTAACTACGAAGGTTGACTGTGACAAGCTTATACTCGGTATACTTCAATGGAAGAGTGAACTTTTTTTTTTCCTGACCTTTCCCCCATAATTGAAGGAGGGATATCTAAGTGAATTTTTTTCCTTGACTTTTCCCTCATTATCGAAGGAATGATATCTGTTAGAAAAATAGTCAAATGATTATAATCACACTCTCCTAAGATTTTAAGCTTTTGGCACAAATGAGAGTTTATCATGATATAAGAACAAATGGTACTAAGTTCAAACCCCGTCTCTATTCTACCTTACGTTTAAAGACTAAAATGCTTTCCTTGTTGAGCCCCACTTACTAAGGGAGATTTTGAGACCATCATGAGGGGAGTGTTAGAATAATAATTCAATGATTAAATTCATCGCTTCTAAAAATTTAAGCTTTTGGAACAAGTGCTAATTTATCAATATCACCCAATGTTGTTCCAATAAAAATTATATATATATACACACACACCAATGATTGAAATGATATGAACAGAAGCTATGAAAAGAATATTAAAAAGAAAATACTTACAGATGGTGTCAGCATTGAACTCTTGGATGCTGTTATATACATTAAGCGTCGCAAGCTTTCTTCTGCATCTCCATTAAGTAAAATTTTATTTTCTGGTCTTGATTCTCCTGCTATGTTTCCAAGAGCATGCAGTGCAGACTGTGTTTGCCATTTAAGAATATTTCAGAATTATAGAAGAAGCCTAGAATGTGTCAAGTCAAGATTTGCTCAAAATTCTAAAAATAGGATTTCTTGAACCACAAGTCGTAAGCATTTTAGGTCATAATGCTGGGGATAAATGTTATATCCTATTCTCCACTCTACAACCAAAATTCAATGAGATAATACAATTCTACATGTTAGATCTCAGTTTCTTTTTTTTTTCTTTTTCGTCTCTCTTCCCCATTTCTCTTTCTTTTCTTTCCCTTTTTGTTTTTGGTCTACCCTTTTTTTCTGATGGGTACCAGTCTATAATAAATTACAGGATTTTAAGCATGGGTATAGCAAAATTTTTTTTTTTTTTTTTTTTGATAAGTAATAAAGATGTATATTCAAAAAGCTACCTCATGCAAAAAGGAAAAAGGCAAATCAAAGATTACAGAAGAGAATAAAAAAAACAAAGAAAATACTAATTACAAAGGAGAGAACTAAAGAACATAGGGCTCTATCACCAGAGGTGAGTCCCCCAGCCCTAGACCAGTCAAAAAGGGAGCCACTGAAAGAAGCAAGCAGCTAGTCGTTAGAGCTTTCCATGTCCTCAAACGTCTGCCAATTTCGCTCCCTCCAAATACACCACATTAAGCACAACGGAACTAAATTCCAAATGCTAGAAAAGTGCTTTCCAAACCAATTCCTCCAACCAAAAAGAGTATCTGCAACCGACCTTAGCAAGACCCATGAAATCCCAAAAGATCTAAAAACCGAACTCCACAACCAATAAGTCTTTCCACAATGAAGTAGCAAATGATCCACCGTCTCCCCATTACAATGACACATAATGCACTAGTCAATAAAATCAAATCTACCCCGCAGATTGTCGCCTGTAAGAATCTTATCCCAAACTGCGGTCCAAACAAAGAAAGAAATACGTCGAGGAGCCTTAGGGGCTGTTTGGTTTTTCAATTTCCATCACCCATAACTCAAAAAATGGTGGGTCCCACGGCTAAGTAGTGTGTTTGGATGTGTTTTCAGTTTTTGTTTCCATCACTCAATTCTATGATTTTTGAGTGATGAGTTATGAAAACTGAAAACACATTTTAGGTGTTTTCAAGTTAACAAAACTCAGTTTTCATGGCATTTTCGTAATTAAACACACATGGGTGGGACCCACAGTCAGAGCAAAGTCACACCAGCGCGTCTTTTGATGGCTCTCTTCAACGGCTCTCTTCACACTTCACACTACCAGATCACAACTCCATTTTCATACCACCACAAGTCCGAGCTTGCCTCTGCCCTGCCCTCACCTCCTCACACACACAGTCACTGATCGGAGCTCAGCCAACCCGCGCCGCCCCGACCTCGAAAACACCCTTCTCTGCACCGTTGCACCGATCTTCCTCCCCGACCTCTTTCTCAGCTTTTTCACCACTCCAAAGGTATTTTGTACATCTGATTTGTTGGTAATAGGGTGGTATTTCGCATGGTTTAGATCTATTTCAACCCATAAGGGGTGATTGATGGTTGGGTGTTTGCTTCTCTGTTTTATTTTTTTTTATTTTTTTTGATGTTTGGGTTTTCGTTTCTTCAGGTTGGGGGTTTTGAGAAGTTCTTGAGGGCTTCGTGCTTGCTGGGATGTGTGAGGCGTTTGGTGTTTTTGTTCTCCATGCGTCCTGAGTCCACCGTCAGCACCATTAATGGTTTGTCTCATAAGAACAGGGAAAAACGAAAAACGGGAAAGTAGCACCGTTTTCTCAAAACCCAAATGCCAAAAACAACAGGGAAGTAGCACCGTTTTGGGTCAAAGGAGATCGTCCGTGACGAAATGGGGAAATGGGTCACATGTCTTCACACTTCGTCAGCACCGCTGGGTCACGATGGAGGAGATCGCGCCGCCGCTACACGTCGCAGGAGATAGATCATCCGTGACAGTGGAGATCGGCGTCCGAGCTTCTTCTATTTTAGCTGGGTTCAGGTTTGTGTTTTGGGAGAGTAGCTGGGTTCAAGTTTGTGTTTTGGGAGAGTAATAGGGCTGAAGGGGAAATGAGGAGTGAAGAAAATGGTGGGGAATGAGGGTTCCGCGAGTAGAGTAACAGAAGGCTCTAACCAAGTGCTCAGGTATGGGTCCCACAAAAAGTAGAAATATTTGAGTGATGAAAAGCTGAAAACAGTGTGCCAAACGTGCAGGGTTTAGAAAATTGGAGTATTTTAAGTGATGAGTGATGAGTGACGAAAATTGAGTGAAGAGTGATGAGTGATGAGTGATGGTTTTTTTAAAACCAAACAGCCCCTTAACCTTCCAAATATCTTTACAAGGAAAAATAATGGGCAAGGGACCTCGTTTTAAACAGCCCCTTAACCTTCCAAATATCTTTACAAGGAAAAATAATGGGCAAGGGACCTCGTAACTTATTATAAAACGAGCGGATATCAAAATCCCCATTCTTCGTCAACTTCCATCTCATACGGTCTCCATCCTCAGTTGGAGATAAATTAGAACCCAAAGTACGAAGAAATTCATCCACAACACCCATCTCCCAATCATTTGGTCTCCGAATGAAACAAACATCCCAACTTCTCCGTTCCTCTATCCCCAACCGTTTAAGAGAAGAGGCCACAGAGGCTTCTCTATTGGAAGCAATCCCAAACACAACCGGGAAGGTCAGCTAGAGTGGTGAATCCCCACACCACCGATCTGTCCAAAACTTCACTCTATCCCCCACCCCTACCTCAAACTTAATATTTTTGCTAAAAACCTCCCAACCCATTCGGATACTTCTCCACAAACCACACCCATGTACACCTCTACCTAGCTTGGAAGTCCATCCCCCCCCACTCTTCCCTAAACTTCAAAGCTACAACCCTTCTCCAAAGCCTTGTCTCCTCAACCCCAAACCGCCATAACCACCAATTGAAATTATTCCTAGAACTGGATTACCTAAATTAGTGTCACATCTCTTTTTTCTTGGGGGGGGGGTAATAAAGTTCATATCTAAGACACACGGACATGATGCAATACACAGCGACAGGGAAATTCTTGAAAAATTATGATAACACATGGTGTGAACACACCATTAATTAATTAATAAATGAAAAAAAAATATATATATATATATATAGGTATATTTTATATACTATGCAAATTTGTGTTTATTTTAGGTTTTTAAAAAAAATAATAAGTATAAAAAATTTAATAGTAAACAATGAATTTGATTATAAAATATATTAGGCATATATAGTTTGACACATTGACCCCAACCCCAAAGGTCCCTTTGTTAGATACAAAGAAAGACCCATCATTGTCGGCCAAGCCACTCTCTTTCTCAGTCTCTCAACTCATATGGATAATGTCTTAAGAGAAAAATTGAGGGTGAGCAGCAGTATGTCCCAATCCCTGCTCAAATTTGTGTCAAAAAAGCTGATGGTGGTGAGAATGGCTTGGATGGAGGCTGATAAACTTTGAGCAGCACTAATGAGCTTTCTATGAAAGTTGAACTAAGTCACTGGAGTGCAGGTCTAGTAAGAGAGAATCGAGTGAGAGTGACGTAGGACAAAGGGAACAAAGTCAAATTATGGCAATTCTAGACATCTTGGATTTTGAGGATTTATAGTTAGGTTTTGGTGGGAAAATGGCTGAAATATAATTAGGAATACAAGATTTTTATTAGTAAAAAGAAAACTAGGATTTGGGAAACAGTATTTAGGCACTTTATGGGGGTTTTGGGGCTAATTGATGGATGGGTGGTTTAGGGTTCTGAAGTTTTGGATTTTAGGCTTTAAAATATTTGGAAGCCTAAGGTCCCTCCTAGAATTGCTTTTTTTTGTTTGGACTGCAGCTTTGGAGAATATTTTGACAATTGATAATCTTCGGAAACAGAAGATATGGATTTTAGATTGGTGTCGTATGTGTGAAAGAAATGGGGAATCAGTAGACCACCTTCTTATCCATTCACTTTTGATTTGTGGTCTATGGTGTTTACCTTGTTTGGCATTTAATGGGTTATGCCGAAGACGGTGGTGGAGCTATTGGCTTGTTGGCAAGTAAAGTTTGGATGGCATCGGAATAGTGCTATTTAGATGGTTGTTCCTCATTGTTTGATGTGGTGCATTTGACGGAAGATGAATAATCAGCATTTTGAGGATTCCAAAAAAACAGTTCCAGATCTTAAATCCTTCTTTTTAAGACTCTTTTGGACTGGGTTGTAGTGTTAGGTTTTCGTTCTTTCTTTTCAATTCATGGTTTTATGAACCTTTTTACTTTATGTGCTTGAGTTGTATTTTGTCCCTAATGTATACTACCTGTATACTCAGGTGACACTTCTCTTCTTCTTTTTTTAATATATTTTTTTATTACTTATCAAAAAAAATATATGTTACACATCAAGATGCGTTTGCAAGGTTTAAAGTTGCTGGGAATTTAAAACCAAAAAAAAAAAAACAAAAAAACAAAAACAAAAAAAAAAAAAAAAAAAACAATAAACTTTTAGGTATCACACCTTAGAGAAGGTTGTGTCACACAAATCTTAAACAAAGCTTGACATTAAGTCAACCTTCTTGTGTTGCTAAGGAATGGATGGTGTTAAGGTGTTTAGAAATGGCGGGGTTTGTAAGTGAGAGTATTAAAGAATTGACTGGTTGTAATGCGGGGTTTGTAAGTGAGAGTATTAAAGAATTGACTGGTTCGGATTGCTGCCATTGCCATTGCCCCAGTTACAGGTATTTATAAAGGAGTTTTTACAATGTCTCTACCAATGATAGGCCAAAGAACAAGATCCTTGTAGCTCAACTAGCACCGGATGTTCCCAACAGAGATTCTTTAGGATTCAAATCCCCCCACCCTCAATTATCAATTTATCAAAGAGAGAAAGAGAGGTCAAAGGTTGCTCAACCAACTAATAACTAACTTTTTGCCCTCTAACTTCTGCTTGTCTTAAAATATATTACTTCTAGAACCAAATCAAAAAGTGATAAGCAGCATTAAAAATTGAAAATAAAAAGAAGGAGATTAACCAAAAAATACAAAGATAATGTGAAAGGATCTGCATGTTCACCAGCTGTTTGCCATGTCCTTGCCGATCGAAAGTAGCATCAATAACATGTCTTGCAGCAGGCGGTGAACTTGAGAGTAGCAAAACAGCTCCTTCGATCGCTAAAAGCATTACAAAAAAGCAGATATTAAATTTGCATAATGCATCTTAAAAGATGGCATAAAAGATGTTTGAGATAAAAGCAAGCAAACTTAACAAAGAGAATTATTGACATGGAGATACAGAACAAGTAGGATGAGTTGTCCCTTATTCTCAACATTTTTTTTTTTTTTTGATGACGTAAGAGAACTTTACTCAAATTAGTTGCGAGTCATAGAGCATATTGTACAACAATCCTCACAATTAATCAAACTCCTATTGGAACTGACCCCACCCACTAAAACCAGTTACTGGGTAATCCAAGGGCTTTTCACCCTTGACAAGATAAGCAGTTTATCCTCATGCCCATAAACAATAAGAAACTCTGAAACTTGGGATATTTAACTATTTTAATGAAGATTTACTGCAAGGTATATGCAAAAAGTCATCACAAATCTGTGCAGTCATAAGGGAAAATCCCAACTTAGTAGATTCAGATGCACACAAGTAAATCTTATTTGAGGAATGAGAAAATTTTCAGAAATGCTTACATAAGAAACTGCACCATTTCACTCACAAAATAGACCATGTGACTGCATATCAAAGTAGTCAATATCGTACCGGATACCATTTCGGTTTGGTCAGGAATGAGATATTTCAAATACTGTTTAATACAAGTGTACTGTTTTGGGGTTACCGCAATATATATAAATATATATTTAATCAGAGTCCAAGAGCTCTACCCTATTTAAAAATGTAAGCCAAGATTCCAATTATTTTTAAGCCTATGTCCTGGGCCCATTTGACAACCAAATAAGCACACAAATTTCAAGCCACAACAATTGACCATAAAATGACAATAAATTGGTCATGCATGGCAAAATGTTAGCCACACCCATCATAAGATTGCGTGGCTAGATATTAGCCACACCCACCAAGATATTTATCTAAATTAGGATTTCATCAAATCAAAAAAAAATAAAAATAAAAGAAGAAGAAATTCAGTTATGACTTTTAAACGGAGACGCCAAATAAAAAACGAAGTGGTAAGTGTGGGTGTGGGTGTGGGTGTGAGTGTGAGTGGCGTTACAGCAACAGAACCAGAGGCTGTGGGTGGCATTGTTTTCATCACACAGGCTGCCAGTGAGAGGCAAAGAGAGAATGAAGGCTGGGAGCTTGAGGAGAATGAAGGAGGGCCGAAAGAAAAGGGGGTTTCTGCATCTTTTGGAGGGCAAAATTACATGAACACTCTCTCCTTTCTCAGAAATTTGCAAAGAAACCAGTTTATTTTGTATCAGCCCGTTATGCATTTACCAACCAAAATCTAAAAATTTCTCCAATATCACCAAATGGACCCAGTATGGACCGGTAATTGGAGCGGCACGAAACAGCCACATTCCTGTACTGGCCTGGGTACCGGTACGGAAAGTACCAACCATACCAACTGATAATGTACAAAATTGACTCACTCCTATTGTAGAACCCTTGTAAAAGCTATATTCCTACTATACATGTCAATCTTAGAAAACTGACATACTCTAATAGACATTGATGTCTCACTTGCATCTTGAATGTTTAGTTTACCATACTACACTCAAGTAATCATATCAATAATTATCTACCACATAGGCTTAAGCTGTGGTAGCAGTACAGCTCCTTGGATTACTGAAAGCATCAAAAAGAAGCAAATATTAAATTTGCATAATAAAATATTGCACAAAAGTGTGAGAGATATAATCATGCAACTGGAACAAAGACTATTATTGAAAATGTTCGCATAAGATACAGAGCAAGGAGGATAAGTTGTCCTTTAACTCAGGAAATTTAACTATTTCAATTAAGATTTACTGCAAGGTATGTGCAAAAAGTCATCACAAATCTGTGCAGTCATAAGGGAAAACCCTAACTTTTTTTTTTTTATAAGTAAGAAGAGAATATTACTAATAAAAGAAAAGCAAGAGAAACACAAAGAGTTCACGGTAGTGAAAAAAATAAAAAAATAAAAAGAAACAACAAGACAGAAGCAGCCCCTAATCTATTCTAATAGATGAAATAAAATCCATAAGGGTAGAACAATCCGAGAAACCCTAACATCGAGACCAATCAAAAAGGGTCCTCTTTCAAAACTCTAATAACTGAACCACAGTTTTCCCCTCATCCTTAAAAGACCGCCGATTCCGTTCAGACCAAATAGTCCACATTAAACAGCCTGGAACCAAATCCCAAATATCAGAACTATGCTTCCCAAGCCAATGATACCAACAGAATAATAAGTCCTCAACTGAACCTGGCATGACCCAAACGATCCCAAATAACCGAAGCATATACATCCACAAAGAATGAGTTATTGGACAAAAAAGTAACAGGTGATCCACAGATTCCGCATTACAACAGCACAAACAACAATGATTCGCCAAAGGACGACCACGAAGCATAAGATTATCCAAAGTTAGAATCTGGCCATGAGCTGCTATAAAGCCACCCTTTTAGGAACCTTAACTTTCCAAATACCCTTCCAAGGGAAAGTGGAAGGAGCTGCATTACAAATCTTATGATAGAAAGACCGAGTATCAAACTTCCCACTGCCATTAAGATCCCAACAAAGCCTGTCACACCCTCCACCCCTAGGGATTTGGGTTTGGATGAAATGAAGAAGGGAGTAGGAAGCCGCCAACTCCCAATCATTGAATTCCCTCTAAAATCTTAAACTCCACACTCTGTCATTATCACCCACTGGAGGGCTTAACACATCAGAAATACAAGCCTCCTTATTAGCTGAACACAAAAATAACTGAGGATAAAGACTTTTAAGAGGAACATCCCCAATCCACTTATCATACCAAAAAAGAGTACGAGAACCATCCCCCACCACAACAGAGAAATGCTTAGCGAAAGTTTCCCACCCCTCACTAATACTCCACCATAACCCACAACCATGGGCCCTACTACAAGCTCTAGTGCACCAACCCCCTTTTCCCTCCCATATTTCATGGCAATGACCCTTCGCCACAGATGAGAGGTTTCATGGCCATACCTCCAAAGCCATTTCCCTAAAAGGGCCTGATTAAAAGGCGCCAACTTCCGAATTCCTAAACCACCCAACTCGTGCGGTAAGCATACCTTTTCCCAAGCCACCAAAGGATATTTGAAACACTCAACTGATGAACCCCACAAGAAGTTTCTTTGAATGCGTTCCAATCTAGTCGCCACAACTTTAGGGATAGTAAAAAGGGAAAGGTAATAAGTCGAAAGGCTTGAAAGGGTACTCTTCAACAAGGTGAGTCTACCACCCTTTGACAAATAAAGCCGCTTCCAGCCTGAAAGCTTCTTTTCTATCCTCTCAAGGATCGGATTCCAAATAGAGGCTGTTTTGTACAAAGTTCCCAAAGGCATACCCAAGTAAATCATAGGCAAACTGCCCACTCTACACTGAAGGATATTAGCCAAAGACTGAATGTTACGCACCTCCCCAATAGGGACAATTTCACTTTTCCCCACATTCACCTTCAAACCAGTAAAAGCTTGAAAACAAGACAAAACCAGCCTAATAGACAAAATCTACTCTCTAGAGGCATCACAGAAAAGAATGGTATCATCAGCAAATAAAAGATGAGAAACACGGATACCAGTAGAATTAATAGGACCCACATGAAAACCCTGAATGAAACCACCTTCCTCAGTTTTCTTCAGGATACGACTTAAAACCTCCATAATCAAAAGAAATAGGAGGGGAGACAAAGGAAAACCCTAACTTAATAGTCATAAGTAAATCTTGTTGAGGAATCAAAATAATTTCAGAAAAGCTAACATCAAAGGAAACTACCCCATTCACTCACGAAATAGATCATGTGACTGCATATTGTAGAACCCAAAGCTATATTCCTGCTAAACATCAATCTTAGAAAACTACAATCTACATACTACAATAGACATGATGTCTCACTTGTGTATTGATTTTTTTTTTAGAAAAGTGTATTAAATGTTTAGTTTGCCATATTACTCCCAAGCAACCATGTCAAAAATCATCTCCCGCAAAAGCTTAAGCAGTGAGGAAGTGGGTGAACAGTGTATGTCAAGCAGAAACTAACACATCACCTTAGAGGCAGGCCCAAAACAAAAACAGACAAGTGGGGGTTCCCACTATTCAAAACAACCTTTGAGGCAAACAAGACTGATACTTGATAGTAACCACTTGTTCCACAAGCTTAAGTTGTCAAGATATAGGCCAACAATGTAATAAAACACATAGAACTTACTAGCAAACCATAGATAACTTTCAACTAGAAATTCAGAATTACAAATTGTTCACCACAAATGCTTTTGTCATGCTTGACAAGACCTAATATACAATGCTTAATACCAATTTTTCTGGATGAATGCCAGATGAGAGTTTGATTTGGAGAAACACAGCCAGCCATGAGAAAAGATCATAATTTTCAATACAAGTCAAACGGAAGGCAAGATACAGTTTCAATATACCATCTTCTATCAGGTTGGTGTTGTCATATATAACCAGATAGGATTATAGAATTTCAACCACATTATGCATAGTCATGGACACAAATGCTGCACCCTGATCACACTGACATGGACACAACCTCTTGCCTCAGAACAAAAACAGAGATGTATGTTTACGCTAGTGAACTTTGCACATTGAAGAGAGATGAGAGACATAACAGTATTCTTTTGTAGGTAAATACAACTTATGTACCAAAACAAAATTGAACAAATGACATACACCTCAGCCTATAGCAGTTAGTGACATACTTACATGACCCTATTTGAGCCAATGCTTCAAGTGCAGATTCACTTTCATCTGTATCTTGACTTTCTGACAACTCAAGTATTTTATCAAGGGCTGAAATCACAATCTTAACACCTGAATTCAGAAGAAAAATTACCATAATAAGAGAACACGTTGGAATCTTTCAATTAATAGTTATGTACTTTTCAAGGTTAATTAATCACAATATGGAGCTTCAAGTAATCTTACATAGTCTAATGGAACAAAATGTTTGTCTAATCATTAAAAAATACAAAAAGTAAAACTTCTAGTTAATAATCCCACATCAGGTCAACAAAGAAAGTATCTACACGCAATGAAATTTAACAATGATGTGTCCTGACCCTAGTAAAATAATTGAAACCCAGACTGAACCAACAAGCAACCCTCCAGACGATCATATCCTTCCATTCTCTCTCTTTTGCATGGTTGGTTGTGATGCAGCTAACAAAGAGCTAAAAACAAGATCAAACACCAAAAGAACCAAAATTTATGGTAATCATTCCGATGGGCCTTCTTGGCACCTTTCATGGGCTACTATAGATATTATAGAATCTTATTATTATGTTACTTTAGGTTAGAAAGTTGCTGGATCAGCTTAATTAAGTTTTACAAATAAGGGCAATGTTTTTTCTCTCTGCCTTATGTTTTTTTTACATAAGGTAGTGTTCTTGAATATATATCATTATTACTTATCAAAAAAACAAATAAGGGCAATCTGTTAATTTTCAGATTTTCTGGAATGCACTGAAATAGGCTGTACCAGATGCCCATAAATTTATTTTATGTTTTGAGTCCTTTTCTATTTGGTCTAGAACTTTTAATTACTTTTCTTTGTTACTAGGTCCCATCCAGGAACCCTTCAAGAAATTATCAAGGATCCAAATTTTTAGTGCTGAATTTCTAGAGGTCCTACATCAGTTGTCTATCAAAGCAAAATGGTAGGAAGCGTTAGGCCAGTGCTCAACTAGGTTTAAAATTGCTCTTCCAAATGCCAAATGCTGAGCAGGCTTATGTAGAGTTAGAAACTACCATTTCCAGTTATGGCACCACATAAAAATTAGTTGGAAGACCTACGGGCAGGACTGGAATGTTTAAAGCGGTCTTAAGGTCTTCCTTGAAGATAGAATGCCCAACGACTTTTTTTGTCATTTCAGAAGCTGCAACACACAGAGTGCCTAGATCATAGATAAGAGTAGCAATCCATAACAACCAGGCTGCAGTATATTTAATATTCAGGAGGAAAAAGAAATGGTAGTTATTCCATGCCCCTTCGCATATCTAGAAAGGTTGGGACATGGGTAATAGAAGCAAAACTGCAATTTCTTCAGAAAAAAAAAAAAAAAATTTAGTGACTTCAGATACACTAGAAGTCTTACTAGATTCATCAATAAATGTATAATTATTCTCCCTGGACAGAAGCCTTCCACTTATCATCATCGCCCTCGATCTTAAAATTGATTCAGTTGATGTGCTGCTGCCATGAAAATATTTTGTGAACACAAGTATAAACAAACAAACAAACAAAAAATACGATAATTGAATATGCTCTCAAACATGTACCTGATGATAGAACAAAGTAAATGAAGAAGGGTGGTTCTTGACAAGAACTCCGTTCCATGCTGAATTTCTGCCAACTTCATTCATGGGTACATATAATAAGGACATATTAAAAAGCATAAGGTAAGAATTCAAGAAACAAAGATGATCATTAAGTGAAGAATGGAGAGAAAGTAAGTAGGCAATCAGTGCCAACAAAGGAAGTGCCACATTTATGTTTAATTTTTGTAATAAATGAAAAATAAAACAGAGAATTCAGTTGACTTGAAACTAATGAAACCTCAATCATTAAGATAAAAGACTGAGATTCTTCCAGGAAAACAATTTCAATAGAAAGGTAATGAAATTTTGAACAAGGTGACAGCAACATCTAGTTACCATGTATTTCAATGTAATTAAAAACATTGGTAGCATAAATTGCTTTCACACGTCTTGTATGACTTGACTCCACATCGCTGTTGGTCGCATGGCCAATGGCGTGTGTGCTTCCATCGTTCCAATTTCTAATTTCTTACATTATTTCAGTAGCACAATAAAGAACTATTTTTCCAATCTAATTTCCTATATACCGCACCTAGGACAATGGAGATTACTTCCATAATCTTTCCATCTTGATATATTTTGTGTTCATAACTTCATATGCTTGCAGAGAATCATAATCATCATAATTATGCACTAATACTGCAAACAAATGAAGTTAAGACTTGAGACATTTCCGGTCAATATATCAATAGAAAATGTTCTGGCATAGTGAAAGTCAATAAGTGCAGAGAGAGAGAGAGTATGAAATGATAATCAGCAGCCAACCTCATACAACAGCTCCAAAGCACTTAATGTGACAAGGGTATCGTTTGTATTGTTGATTTCTGCCTCAAACAAATTAAGTAGATTTGAATTGTAAATGGTGGATGCCACAGAGTTGGAAATAGAGAACAGCTTCACTATTATAGCCAAAACTCGAACCCGTCCCTGAAAAATTTAATAGAGTGAGAAGGAAGAATACCAGCACTAAGAAAATAATCATGATTCAGAGATAGCACACATTGATGGTGGCCAGCATTACTCATTGACATTTATAAACTCAAAATATGGCACCTGATAGAAACAAAATTTACATAACCAGTGTGAAACTAAAATTATTGGGCAAAGACACTATCAAAATATCTGTGTCCTCAACCCACCCCCGTCCCCCCCCCCCCTCTCTATTTCTCAAAAAAAAAGGGCTGTAACAAAATAGCAGAAACATTTAACACTCACTTTGGCGGCATGTTCCTACCTCACATGCTTGTTAATTGCATAATTTCTGCCCCCTCCTCCCCTCTCTCCCCCCCCCCCACGGAGAAAAAAAAAAGGAGAGAACGAGAGAGTTAGCAATTGTCAGCTGGTTAGAGGCTAGAGTCCCATGACCATACTTAAAATCAAAAAAGTACCATACCAGTGATGAACATCGGGCTGCCACATTTCCAAGATGCGTAGCTTCATTGTTATTAGCTGGGAAGATGATATCCTACATAAATTTCAGGTAACATATGGCGATGAAGATTTTGGCAGATTATAAAAGTAATGCCATACAATGAAATTTGGCTTCATAGGTTTTTTTCCCTACCATCCCTTCAGGAGAGCCAGCTAACTTCTTGATTGCATCCATTGATGCAGCTGCCACTTGTTCATTGCTACATCAAATAAACCACTGTCAAATTTGTTTATATACAATATATAACTTTTAAGGGCAAAACAGATGTCATAACTTAAGCACGTTTCAATTGCATGTAGACAGACAATACCTAATAAAAAATAGAAAGTGAAGGAGTCTTTTGAGAAGAGATGGTTTATCTTATGCCCCAGCTCCAAAAATATATTAATGGGAAAATTGCACTTTCCCCCCTTAATTATAGGGCAGTTGCAATGTTGCCCTGTAGCAATGACCACCCTTATATCTTCGTAATAAGCATTATAACCCCCCCCCCCACCCCACCCCCCCAATTAGTATTTTCTGTCTAATTAACAAAAAATTCCTTTTTTTAAAAAAAAAAAATGTCCTAACCCATACGTTAATGATTGTAATACCCTTCAATAACAAGCACATCACATGAAAAATGAGGACCATAATACCCTCTAGCAACAAACACATCACATTCACAATGATTGCCCTTCAAATTGTGCATGTGATGTGTTTGTTATTGGAGGGTGTTAGGACATTAACGTGTGAGTTTGGGTCCAATAAATCTTGTTAGAGAGATTTTTTTACTAATCAAAAAATAAATCTTGTTAGATAGAAATGATTGTCTTCTATCAAGGGGGGCCTTTTGCCTATATTTATGTTGGAGATAAATCTTGTCATCAACTCTCTATTACCAGGTGCAATAAATGGTACTACCGGCCTCTGGGTAGGTTGAATTCCAATACAAATTTTTAACACACACAAGGTCTACTTACCATAACTAATTCAGTTGAAGAAACCTTTAATGTTGCAATACTGGCAATCTAGGTCTATTGGTTGTGGGAATATTTTGACATTCCAGAATGGCCAAATTATTTTACCCATTCTACTAGGTTTTTGTCTAATACTATAGACATTAAAACTGAAGTTAGTGACACAATTAGTGGGATTGAAGGAGGCATTAAACTGGAACTTTTAACATATATTGAAAGCTAGCAATGTCATGACCCAAGAAAAGTACTAACCACATCTACACTACACCCCCCAAAAGAACTAGTCAAGTTACAATTAGAGCTCTTCATAGCTGCTTATATAGCCTAGATCCACCTAGTACACATCCAATTTGGGACTCAACATACACCACACAACTTATACCCATACAATCCAATCCAATTGATTCACAAAATCCAAGGTATCACAGGTAATGGTAACACAAGTAATGGGGTAGAGCATGGGGGAAAAGGGTAGGAGCTTGAGTAGCTCAAAATTCTCAAACGACCTGTTCAATTTTATTTAACTCATTCAAGTAGATACTAAGATTGGCCGACTTAGAGGCAGACTCTGAGGGCTGTTGGAAACTTTGATATAGATGTCATGAATCTTAGTATGCTTCATTTTCGTGTTCTAGGAAATTTTCGTTGCTTCAATTCTGGTGGTCTTCTCCTTCATCATAGGAATTATCTTCCTTGATTTTGTCTTTACATTACCATTCCTATCTCAATCATATCTCATCTTACTAAAAAATACAAATTCATAGGGGGTAAAGAGATGCCATGGTCTTAATAGAAAAGCCATTTACAGTCCCATCTACAAGACTTTTTTGAGCTCTTCAACAACAACCAAGCCTTAGTTCCAAAATTTTGGAAACACCAATATATCCTCAACAGACTAGTCATGGCCGATCACCCGTATTCTTTTCTGCCACTCTATTCTATTCAAAATCATACTTTGTATTACTTCCTTAATTAGCATGTCCTTTTTTACTAATTCTATTGATGTTATTTTTTGTCTTCCGCTACCTTTTTCATTCCCCCAACTTGAATCAACTCACTCTTTCTCATGGGTACATTAATTGCTCTCCTCTGAACATGACTAAACCATCTCGAGCAACTCTCCCTCATCTTTTCATCAATAAGGGTCACCCCCTTAAGCTAATTTCATCATTTTGAATCACATCTTTCGACTCTCCTTGTATTTCCACTAATCTATTTTAAACTATTACAACAAGAAGCCTTAATTCCAAATTTTTGGGTTCTGCTATGGATCCTCAATAGATAGTTAGGGTCAACCACGTGTGTGTGTGTGTGTGAGAGAGAGAGAGAGAGGGGGGGCAGGAACAAGAGAAAATGTAATGACGTGTAAATAACAACCTCAATGACCAACATTAACATAAATTCAAACAAGAAATAATTAAAGATAAATACAAACGGGAAAGAATATTCAATACTAAATGTGCACCATAATTGCAAAAAGCTATATATCTTACCCATCGACGGTGCAATTGAACAAGTATTTCAAGTATATATAACAATTAGTGTGCACCACAATTGTAAAAAGCAGTATTTCCTACCCATTTAGGAGGCAATCAAGCAAAAGAGGATATACATCATGGTCAACTATTAGCCGTGCAGGAGAAATAGTATTGTCATCAAAATGCTCCAAAAGGCATGTAACCTGCATAAAAGTATTTCCACTTGCATTAATTAATAACTTTGCATAAGTATGTACATTAATGTTTACAAAACTTCAATGCTAGGATTAAGCAATCTCAAAAATGTGCAAACACAGCTCAAGCATGGACAGGAACTGGAAAGCTGGCATAGAGGTGTGAACAAAGAAGAAAATATATAATGGACAAGTATTAAGCCAGATTATTAAGCCATATTATTAAGCTAGATCCTCTCAACAAAGGGTTCTAACTGTTTTGAATAAGTTACAGTTCACAAACTTCCTTTACCATTTTCTTTAAGTGCAACAAAATTTCTATTAAATCATGGGCTATCTTATCATCTGTCCTACCTTCAGCCCATGCTCATGTTAACCTTTTTTTCTCCACTAGCATAATCTCAATTCTTTCAATACAAACAGATCTCAATGTACAGATTTATTTTTCTTCTTTCCAGCTACATTGTTGCAATTATTTTGTATATATATTATTTATTCTATCCAAGAACCCCTCAGAAAATGTGTAATTAATTCAAGGTATTAATCAGATTCGCCTTCCTATAATGTTTATAAACCTCCTAGTCCAAGGGTTCAAGTGATAGCTCAACAATAATGGGATTCTTTGTGGTGTCCCATGTCTATGGATCAAGCCCCACCTCCCACCTCTCCCGCTATCTACCTATCAAAAATAAACCTCCTAGTCCATACAAAATCCTAAAATACCTCTCAAAAATTTCTTCACAGACTTAAAATTATTAATTGTTGTAACATCTCTTCTTTAAATAAATAAAAAACAAAATAAAAAAGTTGTCACATCTCTTCTAAGCAGCAAGTACTCTTGGGATCACAAGTACACACCACAATAACCTAAATTAGCAAAGGTATACCACACATTTACGGCCAATTTGGATGGAGGGGGAGTAGAGTAGAGTTGGACGGAAATTAAGAGGGGAGTAGAGTTGAGCTGGCTGGAAATTAACCTAATTTCTGGCCGACTCTACTCTATTCCCCCTCCATCCAAACTAGCCATTAAGTGTGTGTGTGGATACACACACATACACACATCATATAAATTGCATATTGAATTAAAAGGAGAGACCACCTTCCACATTATAAATTGCACCTTACCAACATGAACTAGTATAGTTTTTTTTCATAGGTAAAAAAACTTTATTGAAAAGAGAGTACTTCATGCAAAAAGACTTGAAGTAGCCTAAAGAATTACAAAAATACAGAAATTTATTTACAAAAAGATAGAGATTCAATAAACAAAGGAATAGACTCTCTGGTCGTAAGTCCCTTGTTCTCTCTATATCCACAAATGCTCTCCTATTCCTCCTCTCTCATCAAACATAGCGGAACCAAATTCCAAATATCGGACGAGTGTTTTCCAAACCAATTCCTCCCACCCAAATAAAAGATCTCTCACATTTTCCGGTTAAGACCAAAGAAACACCAAAAGATTTAAAAACAAAACACCACAGATGACAAGCCTCCATACAATGAATCAAAAGATGCCAAGAGTAGGGGTTTTGAGGTGAGTAGCTATTATCAGGCATTGATGGGTGTTAGTGGTCAGTTCTTCCCTTGGAGGAGCATTTGGAAGCCAAAGGTTCCTTCTAGAGTAGCATTCTTTGTTTGGACAGCTACATTGGGGAAAAAAAATTTGATAGGTAAAAAAGATATATATTCAAGAACACTACCTTACGCAGAAAAACATAAGGCAGAGAGAAAAATACAAAGGGAAAAGAAAGACTAAAGATAAAGAAAGGAAAAGAAACTAAGTACACAGGAGAGAACTAAGAAACATAGGGAGAGAATCACTAGAGGTGAGTCCCCAAGCCCTAGACCAGTCAAACAAAGTGCCACTGAAAGAGGCCAATAACTGGTCATCCGAACTTTCCTTGTCCTCAAACGTCCTCCCATTTCGCTCCCTCCAAAGACACCACATCAGGCATAATGGAGCTAAATTCCAAATGCTAGACAAATGCTTTCCAGGCCAATTCCACCAACCGAATAGAGTATCCACAACCGATATAGGCAAGACCCAAGAAAACCCAAAAGATCTAAACACCAAACTCCACAACTGATAAGCCTTTCCACAATGTAGTAACAAATGATCCACCGTCTCCCCATTACGACGGCACATGATACACCAGTCGACAAAATCCAACCCTCTACCCCTCAAATTATCACCTGTAAGGATCCTATCCCATACAGCAGTCCACACAAAGAAGGAAACACGCCAAGGAGCCTTAACCTTCCAAACACCTTTCCAAGGAAAAATAATGGGCAAGGGGCTTCTTAACTTATTGTAAAACGATCGAATATCGAAGTCCCCATTCTTTGTCAACTTCCAACACATACGATCTCCATTCTCAGTTGGAGGTAGATTTGAGCCCAAGGTACAGAGAAAACCATCCACACCACCCATTTCCCAGTCATTTGGTCTCTGAGTAAAATGAACATCCTAGCTTCTCCGCTCCTCTATCCCCAACCATTCAAGAGAAGAGGCCACCAATGCCCCTTTATTGGATGCAATCTCATACACACTCGGAAAAGTCAATTGAAGAGGAGAATCCCCACACCATTGATCTGTCCAAAGCTTCTCTCTATCCCCCACCCCTACCTCAAAGCGAGTATTCTTGCTAAAATCCTCTCATCCCATGCAAATACTTCTCCACAAGCCACACCCATGCATCCCTCTACCTAGCTTGGACGTCCATCCCCCCCATTCTTCCCCAAACTTGAGAGCTACAACCCTTCTCCAAAGCCTTGTCTCCTCAATCCCAAACCTCCATAACCACTTCCCTAGTAAGGCTTTATTAAAAGTAGTTAATTTCCTTACTCCTAACCCACCATTTTTCAAAGGTGCACACACCTTGTCCCATCCCCCCAAGTGTAACTTGGAGTCCCCCCACAAGAAATCCTTTGCAACCTCTTAATTTTATTGGCCACATGCGTAGGGATGGTAAAAAGAGACAAATAATAAGTGGGGAGACTAGATAATGTGCTTTTAAGCAACGTTAGTCTTCCACCTTTTGACAAATACATCTTCTTCCAACCGGCCAACTTACGCTCAATTTTCTCCAAGATAGGATTCCAAATAGTAGGGGACTTGTGGGAGGCCCCCAATGGCATACCAAGATAGGTCATAGGCAAAGACCCAATCCGGCATCCCAAAATCTCTGTCAAGACATGGACATTAGGAACCTCCCCAATGGGAACCATCTCACTCTTCAGCACATTAACCTTTAAACCTGTCACTGCCTGGAAACAAAGAAGAAGCATCTGAACATGTAGAATCTGTTCCTCATCAACATCGCAAAACAGAATCATATCATTCACGAACAAAAGATACGAGACACATACCCCTCCACCCCATCTACCATCAACCCTAAAGCCTCGAAACAAACCAACCCCTTCAGCTCTTTTCATCATCTTACTAAAGACCTCCATCATAACCAGAAACAATATGGGGGATAGCGGTTCCCCTTGTCTCAATCCTCTCGAGCTCCCAAAAATATCAGCTGGAGACCTATTAAACAAGACAGAGAATTGGGCTGTAGATATACAAGTGCGGATCCACCTACACCACCTCACCCCAAATCCCATTCTCTTCAACAAATCAAGAAGAGCCTCCCAGTTCACATGATCACAGGCTTTCTCAATATCTAATTTACAAATAACTCCCGAAATCTTACTGTTCACCCTACTATCAACACACTCATTAGCAATGAGAACTGAATCAAGTATCTGTCTATCACCCACAAAACTGTTCTGAGACTCCGATATCAGCTGATCCAAAACCTCTTTCAAGCGGTTTGCCAACACCTTAGCCAAAATCTTGTAAACACTCCCCACCAAACTAATAGATCTAAAATCTCGAATATTGGAAGCACCATTCTTCTTAGGGATTAAGGCTATGAAAGTTGCATTAAGAGATTTTTCAAACCTACTATGTTGATAAAACTCTTCAAACACGGCTAAGACATCTCTTTCCACAACTCCCCAACAATGGTTATAGAAAGCCAAAGAGAAACCATCAGTACCTGGTGCTACATTGGGGAAAATTTTGACAATTGATAACTCACGCAAGAGAAAACTATGGATTCTAGATTGGTTTTACATGTGTAAATGCAGTGGGGAATCAATAGATCATCTTTTATTGCATTGTCCTATTGCATTCCAGCTTTGGTCAATGTTGTTCACGTTGTTTGGCCTCTACTAGGTATTGCCAAAGTCTGTGGTTGACCTTCTAGCATGTTGGCAAGGGAAGTTTGGTCGTCATCACAACAATATTACCTAGATGGCTGTCCCTCCTTGTTTGATGTGGTGCACCCCTTGTCTTTCTTTCCCACCAAATATTTTATAAAGCACCACCAGTTTTTGTAGCCATGTCAAGTGCTACCTCTTTGCTTGTGTAAGATGGATTTCAGGATTCAACCTAGAAGAGGGATTGGAATTATTAAGGAAAAAAAGAAGAAGAAGTGTGTGTGGGTGCGGGGGGGGGGGGGGGGATTTAATTTTCTCTACTTATGCTGCCATTGGCATACAGTGTTCCTAGTCATCTTGGCACCTTTTAGAAGATAGCAAAAGAAGTCTGCAAGGCTCTTTCACTTCAGTTAGGCAACTCAAACTGCAAGCAGCTTCACAGCCCCACATATGGCCTAGGCCAAATGAGCTCATTAAACAATCAAATAAAAGAACAAAACACTGACAATTGATACAATTACAGAGCAAAAGGAGGAAATAGATATTGCCCTCGGTAGCATAAACCTTAAGGTGAATATTTGATTTTAAAGTAGTTACTTATGCAGTGAATGATAAAAACATGTTTCCAAACAACAAAAGAAACTCGACTACAAATTTAAAGCCATAAGTTTCAAACATTGCATATTCTTCAGCATTTTCAAAGAGAGTTAATCAGAGATGCATATGAAGTGCAAGTACGTACCGTTTTACACGATAAAGACCTCACTATTTGGGAATCAGCCTTCAGACCAACTTGTACAAAAAGCTGAAGAAAGAGCAAAAGAGCAGTTAATGCTAATCAAACTCAAACTAATCACCCTATATGATTATTCATCATAATGTGCTGTCTAAAGAAGCAAGTTATATTATGAGTGACAGAAACACAGTTATTCTACTTTAAAAAATGTGTATTATGTACCATATACTGGGGGATGAAAGAGGCACCATATTTTGTATTGAATATCCTTTCCAGACACGCAACTAAAGTATTCTCTAGACCAGGCACATCCCCTTTGGTTTGTAATGCACTGTATGGGAAATACATGAAACCAAAATGAAGAAAAAAACAAACTACTCTAAAATATTTTTCTTTTTTAAAATCCTAAAATAATGTCAAAAGAAAACTATAACATAGACAACTTTAATAAACATTTCCTCATTAAATAAAAACAACTACAACAACACAACAGCCAACAGGTACTACCATACTATAGAACTGAGGGGAAATAGAAACCATAAAACAGATTTCTGAGGAAGCAAAAAACTACAATATTAGAATTGGATTACAAAGATTTACAAAACCAACAAAATCATTGGGGCAAGTGAGCAAAATGATGAACTAGTCTCTAGATGCATCATAGATTTTATGATCACCAAACAAAAATATAGTTGCATTACATATAGTTGCAAGACACCAACTGGTCCGATTGGTTTTAGACTTCACCAGTTGAACTAATTGGAACCCAAAATTATTTATAACATTACTAAATTATTAACAGGATACGCGGGCATGTTCATGTGTGTATATAAGTAAGCATAAATATTCATTGGATGATCATCTTGTAAACCCACCATTAAATTACACTGGTAGATGACAAGCCGTTAAAAATAAAAATAAAAATTCATTCACAACATATATGCTCAAGTTCCAGGTTTTAATAATTTGAAAACATATTAAAGAGAACCATAAGTTTGTGAATTGATTAGTAAACAACATCCGAGTGAGATGAAATATGTAATGTACCCCCAATAATACATAAAGACATATATACAGAAGTAGTCAATAGCCAACTTTAATTCAACAAAAACATACAAATAAATATGAGGATAAATTTGAAGTGGAATGAATATTACTTTATTATGACTGGAAGAGGGAAGCGGTCGAGGAAGTCCTTCGCTGAAGCATCGTTTTGAGCACCTGAAAATTAGCCATATAATAATAATAATAATAATAATAATAATAATAATATATTAAACTATTTAATAAGAAACGAAAGGCAAAGAATGAAGAATAGGTAATGGGTACCAGGATACAATGCGAAATCTGAAGCTTCTTGGAGTAGATGAGTTGGATCGTCTACCGAGTACTCTTCCTCCATAGCTGATTGATTTGCTTGTTTGCTAGTTTCAGTGTGGAACAGAGAAGAGAATAGATTTTTTTTTTTTTTTTTTGAGAAGAGAAGAGAAGAGAGAAGAGAATAGATTGAGAGACAAAAGACACAGACGCCCAATTTAAAGAATTAAAGCTACCCGTGGGTCGTGGCAAATGCTTTTGGTAACGTGTCGATTTTAAGTGTGTGGGTCGGGTTCGGATCCCAATAACCAGTCGGTGCTCGGGTTGGATCTTGGACTATACTTTCTTTTTTTAGTTTTTTTTTTTTTTTTCTTAATTGCAAATTATAATTTCCTTTTGGAAGTTTTCAAAAATAGTTCTTCTATGCGACTTCAACTTTTGCCAAAAGGCCAAAGGCTTTGTAGTTGAATTGACACCTCTCCATGCACAAAGTGCTTAGGGATTTGGGTTTAGGGGGGAAAAGGTTCGAACTGCGGAATTAGCAGCATATTGTAATTATCTCTCAAAAAAAAAAAAACTTTTGCCAAAAGAAAAACCCTCCAAATCGCGAAAAGCCTTGTGACTCAAGAGACATTTAAAATTCAAATTTTCCCTCCTCAACTACATAATTATAAAATAATAATAATAATAAAGACTTCTAGGGTCCGTTTGGATTGAGTTTATTTTTGCTGAAATTGAAAACACTGTAGCGAAATAATTTTTAAATGTGTGAATAGTGTTGTGGGACCCATTTTTAATGAAAAAGTTGCTGAAAAGTTAAGTTTATGGGTCCCATGAACAATGCATGGGACCCACAGGTGTGATGAAAATGCTGAAAAGTCAAATAAATCATGCTACTGTTCATGAACAGTAAAATTTGTCCCGCCCGAAATGCGTGTTGCAATAGAAAAAAAAAAAAAGACAAAAACGTAAACGCAAAACGCAAGAATAATCTCAATCCAAACCGCACCCTACTATATCCTAAAGTTTGAATTATCTCTAAAATAAAGTAAAAATAGTAACAAAATCATGAAAAAAGGAAGACCCACTGAGCCAATCAGCACCCCTGTTAGAAGTTAAGGGGGTGTTTGGATTGGAGGTATCTCAAAACTCAAAACTTATAACTCAAAACACATAACTCAAAAACATAACTCATTTCTCAAAACTCTATCTAACTCAAAACCTAAAACTGAAAAAATTTGTTTGGCTCCGATATCTCAAAACCGTGCTCCACATCTCAATCCTCAAATTTTTTCACTTTTTGGTGGAGCCCACAGCCACTGAAGAGGGTCCCACACGTTTGCAATTATTTATGAAAAATGCCACAAAAATCATATTTCAAAAACTAAAAACAGCTTCTGAGGAGTTCTCATTTCTCATTCTCAAAACTCAAAATTTTGAGATCTGAGAACTGGAAACAAATGCTGGAAACTAAACCAAACAATATTTCAGCTGGTGGGTCCCACGGATTTTGAGTTTTGAGTTAAGGTTTTTGAGTTATGTAACTCAAAACAAGCCAATCCAAACACCCTCTAAAGTTCTGATTTGGACAACCTTTGTGCCAATCAGCACTCTAGTCCTAGGTCTATAAAAAATTATTTTATCCAATTTTTATTCTAATCTTTGGGATGAATAAATAAAAAATATTATCACCAATTTCATGATATTTTGCCCTGAAAATAAGGAAAGTATCTCTTTCATTAAATACAGAAGGTATCACAACTGAAAATGTGTCCAAATTTTCACTAGTCTATGAACATTTAATCTAAGTTCAGGCTAAGTTAGGTGAAAAGGGGTTAGGCAACTACTTTGCCTAATGAAACTACTTTGCCTAATGAAACTAGTCTTCCAGGCTATAGTGTCCAATAATTATGTCACATCATTCACATAAACAAAATGTCATCAATTAAATTGCATGTTATAACTTGAAAATAAATGTGGCATGTGATATTGCTTGAAATTGAAAGCACAGTTATCTAAATTGAATTAGCGAATTGATTTGGGAATAATGAAATAGGAGCGTCTTTAATGAGTCACTAATTACAAGATTCTTTTCCAAAAGCTAAGTCTTCAAGGCCAAAACTTGGGGAAATTAAAGTGTACTCCCGGAGTACCATAAATGCGTACTCCCTCCTCTCACATGAATTGTGGGTCCCACTAATTAAATTTATGGTGGGACCCACCATTCATATGAGAGGAGGAGTACGCATTTATGGTACTCTGGGAGTACCTAATAATTTTTCCAAAACTTGTGTTTAAATTTAAATTTGAATTTGTTTAATTAATTTGGCAAGATTAAGTCTTGGGATAATTATAGTAAACTCACTTGTGGTATGGCCCGTTTTCACTTTGCCTACCTGTGTTTCAATCATTTACACTTTGCCCACCTGAACTTCAATCCGTTACCCATCCGTTACCCACCTCACCATCAGACGTTAGAAAAACATCTTTTTATTCAAAATCAGAACATAACACGGATCAAAAACACGAACCCACTCTTCTTTTCCTCACGAGCCCTAGAAACACGAAAATCCCTTGTATTGAGATAGGGTTTTGATTTTTCTGATCGTGCTTTCATGTGAGGGTGAGGTCCTAACTTTGGGTTGTCTTGAGGCATTGAATATTCGAAGATAGATCATCACCAGGTACGACATTTCTGCTTTATGTGGGTTTTGGGGTTTAAAGTTTTGATGGTAACTTTGATTCACAGGAAATTGATAATCGATGTCTTCTTCGAGTGGAAATTACTCGAGTTCAAGTGGGCATATGTGTACATATGAGACTTGTGTGCTGAGAACAAGTCTGACAGTGGATAATTTTGGGAGAAGGTTTCTGGGTTGTAGCCGATATAAGGTAAGTATACTTTTTACTTAATCTAGTTGATTCACGTGAGATTGGAATGTGATGTGTTCAATTCAATTTATGAACAGATTGGTCCCAAGTGCCCTTTCTTTAAATGGATTGATAATCCTACTTGTATGTGTGGGAATGTAGCTGCCCATTTGGTGCAACAAAAGCTGGATCTACTGCGAAGTGAGCTGTAACTTGCACATGAAAGGGAAAGAGCAACTACCCAGACAACAGCAGAAGCTACCCAAATGGCAGAAATTGCTCAAGACATGGCAGTAAAAGCCACTGAGAGGGAGAGAAAGTTTCGAGCTTCCTCTGTTCAAGCCAAGGAGATAACAGCAAGAGCTTTAAAGCAAGAGAGAAAATGCAGAATTGCACTAATTCTGTCATGGTTTTTTTTATTTTGGTTATGTTATTTTCATGTTTTGGCTCAAGTGAGAATGTTGGAATGATGAGATTGAGTCTGCCTGGTGGGTTGTAATATAAGCTGGTCCTCAATTGTATTGTAATAGAACTATGTAAGGTTTTTTTGAGAATGAGAACTATGTAAGATGGTAGATGCTGTTGGCTTGAATCCACTTAATAATATAAGCCTTTTTAAGAGAAAGTGTTATTTATGTTAGATGCTATTGGTATTTTTGTTTTGTTTAAAGTAAATTGGCTACTTGTGAGCTATGAGCTATTGGTGTTGGTGTTTTGTTGGATGTTGTGAGCTGTGTTGGGTTGTGCATAAAGTGCATTGTGTGAAGATAAATGTGTTGAAAGTGAATTGATTAAAGTTTAAAGTGCATGACAACTATCTGTTAACTTGCAAGAAAAGACAACAAATGCACACACAAACTTGCTATTCAACACATACACCTGCTATTCAACACATACACCTGCACACATAAACAAACTCATATATGGGCAACTACAATAATCAGAATAATAATTCTGAACACCTGTCATTAAGTTGGAAAATTGTATACATATGTAAGGTAGCATTGAATAGTCTTTCATCAACCACCAGTAAATATAAGGCATTTGGTACAAAAACAACCAAAACAGTTGCACCTGCCCATTGTTTACAAAACTTACAAAAATACAAAAAGTGTTTGAACAGCTATACAAAAAAGTGTCTTGCCATTGTCTACAAATAACATATAACTCTAACACTACATAACCCTAACACTACATAACCCTAATACATAGCAACAAAAGTGTCTTGACTTAGTCTTCATTTACTACCTCTGCCCCTGCCCCTGCCTCTCCCACCACAACTGACATTTCCACCTCTTGTTCTATATTTCTGAGTCCTAACTGCATCACCCCTTCCTCTCAAAGCAGTTCCTCTGGTAGCAAGTGGTCTTGTAGGCTACAAAGTACAAAAATTCACATGTTAGCTACCAGTATCACAGTTTTATAAATAAAACATCAAACCTAACACAATAGTACTTGTGATGATGATGCTCTACTGTCCCATGTTTCTACAGGGGTGTGTGGTGCTGGCTGGCTTAAAGAGAACCAAGGAGCTCCTCTAACTGTGTACCTGAAGTCTAAAGAGTACCACTAACTTGGGTTCTGTGACCATGGAGCTGGTGGCTGTGACCATGGAGCTTGTGGCTGTGGAGCTGGTGGTTGTGACCCTGCTACCTGGTTGGATGAGGATGAGGTCATAGTGTAAGGCTGATGTGTTAGTGGGGGCTGAGATGATGCTGAGGCCTGGGATCCTTGTCTGCGTGCAAAAGGTCTTCCACTTCCCTGCAACCATATATGAGCATGTTTTTACAGTATCAGTTATTGGCATTTTGCTTTTGAATAAAAAAAAATTGTAAAAACTTACAGATTTTCCTTTTTGCAATCTCTGCCTCCTCTCCCATGGTGTCTCACCAGTGACATTGGCCTTGCATCCCCTTACATTGTGCCCTTCCTTTTGACACCTTCCACACCTCACTGGCTTGTTTGCTCTAAACACCTTATAGGGGTTTCATGGCTCATCAGCATCTATTTTCCTCTTCATGGGTGGCCTGCCTGGTGGCTTATAGATAATAAGTGCAACAGGCTTGGGTTGGCCACTTGACATCCACTCAGACTGGCTAGGCATAGGAGGTATGAGTGTCTTGTATGTCTCCACATAAGCATCCTTGTAGTAGCATGGATGAGTGTAGTCTTCTGGTTTCTCACGATTCACAAAAATGGCCGCAACTCCATGCTTGTAGGGGATTCCTGTCAAGTCCCATGCTCTACAATTGCATGTCCTTCCTACCAAATCCACCACATGCCTTTCTCTCTCATTGTCAACCTTATACACAAACCTCCCAGATGGCATTGCACAGAAGCTCTTAGACTCTAATTTTAACTTCTCCAACTTGTCCTGTATACTTGGACATAACTTACCACAATACTTTTCTATGCCAATCTTCTTTGTATACAGCCTAGTCATAAACCTAACTCTGATCCACTCCAGCATTGATAAGATGGGTTTGTCTCTAGCCTTCATAATCATAGAGTTAAAACTCTCACTCAGATTGTTTATCAGACAATCTGTCAAAGCTCTTGGAGAGAAGTGGGATATGGTCCACTGTGTAGGCTCTATATCAGCAAGGTACTTCCAAGCTTCTTCATCCAAACTCTTAAGATGGTTCACCCCCCTCTCAAATTCCCTGGCTGATGTTGTGCCAGCACACATCCACAGTACACTCTTCAACTTCATGCCCTTGTGGTTAACCTTGAAGTTGTTGTATATGTGCTTCACACAATACTTGTGCTCCATAGTTGAGAATAGAGTCTCTATTGCAGGTAGAAGGCCCTACAATCAAGTAAGAAAGCATTCAATGTCAGCAAACAAACATGTAAAAAGGTAAGCATGTAAGCATTCAAGTAAGGTAAGCAAATAAGCATGTAAAAAGGTAAGCATGTAAGCATTCAAGTAAGGTAAGCAAACAAGCATGATAATACCTTCTGCCTGTCACTGATGAATACCAGATTGAGCTCCTCTGGCCTGCCAATGTTATCTACAAACTGCTCCAAGAACCAGATACAGCTGTCCTTGTTCTCTTGCTCAACCACAGCCATTACCACTAGGAATATATTGTCATTTTCATCCTTGGCAGTGGCAGACAATAATTGCCCACCAAACCTACCATTTAAGTGGCATCCATCCAACCCAACAAAGGGTCTACAACCACCTAGAAAGCCAACTTTCTGAGCATTGTACCTAATGTAAATCCTTTTAAACTTGGGTTATGCATTCTCATTTTCCATCTCTGTTTGCAGAATCACCTTACTTCCTACATTTGTCCTCCTTATCATTTCTGCATAATCTCTAAGTAGGCCATACTAAGCCTCTTCATTCCCAGTAATCAGTCCTTTAGCTGTCTTCCTTGATCTATACACTTGACTAATACTTAAATCAACTAAAATTTGCTGCATCACATGGTATTTAACACCTGAGACCTCCCAATTAGGATTCTTACCAAAATCCTCCAAATACTTGTTTGCCACATAGGCTGATGTAACTTGCCCATTTTGAAATGTTAGGGGGTAGGTATATTCAGGATAAAGTGTCTTGATCTCAAATGTGCACTCTTCAGTCATCATTGAGGCATAACACCTCCATCCACAATTGTTCTTACAATGTACATAAATCTTCTTCTTCTTATTCAACTTCCACTTGATATCAATGTGATGCTGAATCACATACTCCCTCAAAGCCTTTTTAAGCACCTTGGAGTTTGGAAACTTCATCCCTTTTACCAACCTAACATTTTCCATATCAGTCCTCTCATTGAACTCCAAATTGCCAGGCCTCTGCTCATCATCAGAACCATCCACACTTGCAATATCATCCTCTAAAACTGGTTCAGCCCACTCTTCATCTAAATCTATGTTTGAAGGAGAAACATTGCTTGGGCCAGGTGTATATGTGTTTGGCTGAGGTGTATCAATGGTTGATGAGGTGTATCAGTGGTTGGAACCATTGTTATTGATTCCGTTCCGTTCCAGCCGGAATGGCCGGAATTTTTCGTACCGGTATGTAAACCGGTACGAGAATACATCACATTCCACCTCGGGTCAGATTTCGGGCCATTTCGGGTGATCCCAGACAATTTCGGCCAATTTCGGCCGAGATGTGAATTTTGGCCGGTATTGGATTTGGCTTGTTATTAAAAAAAAAACTTAGGAGTTATTAAATTTTTTTCATTCCTTCTCCCTCTGTCATAATTTTTTTTTTCTTATGATTTGTTTTGTGGTTAAGAACTTAGGAGTTATTATTTGATATTTAGTTATTGACTTGTAAATCTTCTTATTGTGTGATGTTAAATTGATGTTTAAGACTTAAGAGTTAAGACTAAATGATTTGTATTATTTGATATTTAGTTATTTATTTATTAGAATTGAAAATTTTATGTTCTACAAGAATATATATAAATTATTTTTTAGGAACACCAAAACACCCTGAAACGGTACACCGAAATCGGCCGGTATCGAAATATTCCATTTCACTGGACAAACTGAAACGAGATCCGAAACGGTATTCATAATATTGGTTGGAATAGTATTAGGCTCAAATGGCACTGTGTGAGGTGGAGAAGACTCACCAAAAATGTCATCAGCAAAGTCTTCTCCTTCCAGACCTTCATTTAACCAATCAAACTCCTCTTCCAGACCATCACCCCCTGTAGCAGCTCTTGCACCATCCCCTACACCAGCCCCTGCAACCCTTATAGAAGCCCTTGCACCAGCTCCTGCACCAACCCTTGCACCATCAGGAACTTCAACTGCAAGTGGAGTATTACCACTCTCCACATACAGTATGATGGTGTCTCTTGGCCCTCCCTCATTAGGCTTGCACATGGGCACCACATCTTGATCATCTTGTATGAGCCTCAAGTCTTGCTCTAAGTTGCCCCCAGGACCTAAATAATGAACCCTACACGGTTCATCAATCCCCAATTCCTCACATATACCTTGTAATTCAAAATAACTAAGCCTATCAGGATCCCTATACACTATTTCAACTTTCCCACCAAAGTATTCTAAACTAGGGTTCCACAAAAAAGCACCTCCATAATGTACCTCCAATTTCACTTCCTCATCATCCATCTGCAATAACAAATTACCATTTGACACGTATACAATTAAAATTAAAGAATTGTAAACAACAAAAGAGTAAACACTTGCATGTTTCTGTTTTGCTTTTGGGATGCAACACACACAGAGGGACCACATTTTCTGCTTTGCTTTTGATTCTATTTTACTAAATAGCACATGCAAACACTAAAATTCAAACCTAATAGAAACTTGGGTTCACTGTGAGACACAATGACTACGACAAACAAAATGCCCATAAACAAACACAAATCCAAAGAACAGGTAGTCACATTTTTCATAAACATCAACAAACACAACCAATATTCTCATTCCATTACATGTAACATTGACCATTGATTGATTACTCAAAAAACAATAAAACAACCACAAGCCTAAAGTAAAAACCCAAACAGTGACTGATTTCTTACCAGGATTTTAGTCCCTCGAACAACCCGTTGCTCGTCTAGGTTCACACTTGCAACACTATTACAATATCAGATGCAGAATGTGGTGTCTATGGGGATTTTCATGTTTCTAGGGCTCGTAAGGAAAAGAAGAGTGTGCTCGTGTTTTTGATTCGTGCTATGTTCTGATTTTGAATAAAAATGTGTTTTTCTAACGTCTGATGGTGAGGTGGGTAACGGATTGAAGTTCAGATGGCAAAGTGTAAATGATTGAAACACAGGTAGGCAAAGTGAAAACGGGCCATACCACATGTGGGTTTTACTGTAATTATCCCTTTAGTCTTAAAAGGGACAATCAATCATAAATGATTTAAGGTGAGTTTGGCATCAGTTTTTAGCTTTTATGTACAATTTTTTAAAACTCTACTTTTTTCATTTTTTCTCACTTTTTCAAATATTTTCAAGGTACAAATATATTTTAGCAAATTTTCAACACATTTTAAGCTGTTCTCAAACGGATACTTAATCTAGCAAATAGTCAAAACTTAATTCAAAATTTGAATTAGAAACCAAACAGGAAAATGATCAAAAATAAAGATTTCCATATGGTAAATGTTGATTGACTTTGATCACATGTTAAATACTCAATTGACTTGCTTTTGTATGGAAAGATGATCATATATTCTGATGGAAATAACTCAATGACTTCCAGATGGTTTGTTTATAATTTATGTAGGGTGAATTGCAAACCACACCCTTAAAGTCTGGAAGTGTTTGGATTTTATATCCTGAAACTTCATAATTTGAATTTTACCCCCTGAAGTTTTGAAGTGTTTGGATTTTACGACTTTTCAAAATTTGGATTTTATCCCCTAAATTTTGAGAGTATTTGAATTTTACCCCCTAAAATCCAAATTTTGAAACTTCAAGATGTAAAATCTAAACACCCCCAAACTTCAATGGATAAAATTCAAATTTTAAAACTTTTGGTTGTAAAATCCAAATACTCCCAAACTTTAGGGTGTGTTTGTTTGAAGGTGAAATAAGGTGGATAGAAAACTTTGGAGAGAAAATAGGAAGGAAAACTTATTTAAGTGTGTTTGGTTGGGTGGAGAGGAAGGAAAATAAATAGTGGGGCTCAGGTGTTTTTTCCCCAGGACCACCAAAAAGTTTTCCTCCCAAAACAGAGAGAAAACTGAAAGAAGAAATTGGACATCATTTTTGGACAAAAATGCCCATATGCAGTTGCACATGAGCTTGATCCACGTTGCTTTTCTTTACACCTTTTTTTTTTCCTCCTGAACATTGCCTGCCTCTTCTTTTTTTTCTTTTTCATTTTTTGATTTACTGGGCAAGCGTTGCCTACCTCTTCTTTTTTTTTTTTCTTTTGATTTACTGGGCAAGCTTGTCCAGTACTCTTTTTATTTATTTTATTTATTTCTTTTGCTTTCTTTTGTTTTTTGTTTTTATTTTTTTATTTTTTTGTTTAGATGTGATTTTTTTATGGACATGATTTTTATTTTTTAATAAATTTAGGTAATTGATTTTTTTTGGTTGTTTATCACTTTTTTTATTTTTATTGGGCATCATTTTTTAATAAGGGTATATGCGTAAATTTATACAAACTCATTTTTTTCATCCCTCCATTTTTCTACTCCCAACCAAACAAAAAATAGGGAAATTAAAATCTTTTCTATCCTCCCCCACTTTTCCATCCTCTCACCATTTTTTATCCTCTCACTTTTCCACCCCTCTAACCAAATGGACTCTTAGGAGTGTAATTTGCAATTTAGCAATTTATGTATAGGGCAAATTACAAGTTACCCACTTCTCAAATTACAAGTTACCCACTTGTGGTTTAGCCGAAATTTATGTTGCATACCTGTGATTTGAAATTTGACACTTTACCCACTTGAGGTTAGCTCAGTTAGAGTTCTGTAACCCATTTCTGTTAAAAATAGGGCTAATTATATAATTTTGCTCAATTTTTATGTCTCTCTCCTCCAAAAACACAAAAAACATAAAAATACAAGATCAAATAAGATTAATAAAAAATTCAATGGAACACTTGCATCATAGAATTTCAAACCATAAGTGAACAACTTAAATTTCAGTCAAACCTCAATTGGGTAAAGTGTTAAATTTTAAATAACAAGTAGACAACTTAAATTTCAGTCAAACCACAGGTGGGTAAGTTGTAATTTGCCCTTAGAGTACATTGCAAATTACACTCCTAAAATTTGGGGGTGATTGGATTTTACACCTTGAAGTTTCAATATTTGGATTTTACTCCTTGACATTTGGGGGTGTTTGAATTTTACACCCTAACGTTTCAGAATTTGGATTTTACCCCTATATTTAAGGTGTGTTTGAATTTTACTCCATAACAATTGGGAGTATTTGGATTTTACACCCTAAAATTTTATAATTTGGAGGTTGTGAAATCCAAACACTCCCAAACTTTAGGGGGTAAAATTCAAATTCTAAAACGTAAAAGTGTAAAATCTAATCACCCCAAACTTCAGGGGGTAAAATCCAAATTCTGAAACTTCAGGGTGTAAAATCTAAACTCCCTCAATTTTTAGGGGCGCAATTTGCAATTTACCCTTGCCCTTATGTATATAACATGTTTAGGTGATTTGCATTCCTTATTCATTTTTTGAATTTTTGTTTCTCTTTATTTAAAAAATAATAAATAGGGGTATCTATTAGGGATAGTAGGTGTGTGATTAGGTTAGGGTTTATATGGTAAGTATTTTCAATATAGCCCAATCACATGAGTGCTACTAGGCGGATTTGGTGAGTGCCTAACATCTTCTCAAGCTTGTACCTAAATTTGGACTTGGTTTAGGCTAATTATGGGCCTGTTTGGTAACGATGTTCAAGTATTGTTTTTCAAAATGATGTGAAAACTGTGGTTTAAAAAGTATTTTGAAAACATGTGTTTATAGTGCTCATAATGCAAAAAATGTGTTTGGCACTATGTTTCTAATAACATATTTTCTTTTTTTTTTTAGAGATTATTATAACATGTTAGCAACATGTTGTAATAACATATTTTCAAATGTGAAAAAATAGAATTTTGTGTTTGATACGTATATGTGTGTGTGTGTGTGTGTTTTTTTTTTTTTAAGTTGCTGAAGTTATTACTTTTTTAGACAAGAATAGTACTTTCATGTCTTTTTTTTTTTTTTATGAGAGCCCAAGGCCCACCCATTCCCACTGCCACACACATATCTTCCTCTTCCTCTTCTTCCTATCTTATTCTTCCTCTTTTTCCCACATCTTCTTCTTATCTCCTTCTTCCTTTTCTTCCCATCTCCCTCTTCGCTTCAAAGCCCTATTTTGCAAAAGTCATAAAATTACACCCAAATCATTCAACCAAAACTGAGTGCCCACATCTCTGTCGCACACTCTCTTTCTCTTCGAACAAACAACCCAAGATACCAATGGCACCATATTTGAACTTTTGATCTAAACTTGTGAGAAAGAGAAGCATGAAAGAGAGAAGATATATCCATTTTTTTTTTTGGCAGAATCAAATAATGGTCAAGATTAAAAAAAAAAAAAAAAAAAAAAAAACCAGGCCCAGATAAAATATATTTTTTAAGAAGATAAGGTCAAACTTTGTTACCTGAGGCTGCTTATAGTTATAGGATCAGTGGGCCAAAAGATCAAGGGAATGATAGCGGAATAAATCATGAACTTAAATTATTAATTAATAATCATAAAAACTACGCTCATCTGGAACGTTATACACAAACACACCGAAAAATAATAAAGGATTAGATAAGCGTGGAAGAAAGAAAGAAAGAAAGAAAGAGAAGATAAAGATAAGAGTGAAAGAAAGAGAGAGAAGTTTTTTAAATTCAGTGTTTACCCTAAAATGAGAAATATAACTCAAACACTCCTAAATGAAATTCCCTACCAAAGCGTTATTTTTTTTTTGGCCCACAGTTTTCAGTGTTTAAACACTGAAAACTGTTGTTTGAAATCCCTTACCAAATAGGTCCATACCTTTACATATGGAGTTTAAAGTGGTTCCAACCCATATAAAATTGAGTGATAACTCTTTTCTCCGCCTGATCCATAAGGCTTGTGGCATACTCCTAGGCCCAAACCTAATAGCCCAACCAGTTTCAGAACAATCCCAAGCCAGTGGCGTTCACATCAAGTGGATAAGATTCAATATAGATCTCTTGTTCCGTGGCAATGAGACATTACCAACTTATCGACTAGGTGGATAAGACTCATATATTATATTACAGCCTTCCCACTTGTAAGTTGCTATAGCTTTGTCTTAATGTAAATTGTAAATGTATTTATCTGTTCTTTTGATTTCTAACAATTGTCAAATGTAATATATGAGTCACCTTCTGTTTGATGCTTTCATGTTGTCATCATGCTATTTTTTTTGAATTATTCATTTTGGTTTGGTGGTGCCTTTTCTACTTCTTGTCTTTGTTACCCCAAGTGTTTTGAACATTGTGAAACTATTTGTGTTTGGTGTTTTTACCCACATTAATTAATTGTAAGTACCTCTATAAATTTAGATTTCATCTTCCCAATTCGTTTTTATTCATGATACATATGTAGGGATCAAGTGGAAATTCATGGTTCTTTTTCCCAATATGTTCTTGCATTATATATTTGATTACTTATGCTTGCCATTGTATCTGTCAATTTTCAGATGCAAACAGGTGATTGCAATTGATATTGATGAAAATAAGAGAATGTCCTGATCTTTATGATTCTCATTGACTGTCTGTTTTTTTCAGAACCATAGCTAGACGTGCTTAAGCACACCATATTTGGCTTATCTCGATGTATTTATTTGCAAACAAGTCAGCTTTTCAAATGTATTTCTTTACTATTCATTTACAATTTCGACTTCTATAGCTTTACAAGCCTTGGGATGTGCCACGTGTTTTTGGGTGTGATAGAGACTATGTGTGCATTTGTTTCACCTTTTAGGAGCCCAAAAAACGCTTATTGCTACCAAAAATCCAAACTGCGTGATTGGTGTAGTTTTGGAAATGCGCTTTAATAAAAAGTCCATTGTTCCAAAACACTGAGGAAGCCCAAATCGTGTGGGCAGCAAGGAGCTCCAATTGCAAAAAAGCGCTAAAGCGCGTTTCATGTTTCCATTGGAAGTTGCGCAAATTTCCCAAATTGCCCACTAGTTATTCTTAAAAACCCAATTTTATCCCTTTGTATATAACACAATTTTACACAGCGAAAGTACCCCAGAGAACCAGAGCAGATCTACGGAGCAGATTACAGATTCACAAACAAGCTTGATCAACGGTGCAGCCCCAAGTTCCTCTCGTCTGTGAAAATTGATAAACCGATGAGGTGAATGAAACAAACGATGAAGAGGGAGAAACAAGAACTTGAGAGCTCTAGTAGCATGGCAAGGGAAAAGATTAAAAAAAAAAAAAAAAAAAGGAAGATGAAGAGAAAAGACCACGATGAGAGGAAATTGAAAAAAGAGAATGTGATTTTGTGAGATTAAAAAGGAAAATAAAAAATAAAAAGATGGGGTGGTCAGATATTATGTGGTGGGGGTTTAAAGAGTGAAAAAGGAAGCTTCCTTGAAGCTTCCTAGTTTGCAAACATCTCTACAATATGGTTTATTTACAAAAGAACCATAATTGAGTTTTGTTTTTTTTTTTTTTTCAAACAAAGCTGATAATTTTATTTGGAATTTTATTTAAAGTCTATATTAAATTCATTAATTCAAATCAGTACTTATTTTTTTTAATTAAAATTTTATATCATTCACCATATTATAATATATATATATATATATATATATAAAAGTTTAGTTACAAAATTAGTTGTAACCTAAAGCTACAACCTTACTCAATATCTTTTCATTAGAGGTGAATTTAAACAAACCCACCATTGGATTATATCTTCTTGTTATATCCTCCATACTTGCAAAATAATAATATTATTAAAATAATACCAATAATATATTTATTATTATTATTATTATGGGTGCCTGAAGACCGAGGATGAAGTTGAAGAGTTGCAGTATTGGTGTGAGAATGCCACAGGCCACGGGCCCGAGGAGGAAGGTCACCCGAGGAGAGGAAGGGATGAGTCATAGGACTCTGAGGCATTCCAGGTTGAAAAAAGGATATGAAGAGAGAATCTGTGATCATAGGGGAAGTTTCTAGTTTGGAGTAGCATGTTGCCTCCGCATTAAATGGTGGACAATAGTTTTATCAGCTGCATTAATGAGGAAGTGACCTGAACAGTGCAAGTCACAGCTAAGCATATTCCTTCCGCCACTTTCTTCAGATACAGAAAGAGACAAATGTCATGATAGGAGGTATGTTAGGTAAGGATGGGTGGTTGAGATATGAGAGAAGGAGAAGTATATAAGAAAAATGGGGTTTACAGAGAGAGGGGACCAGACATAAGTATCAAGAGATAGAGAAGAAACGAGAAGAACATTGAGAGAAAAGAGAGTGAACAGTAACGTTTCTTATGTAAATGTGGCCTTCTCGGGCCAGCTTGTATTGAGAAAGTGGTTCATCCATTTAAACAAGTTTGCATTTTCTTCCTTATTTTCCTCCTCAAGCGGAACCCCCCTTTAGTTGTTTGTTTCCCTCTCTTACAAATTCATTGTTTTGGGCCACGGTTGGACTAATCCAGCCACTATTCTAAGTGGGCTTGGGCTGCCAGTTTTTCTAGTCCTTACAATTGGCGCCGTCTGTGGGAAGCAACAAGGTGTTATGGATTCGTCCTGAGTATTTATGGCTAATGTGGGCCAGGATAGGGAGGAATCGGTTGGCTCACAAAAGGAGAACCAGTTTGTTAACTTGGAGCAAAGGAGGGATAAGCAACATACCCCAAGCGTTATGGTGGAGTCTTACCACACTGAGCGTACTGAGCAGAGTCACTCAAGGACTGGGAGTCATGTCTTACATGATTAGGAGACACGGAAGTTGTAGCAAGAAATAGATCGCATGCACAAGAAGCTGAGGCACAGGAAACGTGATAGAAGAAGTCCATCTTCCCCACTAAGTGATGGTTCCGAGGGAAGCAGGGACCGTTCATATTGTCACAAGTCTAGAACTTCATCTAGCGAGTCCTATTTAGCCTCTTCGCGCTAGGACAAGTGGGAGAAGAACAGCAATAGGCGTGAGAAAAGGTCTTCCCACCATGTCATGGGGACTAATGCAATGAGTAAGGCCCTACAGTAGATTTCTAAGTCACCCTTCATTAGGAGGATTAACAAGGCCAAACTTCCTCATCGGTTTTCTCAACCAATGTTTACCGTTTACATTGGGAGGACTGATCCCGTGGAGCCCATCGGTCATTTTAATCAGAAGATGGCGGTCCATGCCAACAATGAGGACCTTATGTGCAAAGTGTTCCCTTCTAGTCTTGGACCCGTGGCTATGCGTTGGTTCGACGCCTTGGAGGAAGGGTTAGTGAAGTCTTTCGAGGAGCTAAGGAGGGCATTCGGGGCTAGATTCATTACATGCAGTAGGGTCCCCAAGCCAATAGACTTTTTGCTGTCTATGGTAATGAGGGAAGGAGAGACCCTCAAGGCTTACTAGGATAGATATTGGGAAACACATAATGAGATTGATGGAAACTTTGAGGATGTGGCCGTGAGGACTTTTAAGGTTGGGCTCCCTGCCAAGCACGAGTTAAGGAAGTCGTTGACGATGAAGTCCGCCTTGAACATGCGCCAACTTATGGATCGCATAAATAAGTATATGCGGGTTGAGGAGTACTAGATACAGGGAAAAGGTAAGGCTAAATTGTTCCCTAAGAAGAGGGATTCTCGGGGAGGAGGATATCAGGGTAATCGCCCCCGAGGGTAGTTTTCTAATCAAACGTCATCCGCGGGAGCTCAGTTGGTCAACTCATTATTTAAAGAGCCAGTGTATCAGATACTGGAGAAAATTAAGAATGAGCCTTATTTTAAGTAGCCCAATAAGATGGGCGATGACTCATCCCGGAGAAACCAAAACCTCTATTGCCACTATCATCAAAACAGAGGACATACTACGGAGGATTGTAGAACCCTGCGAGATCACCTGAGCCAATTGGTGAAGGCAGGGAAGCTCAATCGATTTTTACATCAGCCTACAAGACAGTTCGGTCACTCAGGGATTGAGTTTCACAGGGATAGCGCTCCTCGACCAGCATTGGGTACTATCAATGTGATCTTTGCCAAGCCAGGGAATAGTGGGGGCTCGACTACTAGGGTTATGTCCGTGAGTGGAGGTTGTGACTTAGAGGTCGGTGATCAGGCTCTTAAGAGAGCTAGGCTGATGGTCACCCCTACCTTGGGTTTCTTTGAGGAGGATAAGGAGGAAACTTTCCAATCACATGATGACGCTCTGGTGGTAACCATTAGGATTGAGGGTTATGATGTAAAGTGGGTGCTAGTTGACTAGGGAAGTGGAGCAAAGATCATGTACCCTGATTTATACAGGGGGCTAAACTTGAAGCACGAGGACCTGGAAAGGTATGATTCACCGTTGATGGGCTTTGATGGTAGGATGGTGGTCCCTCGAGGAATGATGAGGTTACCGTACAAGTTGGGGATGAGGAGGTGCAGGTTGACTTCATTGTGGTAGAAGCATTTTCCCCCTACACAGCCATCCTGGCCAGACCCTGGCTTCACGCTATGGGTGTCGTGTCCTTAACCCTACATTTGAAGGTTAAATATCCTACTTAGGGGAGAGTGGGAGAGTTGGTGGGTAGCCAGGCCACGGCTTGGCAGTGCTTGGTGTCGGCAATTACGCGGCAGCCTTCAGATTCTACTGCGGTGATTAAAGATCCAGTCCCATAGCAACTAAAGGTCCCAGCAAGGGGGCAGCAGATCGAGGCATCTAGAGAGTTGTCCGAGGAGCTAGAGAAAGTGATAATAGGACAGGATCATGAGCAATATTTCCAAGTGGGATCCTTGTTGGCACCCTTGGAAAAAGCAGAGTTGGTGAAGTTTCTAGGGGCTAACATTGATGTCTTTGCATGGAGTACTTACGATGTTCCAGGGATTGACTTTGGATTTATATGTCACCAGCTGAATGTTAATCCCAAACCTATGCCACGTAAACAGCCTCCTCGGCGATCATCCAAAAATCACGCCGAGGCAGTAAGGATAGAGGTAAACAAGTTGAAGCAAGCTGGAGCCATTAAGGAGATCTTCTATCCCCGAGTTGTTGGCTAACACTATGGTGGTTAAGAAGAAGAATAGGAAGTGGCGAGTCTGCGTGGACTTCACTGATTTGAATAAAGTTTGCCCAAAAGACCCCTTCCCCATTCCTAGAATTGACCAGTTGGTGGATGCCACGGTGGGACACCCTCAGATGAGTTTCTTGGATGCCTTCCAAGGTTACCATCAGATACCCCTGTCATTACTCAATCAGGAGAAGACGGCCTTTTGTGCTCTTAATGGGAACTACCATTATCGGGTGATGCCCTTCAGCCTCAAGAGTACATGATCCACATATCAGAGAATGGTGACGCGAATGTTTGAGTCACAGATTGGGAGGAATATGGAGGCATACATTGATGACATGGTAGTAAAGAGCAGGCAAGTAGGAGAGCATTTGGCCGATTTAGGGGAGACTTTCTCGAATCTGAGAAAGCATAAGTTACGCTTGAACACTTCTTAGTGTTCTTTTGGGGTCAACTCGGGCAAATTTTTGAGCTACATGATTACTCACTATGGGATTGAGGTCAACTCTAAGCAGATTAAGGCTATTAACAGTTTGCATCCTCCTCAGAATTCCAAAGAGGTGTAGAAATTGATCGGAATGGCAGCAGCCTTGAATAGGTTCATCTGATCAAAAACAAAAACCACAATACCCAGAGAGATATAAAACAGAATCATGAAGCAGCAAACCCAGTGAGATCAAAACAATAGCACGAAGCAACAAACCCAGGCTCTAGGCGGCAGCTTGGACTGAACCCAGGCAGCGATCGAGATCAGGATGAGGTGGTGGTGCATTTTTTGGGTTTGGTTTTCCAGGTTCCAATCAGCGTGTTTGTTGGGTTTGGTTTTCAAGTTTCAATTGACGCGTTTGTTGGGTTTGGGTTTGGTCTTGTTGGTGAAGATCTGTGAAGGATTTGAAGGTGAGACCTAGAAGGATGCTAAACAGACCTGTGAGAAATTAAAGGTGAGAGCGAGACCTGATGCTATATAGACCTATGAGAAATTGAAGATGAGAGTGAGTCGCCTGAAGCCATGAGCGTGAAGGATTTTGTTCTTTTGGTTTTGTTTTGAGGAACTCGAGTCTTTAATACTCAAGTTCCACTTGCCAGCACGTAGAACTCGAGTTGCTGAGACTCGAATTACTATAGTGAACTCCATTCTAAGAAACTCGAGATGTTAGTTTGCTAATAGGTTGGAGTAGCTGGAAAGCATAACAGCGAACTCTATCTACCTGGTTCAGGAAGCAAATCAGGTGCGTAAATACTGAGAAGTGAGAACAACTCTGGGCCGTGACGTCCTTCTGTTGGACCAATCCAATTGTAAAAGTAACAGGTTGGGCCGCTCAGTGCTAAATTAACATGAAACCTCCAACCCAAAATAAAGGATAAAAGATTGAAAAACTGATCGAAAGTAAGATTACAAAACTAGACTGCAACAATAATTGGAGCAATGGACATGTGGAAAACACCAAAGGGTTCAAGTACATAAACTCCAATCTCTTGCTTTTGGTGTTTAGATGTTAAGTTCCTCTTTAACCTTACGTCACAGACTCACAGCTATTTTTATTGTCAGAAGAAAAAAAGAAAGAAAGTATGGTTCATTTTCAATTTTCATCTTTAGGTACTAGGTTAGTCCAAAAATGACACCAATATGGTACAGCGGCGTGCTGTGCCATATCCATGAACCAGCTGGACCCTACCCAGTCCCAAACCCAAGTGGTGCTCCTATCTATTCTATTCTATGCATCATATAAATGGTAGCATAGTGTTGGTCTTGGAAAACTAGTAATTATTATGATTTATTTTATGCCCCCTCCAATTTAAACCTTCATCATGTGTACCAAACTCTGTTGACTACCTTCCATCTCACAATCATTGCTCATCTTTATTATTAGCAAATAGCAATAGAAGATGCTTCCCCCACGGTGCAATATGTGCACCACATTTGAGGGTTGTATTGCAGGGCAGGGGGGAGCTACACCCTACAATTTCTCTTGGGGGACCAACCTACAATACATGTGTCTCAAATTTTTGCATTTTTATCTAATTGGTTGAATTTTTTTAAAGAGAAAATTCAAGGTTTTTAGATAATGATCATCTTTTCTATAAATTTTCAAAAATAAATAATTATCTACTCCCTCCGTCCCACTTTTTTTGTCCTCTATTCCATTTTGAGATGTCCCAAAATATTGTCTTATTTCTAAAAATAAAAGTCATTAATTTATTAATATTCCTATTATACCCCTATTAATTTACTAATTCAATTTTTTGATAAATTTTTTTAAGGATAGTTTTGGAAATTTATATATTTTTAAAAGGTAGACAAGACAATAAATGATGTTCTCTTAAAAAGTTTGACTTTTCAAACAGGACAAAAAAAGTAGGACAGAGGGAGTAATAATTTAGAAATTCCACATTCTCTTCTAGGATTATCTCATGTTTGCATGTTCACAATTATTTTCTATTTAAACAAATTAAAATTAATTATTTAGTTGATTTTTATTTAGTCTTTTCAGTACCAACAAAATTAACCAAATTTAATCTCATGCGTGCATGCACATTTTAAGATCATCTTTGTGATCACAGCCTTGATTTTAGCACAGAAAATGCTACCAAATAAAAAGGATGATTACTTACTACAAACCGTCATTGGTTAACATGATTATTAGTACAAGTAGAGCATAGTTTATCATAAAAACTTTGACTCAAGTAATAATTATTAACTATAACTAGGGGTGTTCGCGGTGCGGTGCGGTGCGGTTTTGGATCATTTTTAGCACCGCACTTTGCAGTGCGGTTTAGCTAAAACCATAACTGCACCGCACCTTACTCAAAAGTAGAAAACTTTAAACATAAATTAATCTTTAAATTGTACACTGCAGAATTGTGTATTGATTTCCCTGGCAAACCCAGTAGATCCAGGATCGGCAGGCATAACTGGAGTTATTACAGCTCAGGGCAGAGGTTCCCAAGAAGAGAATACTGGCTTTGCATTCACAAACTGCACTGTGGGTGGCAATGGAAGAGTATGGCTAGGTCGAGCATGGAAGCCATTTGCACGTGTTGTTTTTGCCAACACATCAATGTCAGATATCATTGCTCCAGAGGGTTGGAATGATTTCAATGACCCTACAAGAGACAAGTAAGAACCTATGAATTGCAACACCCCCCCCCCCCCCCCCCACACACACACACACACACACACATATAATTTATTTTAAGAATGGTTTCTGAGTCCAATCTAGTTGAAGTACTAATACAATTGTTGTCTGATTTAATTTTCAAAATGTAGGACTGTATTCTTCGGAGAATACAATTGCTCAGGTCCTGGTGCAACTATGACCATGAGGCCTCCTTATGTTATGAGACTCAGTGACACACAAGCTTCTCCTTTCCTTAATGTGTCTTTTATCGATGGGGATCAGTGGCTTCAACCCTACACTTAGGCCTATTTACTATGGTAATATAATTGTCTAAATTTATTTTCTCATTTTTACATGGAAGATATCAATGGAAATGTAACAATAATAATAAAATGGCTAGTTAATATAACATCGATTGAGTTAAACTAATTTCAGCTTCCTACAAGATATGATGAATGCCATGCTCATTAGCTCTAGTCTTCCTTCCAACATATGGGGGGAGGCTATCCATTCTGCATGTCATGTATTAAACAGAGCCCCACATAAAAAGATTAGAAAAACTTCATATGAATTATGGGAAGGACGTGCACCAAACTTAGGGTACTTTAAGGTGTGGGGCTGTTTGGCAAAGGTTGGAATTCCTGAACCACATAAAGAAAATATAAGTCCTAAAACCAAGGACAGTGTCTTCATAGGATATGCACAAAACAGTCCTGCTTATAAGTGCAGTATTGGAGACTAACACCATAGAGGAAACTAGGGATGCTGATTTCTTTGAGCATATTTTTCCTATGAAGAGAACGAGACTCACTAATGAATCCTCATCAATCATACCCCAAGTGAGATCAAGTTCAAACTTAGATGAAAGTCACTTAACACAAGAGTTAAGACGCAGTAAAAGACCTAAAAATGGAACCAACTTTGGGCCTGATTTTATCACTGCTTTTCTTATAGAAGATGACCCAAAAACTTATCAAGAGGCCATGAAATTAGTAGATGCAACCTTTTGGAAGGATGCAATCCATAGTGAGTTAGAATCAATCATGGCTAACCATACATGGGAGTTAGTACTCACTAGAGGAAGCAAGACCATCGGTTGCAAATGGGTGTTTAAAAAGAAATTAAAAGTAGATGGGACCATAGACAAATTCAAAGTTGGACTAGTGGCAAAAGGATATACACAAAAAGAAGGGATAGATTACTTTGACACTTATTCACCTGTGACAAGATTAACTACAATTAGGATTCTAATTGCTATGGACTCAATACGTAAATTGATTGTTTTGCAGTCACATATGCGATGCGGTGTATAAAATGCGGTTTGAATGATTTGAAATTGATATATATTTCAAATTTTGTGCTTTTTCTACCCAGCCCAAAACTAATTTTTCCTTTTATTTTGGTCCAAGTTTTAAACTATTGAGCTAGTTTTTCTTTATTTTGGGCTAACTTTCTTAATCAAAACTTGCTAGGGTTATCAAACTTTTTTTTTTTTTGAAAACTAGGGTTATTAAACTATTAATAATATATTTAATATTAAAAATAATTAAATATATTAATATATAGAGAGAGTGCGGTGCGGTGCGGTTTGTGCGGTTTTTTTTTTATTATAAAACTGCAAACTGCACTACACCATGCAGTGCGGTGCGGTGCGGTTATGCTATTTTACGGGCGATTTTGGTGCGGTTTTTGCGGTTTGTGCGGTTTATGCGGTTTGGTGAACACCCCTAACTATAACTATGTAAACGGAAACGGGAGAGTGCACGGATCAGGAGACTTAGAGCGTATTAAGCTCATGCAAAAATTCTTGTCTATTTTACTATATTTATTTTTTCTATTTTATATACTCATATTTTAAAACACCCCATTATTTATTTTACATTACATTTCATTAAAATATTAATTTTTCTTGATTCTTTTATGGGGAAAATATACTTTACCACCCTAAATTATACATCATATTACACTTTGCACCCTAAACTTTTCAAATGCACGTTTTACACCATAAACAATGACCATTGTTACACTTTATACTCTGTCATTAAGTTTAATGTTAACTTGGATGGAAGTTTAAAGTTTAAGGTACAAAGTGAAATTTGGAGTACAGTTTAGGGTGGTAACGTGTAATTCATCTTTTGTTTTAAAGTATTAAGAAGATAGGCAATTAGGTTTTTTCACATGGTGTTATATTTTTCTATCTAAGTTAACAACAAACTTGATGTCAAGGTGCAAAGTGTATCAAAGATCATAGTTTACAGTGCAAAACGTGCATTCGAAAAGTTTATGGTGCAAAATGTAATTAGAGGTATAGTTTAGGGTAGTAAAGTGTAATTTTTTTTTTCAGACACAACAACTATCATCCATTCTCTTCCTTTATCCTCGAGATAGGAAAAGAAAGAATAAAAAACTACATGCAAAATGAATAATGCTAGTATAAATTTACATGGTTACTGTAGCAACTATGTACTTTTATACAACTTTGCACGGACTAATATGGATGAATTTTGGACTTGGTTAGCTAAAATGTGATACATTTTCTATTATAAAAACACTGATGCAAGAGTGAAAATGCATAGTTTTTTAAGGATTAAATTTAGGTGTGCATCTTATGTTTCCTAATTAAATTTAAGAAAAAAAAATCTAGAATCACAAAAATTTTCAAAACTTCTTGCCACAACTGTGATGTGGCAGAGTGTGATTGATGAAGAAAAATTAATGAGTTTATGTGTGATAAGTTAATCACTCACAGTCTGATACATTAGAATTGTGGCAAAAAAATTATGAAATAATTTGTAATTGTGGAACTATTCTAAATTTAAAGGTGTGATTGCACTTATTAACAAATCACATGGTTAAATATAATTGTTTTTAAGAAAAATAATATTATTTAATTGGTTTTTATTTATTTATTGGATAATGCTTCAAAAAGTTAAAAGTACAGTGCCTAAGTAAGTAACTATGTGTTTTGTCATTTTTTCATAAAATTATTCATATCATTCTTTTTAGGGACACAATATGGTACACAGTGTGAATTATAATTTCTTGCTTGCAAGGTGTTCCTTGTTGTTTGCATAGCTGGTCCATCCCCTATTTGCTAGTACATGTTGCGCTCACACAAGAAAAACAGATAATGTCACTGGAAGAGCATTAAATTTGTCCCTTCCGCAAGTAGGGAGGATAGCCATAGTCCTCTCAAAAGCTCTTACCTGCAGACCCCATGTGGAAACCCAACTGTGCTGCGGACCCTCCCTTCAATCTCTTTCAACCGCCCATTAAATGCTGTGGAAAAATGTATGGTAATTCATAATTGGTAAAGGGCAAAAACAAAATATCTTGGACCACAATTTTGTGTATGTAACTTTTGTCACAATTTTGATGTGACAGAATATGAGTAGTGGAGAAAAGTAATGTGTTTATATTAAAGTAACAAATAGACTATCACAGTCTAACATGTAGAATAGATGTGAAAAAATGATATGGTAAAGATAATTGTGAAACAATGGAGTGATAAAAGATTGTGATTCTCGGCAAAAATCCCCTAGAGCGGTAAACTGGTAACACAATCAAACAATCCCAAATAAGATTCTAACATGTCACAGCTCTCCTTTCGGAGTGTGTTTGGAATTAGAAGCCCCACGAATCAGGAATTCGGTCCAATATAATGTAATTCAACTCCTTTGTTTGGAATGTTGAAAGCTATTTATAGTTCAATTATGTTTCACCAAAACGAAAGAATTCCAATACACAAACTAATTAATCTTCATAAAAGAGGCCGGATTTGTAAAGAATTGGATGGGTCTGCAAGTCCATTGAAGATAGGGGAAGGTTAAGACTTAAGGGTAACAAGACTATAATAAAATGTAGAAATGTATCGGTATTCGGTAGTTTGAATGTAAATTCGATCATACCACTTGCAATGGTAGTTATACTACACTGTGTGATGAAAAGAGCCATTCATTATATGCGTAGTCCATGTAAATCTATGTTAGATCATTCTCATTAAGTAATGCAAAAGTGCATTTTGGATGATTCTGTAGTTTTTTTTTTTTTTTGCTGAAGGATGATTCTGTAGTTAATAATACACCAAAAACTCATCTACATCAGCACATACATATCATTATAGAAAATAATACACAAGGCTACATTAACAAAAAAAAAAAGCACTATACATATATATTGTATTTTTTAATCTCTCTCTCTCTCTCTCTCTCTCTCTCTCTCAGATTGTTGTCATCATTGGAGTTGGTGTTGGTGGGGTTGGTCATTGTCGACCATTCTTGCACTCTCCCTCCTCTTCTTTACTCTTTTTAGGCCACACCTTTCAAATTTGGGTTGTACCGTTACGGTTTCAGAGGACGCCGTTGTGGCTGGGTGGATTGTTAGTACTAGGCTTGGTGTTGGATTTTGGTAGCTAGGGTGATTCATGGGTTTCGATGGTGGTGGGTTGCGGATGAGTTTTGATGTCAATAGTGGTCAATTGGGGGTGGGTTTTCTTTGATCTTTGATTTTGGATTTTTATTTTTATTTGGTGTTGTTACTTCTTGTTGGTGGTGGTTGTTACAGTGGTATGGGTGGTGGTGTTTTAGTCATTGGATTTTTGTGGCGTTGGGGTGGTTGATTTTGGGTGGTGGTGTTTTTATTGTTGCCATTGATGTGGAACTATGGGTAGAAAATATATATTTTTTAATGTGATGGAATATAAAATAAAGAATAAGATGTAGGGTGTGTTACAAAAATAGTAATGTAAAATAAATAAACTGAGATGTAAATGCTTTTTATTTTTTCATTAGCCCAATGGGAATGCTCTTTAGTCTATGTGATGCAAAACAAACCGAGTTAATCTGTATGCCACTGCCTTAACACCTTGATGATTGTCTTTCTACAACTGAGATTATATAAACCCACAAAAACGTCAATTCCACTACTTTCCCAGGGGAATAATATCATTATTTCATTATTGTGTAGAGTTAACTCAAAAAAGATTGTTAGAAATTATCTTAAATTCTTAATTTGACTTGATTTGAGTTTCTTTTCTTTTCTTTTTTTGATACGCGATTTGATTTGAGTTTCTTTAGTTTGGAAGAGAAGTCTTTTTTATTGAAGGATTAAATTTATATCTCTTATCCACTAAAAAAATGTATTCCTTGTCACATAATATCGGAAGACTGTAAATAAGACAATATCACAAAAGTTTTAGTAATTTTGCCCAAGAGTCCTCCACACAGAGAGATTTGAATTAGTTTTGAAGGAACACTTTTTGAGAATTTAGAATGTTGAAAGTATAAGCACTTTATAATCTCTTAATTTTTACTATTTTTTCTCTTTTCAGAGGTCTTTATTGAGTCCAAAATAGTTTTCAATTTTTCATTATAGTGGAGTTCTTTTTCAAGACACAAATAAAACCATTTCGTCCACGCAGTTATAAACACAGAAAATCAATGCCACCTTTTTACCAATCTGAATCCATGATACGAGTTTTCCAAAACAACTCCCATTAATGGCCGAAATATGTTCATGGTTCATACTGGCAATTGATTAAAGTAAACATCAAGTGCCATTTCACCTTCTAAAAAAGAACAGCTAAACACATGAACTTCCGATTTACAGAGTGTCCTAAAAACCCTCTTGATGTCCATTTATCGACGTACGAAGCAGACTATATAACTCCAAATAAATACCTGTCACTGCCATTGAAATACGTACTCAATTACTAAAAACAAGCTAAAGATATCATAGAAACATAAGCAAATTACATAATAAGTGCTGGTTCATACTTCATACATACAACAAATGAGTCACTTTCTTAGCAATAAGGTCAAATATTAGCTGAAGCTTAAACCCTTCTGATCTTAGTTCTGACTCTGATAGCGAAAAACAAAGATAATTCCAAACCTACCCTAATAATAACGCTTAGTACATAACAGTCATTATCATAGAACTGAAATACTAAAGTCTCAGTAGGTCCACATGCAGTCAAGCTCAGTGGGACCCATGCCCATCCTAACACAACCACCACTACCATTCTCAACCTTTGAGTTATCCTCCTGCATAGGCCATGTCCCACCAGCCAGACCCAGCTCGGCGGCTGAGCCACCATGAAGCTGAGGTGGCTGCGGCGGCGGAGCCATAGTCTGCTGGGTGAAAAAGAAAGGCAGCTGAAGATTCTCTTGCAATGATCTGAGGCTTGGAAAAGCTGAAACTCCGAGGCTTCTTGGAAAGCGTGCAAATGGGTCCACGTTTGAAATCTGAGGAGCGACGAGGTTTTCGAAGCTGGGGTTGAAGTTGTTGTTGCTTGTGGCAGCGGTGGTTGTGGCTGCAATGGTGGAGAAACAGGACACGTGCTCCTTGGCAATTGGGCTGTCGTACGAGCAACCGTCACGGGCGGTGGCGGTGGCAGTGGCGCTGGGGTAGGGCGAAGAGTCAAGGAGCGGTGGGAGTGAGATTGAGACTGAGGAGGGTGAGCTTGGTTCCTGGTAAAGGCTAATACCAGAGCTGAGCCTTGATTTCTTTGAGCCACTTCCTCCACCTCCTCCACTAGTGGCGGTGCCGCCAGTACCGGAGCCGCTCTTCTGGAAGACTCTCGATATGACCCATTCATCCTTTAATTATGTGAAGGAAAAAAAAAAACATGTATGTTAGTAAAAATGTATAATATGCATCAAATAATGTAGTGGATCATAAAAGATAATAGTGCATGCGTGCGTAATGAGGACATCACACATAGTTCATCAAAAAAAAATGAGGACATCACATGACATGCAATAGGAGGATATGGGTTTAGCTGCTTTCATGTTTTATTTTTCCCTAATGTGTAAGGGAGTTTCAAAGTTTAAGTTGGCATTGAATAAGGCAATCATGTTATTATTTCCACATTCAAAACTTTCCATTTAGCAAAAAACTAATATTTAAAAGAATAAGTGAACAAAGGATTTTTTTTATTTTATTTTACTAATTGCTCGAGATTCCACGTTAGATCCTGCAGAAAAATCATAATTGCATGTTGGGTCACACATTAACAAAGTTTTTTTTTTTTTTTTGTTGAGAATCACACATTAACAAAGTTTAGCCAAGGAAATAAACGTGTAAAAGGAAGTGCTAGACTTCATAACATCGAGTTTCTCAAAAAAAAAAAAAAAAAAGACTTCATAACAACAACTGAACCAGTACTCATATATTATCAACTGGAGATTGTTAATAAGTGCTGCAATGGGACAGAACATGTAGCTAACATTATTTGCATGCATTTACAATGTTTCTGGTGCAGGCATTACTAGCATCGAAATAATGTCTGATATGTTCCAAATTCGAAACATCAATGTAGACGCCGATGCTTTTAATATTTCCCCTCAACAAACATAATGCATTTCAATAATTTAATACTTAATTCAGCCCTCTGAAAAGTAGAGTACTCGACATTAATGGATGACATATATAACTACCATTAACTTACCTGTATGCCCATGAAAAAAAAAAAAAAAAAAAAAAAAAACTTACCTGAATGCCTTAGTGGTACTGCTAACTACTCTACAGTATTACGATTAAGCTTTACGTTGAAGTTAGAGTAGAAGTTGAAGTAACAAAACTATACTATTATACCATCTACCACTATGAGGAACAATGCTCATCAACGGCCAAATTAACTGAAAAACCTAATCTTATCCAACAGTGCTTATAGAACCCTAGTCATAGACACAATGTTGTATAAGAAACCTGAGATGTTACGAGAATTCAGACTGACATTTGCGCTAGAAAGTGAAACAAGTAGTCTCACTCTCAACAAAAAAGGACTAAGGACTAAAGAGCAAGAGAGGGAGAGAGAGAACCTTGGAGCTCCTAGAGAGGTAATGGTAAGCAAATTTGCCTTCAAGGCGATACTCATGCATGACCCAGTTGCTCTTCTCTCCCTTAGGGGCTCTCCCTCTGTAGAACACCAACGTCTTCTTCATCCCAACCAGAGAACAAGTCTTTGAGCTATAGATCTCCCTATCTTTCCCAGTGGCTTTCCAGTACCCAGCCTCAGTAGCCCTGTTAGTTCTAAGCCCAGTTGGGTACTTGCGGTCACGCAAGCTGAAGAAGTACCACTCTTTCTCTCCCATCTTCGCTTTATCTGCCAAAAACGATTCATAAAGTCACAAACTTCATCAAATTTGGGATCAACTTTGATTAAATGATTAGTGAGAAAGTTAATTACCAGGTAGCTCCCAAGGTTCACACTTGTTGAGGTCAACTTCAGCAATGGCTCTACCTGTGAAGTTACTGTCCAAGACCTTCTTCAAGAGGTAGTAGGTGATAAGTTCTTCATCAGTAGGGTGGAAGCGAAAGCCAGGAGGCAAATGGGCATCATTGTTATCAAAATAGTTGTAGGACTCCATGGAAAACAAACACAGTTGAAAGAAACAAGTTCAAGAAAAAGTGTTTGATGAATTCTGTGAGACTTCTCAAGAAATTAAAGCCTCCAAAGTTAGTGAACTCTCAAAAACATAACTCCTATTATATGAAGGGAGAGAAGAAGAGGTTTATGGGGTGTGCTAGTTGGTGGGTTAGGTGTGGAGGTTTGGTTGAGAAAGTGAGAGTTATATGGGTTTCTTAAGGATTTGATGAATCGAGTGGCAGAGATGGAAAGGCGAAATAATAAGGTATGATATGGCTGGAAAAATCTGTGTTTTCTCTGCTCTGTCCTCTTCTGGTTCTCCCTGACCACTCTCTCTCTCTCTCTCTCTCTCTCTGCAGCTCTGCCAAGAGGCTCTTATCATATCCACATAGCTAGAGAGAGAGAGAGAGAGAGTGTGTGTGATGTATGTTTCTGAAGGAGTGGGCTCTGCTGGGGTTCTGTTTTCAGTATGCGTGCGTGCGTGAGAAAGTGTGCAGGTATTCCTCTTGTCAGTGAAGAAAAGGAAAGGGAAGGAACAGAAAGTAGTTTTATGAGAGAGGGGGCTTTTTTGTGTGTGAGAAAAAGATAATATGAGAGAGATTTTCACCATCTATATATCAATAAAGCTGTTTCATATCTCCTCTGTCAGCACAGTAAATGTATTTAATAATCAAATAGACACAGAAGAGCCCAGCCCAAGCCATTTGGTTCTTACACGCTATCCTCTTTTCTCCTACTACTACACCCCTTTTTTTCTCAATCTTTTCATTTGGGTACTTTCATTTCTGCCAATGTATGTATATATATTTCTTTTCTTTTGGGTTCTGTTTCTCTTTGAGATTCACTGATGATCATCTCTGTTTTCGGGTATTTGTTCATTTGTTTTGATGTTGGTGTCCTTAATGCCAAAGTTAAAATGAGAGTATGGTTGCTGCAACCTGTCTAATGATATGATTTCACTTTTGATATCACTGTTCCAACTTCCAAGAGTTACTTTTGCTAGTTATATGTAATGTAATGGCCTTTTTATTTTTTAATAGAAATAACCTTTTTATTATTATTCTTTTTTCTCTAGGTAGATGACCTTTTTATGCTAATGAGGTACAGCCACAATTTGACACATAAGACAACAAAAGTTCCCTCGAGGGAATACCAAAAAAGCAAGGTGGAAATAAAAGTTTACCCGACCCTCGTGTTGTATGGTTTTTGTAGCCTTCTGGCCATTGGAATGGCTGGGATCGGTTTTTAATGTAAATGATTGTTATATATTTTATTTTGTTTAAAATTTGCTCACTCTCATGAATTTAATACATATTATTCTTCAATGCAGCCTACCATTTTGGTTATTAAACGCTATGTCCCAAGTTTGTCATATCTCAGATATTTTGAATGTAAATGAGAATCATGCCAACAAATCAAACCATGTTTTTGGATTAACTTTTTATTTATTTGTTGAACATTGATAAAATTATAGTTGTACATTGAAAAGCGAAGCTTTAAAACATTATATATAAACAAATAGCCCAAAAAAAAAAAAAAAAAACTAATCCGATCACACACTCTTCATGAATATAACAATGTTCAAAACCCTGAGATGTTGGTAAGTTACATAACACAAACTCTGTTATATGTCTGTTTTATAATCACACTTTTTTTAAATAAAGATATTTTTTAAAACCTCATTGTTTAGGTATTTCTTTTTCAAATAGTCCATTTTCAAATATATGAAAAAATAAGTTGTACTAGATAAACACAATACACAGTTGAGGATGAAATCCTAATCCCAATATTGTTTCTTGAAGTTCCATAGCCCTTGGTATGCTTGTGTTAACATTAACTAGAGTCCTTCAATATAAATCTTTTAGGGTATAGCAAGCGAGGCATTGCATATTGTTGGACCATTTTAATATTAATTAATTATAATAAATTTATATTACAATATAGATGTATAGATGTGGAAGTTAATATGGAAGATAAGTGGTTAGTGAAAATGTTTAATCCCATATTGAAAAGAAGAGAAACTCTTTTATTCTTTTTAGTTGTGGTGATTAATGGACTCATATGTATTGAGCAAATATTGGGCTAGATACATTCAAAATATAATTTCCTTATTCGTTGGTGAGTAAATGGCTTGAATTAGTACTCCATTTTTGTTATGGAAAATGAAGAGTCATTCACCCACTTAATGGATTAGCTATTGAGCTTATTTATTTTGTCAGAAACTCCTTATCTCATACATTTAATTGTGTAACTCCAGTTCATCAGATTTATGTCCAGCAATTAATCTTATAACACTCACTACATTAGAATTATGGAACTAATTAATTAGATTAATTTGGGTAATAATTTCATGAGGCTCAATAGAGAGATTTTAGGCAAGAAAGGGTGTTCTTTCTGGTGAAGTTATGGGCTTGAACACTTTGTGCAAATGTTGTTCTAGCCATACGACATTTGCTAGGCTGTTGTATCCTAAGGGAAACAAGTCAGAGAAGGTCTGCACCGGTTACAAAGTTTAGCCAACCAAGGGCTTGAATCTCCTTAAAGAAAGCGAGTGCCGCACCTCAGTCCAAATAGTGATATGCATTTCTTATTTTCAAATTAATGATATTAAGAAGTATTATTCAGTTTCTCTTTGTATTATTTCCATTATTAATGTGTTTGCACCATCAATTTTAAGGAGATTCAGCACATGGAGCCTACACAAGAGAAACCAAATGAGACTTGGAGATCTCAACAAGCCTTTTCGCTTTAAGGGAGCCCACTTCAAGAGGTGGAAAGGAAAAGTCATCTTCTATTTGAGTCTTCTCAAAGTCGCCTACATACTCACTGACAAGAATCCTTCAAAGGTTTTTACGAATGAGATGAGTGAGGAAGAATTTCGTCTCCATAAAAAAAAAAAAGATAAGTATACAAAAGATGAATACAATTGTCGCTCTTATCTTTTGAATTGCCTTGTTGATCATTTCTATGATTATTATGATACAACTTATAATTCTGCCAAGAAATATGCAAAGCTTTACAAAGCAAGTATGATACCAAGGAGGTTGGTGCAAAGAAGTATGCTGCTAGTAGATTTTTCCATTACCAAATGGTGGATGGAAAATCAATGAAGGTAAACCTTATTTCTACCAATAATAATATGCCCAAAAATCATTTTCTTAGAAATGGTCAATTCAAGCCTAAAAAGAGAGTTTTCAAAAATAAATAATATACCTCAAGGAAAGGCAAACCTGAATAAAAATTACAATAAGAACCAATGACTCCCTTCACAAAATCAATTTAATAGATCTTGTTTTGTTTGTGGCAAGAGTTGGCATATTGCTCGATTTTACAAATTTTGGAAATGTGAATTTGTTTCGCAAACTAACGTAACCGAAGAGCCTTTAGTGGCTATGATTACAGACATCAATATGGTGCAATATGTTGAAGGGTGGTGGGCAGATTCTAGTGCTAACAGGCACGTCTGCTATGACAAAGATTAGTTCAAGTTATACACTCCCTTTGAAGAAGAAAAAAAAAAACAATTATGCTTGGTGACTCTAGCAAAACCAAGGTTCTTGGGAGTGGTGAGGTCGATTTGAAATTCACATCTGGACGTGTGCTAACATTGAAAGATGTGATTTACACTTTGTTCATGAGGAAAAATTTGATGTAAAGCTTTTTGCTTAACAATGCTGGCTTCAAGCAGACTATGGAATCTGATAATTATGTAATCACTAAAAAATGATTATTTGTGGGCAAGGGTTATGCTTGTGATGAAATGTTTAAGTTAAATGTTGAGAATAATAAAGCATATACCAGTTTAGTTTATATGCTTTCTTCTATTAATTTTTGGTATGCTCGTTTATGTCATATAAATAGTAGATACGTAGGAATCATGAGTAGTTTCAGATTAATTCCAAAACTGTCAAAAGATTTAAAAAAATGTGAAATTTGTAGTCAAGCCAAGATTACAAAAAAGTCTCATAAAAGTGTTGTAAGAAATATCGAATTGCTTGAGTTAATTCACTCTGATTTATGTGAATTTGAGGGAATTTTAACTCGTGGAGGAAATAGATATATCATCACTTTTATTGTTGATTTCTCGAAATATACAGCTGTTTATTTGTTGAAAAATAAAAGTAATGCTTTTGAAAAATTTCAAGATTTTTTAAAAGAAGTTGAAAATCAATTCGGTAGAAAAAAAGAAAAAAAAAGTGATAGATTGGGACATTAGCCTACTTAAAGAGCCCATGAGCTTATGGCAAGGTCCATCTTCTTGGGTTTACTAGGGTTGAACTAGTAAGGTATCCTAACCCTTGTGGGTGTCGAACCAAGTTCTAGGAAAGACTTTGGGTACTCATAATAGATGTTTGATAGCTAAAACTTCCTTGGTCATTAGACCCAAAAGCCCTTAATGATTAACTTACCCTGGGTGACATAGTTGCACCCCCGAAGGCATCTTCCTCCTCGATAGGTCAGTCTGTACATTTTACCTCAAAAGGAAAGCTCGTCACATGTCACTAACTCTCTCTCATATCAATATTTATCCACTAATCAAATTAAATGTGATTAAACTTGTCCCTTGTGCCTACAATTTTGAGGTTTTCGTCCTAGCACCCATCTCCTTAGGTAGCTTTCAAGATAAACACGGTGTGATTGTGTGTGCCTGGTGATAATCCTGAATCTATCATTTGAACATGGTGGAGAGAATTGAAAACTAATATGAAAATTTTAACAGAAAATTAAGATCAAAACCTAGTGGTGTGCATGAATATATGAAGAACATTCAAGAACTTGAGAAGAACATAGCAACAACTAGCATGCTTATATCCCAATTTCCATCACAACAACATAAACGAACACATTTCTAATGCTAAACTATAACAAAACTAACCTGAATACAAATCTAACAATGGCAAAGAAAAAGAGAGGGATGATTCCTCCAAAATCCTAGAGTGGTGGCATTGAAATGAAGTCAACTCTAAGACTCAAAAAGAACCATATTCACGACGATATTTCTTTTCTTCATTTAGGGGAATTACTCTAGAATCCTAAAGGAGAGTTATAGAGGTATTCACTCAATATGTCAAATCTTTGGAGGACTAGCGTATTACAGGCACTCTTTATTGCCTCTAGAATTTTAGGGAAGTGGGGTGCTTCAGAATAACCCCTTTTTAAAGTGGGAGGATAAAGTTTTGGAGGGAGGTAGGTGAATGAATTCGGAGTTGAATGTGTAGAGAGTAAGCAAAACCAAAAAAAGGAAGGAAATTGAAACTTGATGGTCCAAGTGTCAATCGGCAATTAGATTCCCCCACATTGTTTGCCGATAAGCATATATAGGCCCAATTCTAGTTAAGACTTTTCATTTTTTTTCGCTTGGTTTTCACTTAATTGCTTTGATTTTTTTTTTTACCCCGATTTGCAACCACCCACCTAACTTTTTTTTTTTTTTTGATAGGAAATACTGACTTTGTATTCAAGAGTTAAGCAATAGAAGTTACATCAATATCCTGAGCATAGGCCTGCTCAATATGGCTCGGGCAGGACTCTACCCAAGCAACATAACTAACTAAAGACTTAGAATACTGTGCTAACATGTGGGCAGGGACATTTCCCTGCCTTTTTGTGTGAGTGAAACAACAAGACCGAAACATGCATGCTTGTTGGTGGATGCCATCCACGATGAATAGGGTCGAAGAACTCGGTGCTACTATCCCCTGAGTTGCATTGATGACTCCCAGTGCATCGCTCTCAAACATTGCATCACGGATGCCAATGTCTAGAGCGAAACGCATGCCCATCTCCAAAACTTTTGTTTCCGTCTCCAGCGCACCAAGGGGGCCCACCATCGGGCAGCTTAGAGCAGCGATCACATCCCCGTTGCTGTCACGGATCATCACGCCCAGACCCACCTTCCTCTAGTTTGCAAACACGGCTCCGTCTGTATTCACCTTATATTGGCCCTGCGGTGGTGGTGTCCACCGAACTGGTTTGGTGGTCGCAGCAGCTGGCTTTCCTGGAACCTCATTGGCCATCTGGTACTCATCCATTAGGCCGAGGGAGTTCTTCAGAGTTAACCGTCCAGGTTTGCCCTTCCCACCAGAGCGAATAACATTTCTTTCTTTCCAAATACCCCAGCACACAGGGATGAATCGTTCAGCCAACCCGAGTTGCACATCCTCAAGCCCCTATAGCTTAACCAAAACGTCCAAGAAGCTCCAAGTGGGCCCAATATCAAAAGGGAGAGAGAACTTGCTTGAGTTCCACACATTTTTGGCGTGAGCACAGAACCAGAGGATGTGAAGTACGTTTTCCGTCGAGTTTCCGCAAATTGCACAGCCACCTACCACTTCGATGTGCCTCTGCCGTAGAGCTTCTTTGGACGCCAAAATGTCTCTAGCAGCCTTCCAAGCAAAATGCCTGACTTTTTGGGGTAGGTTCATTCTCCATAAACCCTTCCAAGCTTTCTTCCTTGCTGAGGGGTTCGAACAGTCTGCTTTGCCACCACCCCTGTTTTCCTCATAGGCCAGTCTATATGTGCTTTTGACCGTAAATTTCCCACTTGGAGTTTCTGCCCATATCATCCTGTCCTTGGGCCGATGTAAGCTTAAAGGGATGCTTAGAATAGCATCGGCATCCTCCTCTGTGAAACAGCTACGAATTAGCTCTGTTTTCCACTCCATGGATGCTTTGTTTATGAGGTCACAGACCAGAGTAATATTTGGGCAAGCATCTTCCCTTGTAACGATACTGTATGAGGTTGGCTTAGGGGTCCACTTGTCACACCAAACTCTCACACCCTCCCCCGAGCCAATTTGCCACCTTGTGCCCTTTTGCACCACACCTTGAGCCGTCATTATGCTTCGCCATGCGTAGGAAGGGCGGCGGCCTAAATCTGCCGCTATGAAAGAGCAATGCGAGAAGTATTTCGCCTTGAAAACACGAGCAAATAAAGATGAGGAATTAGTCTGCAACCTCCATCCTTGTTTCGCCAAAAGCGCCAGATTGAACGACCTCAAGTCTCTGAAGCCCATGCCTCCCATTTCCTTCGGCATGCACAGCTTGTCCTAGCTTAACTAAGCTAGTTTTTTCTCATCTTTAACCTGGCCCCACCAGAACTGCCAAATCAGGCTAGTGAGTTCATCACATAATTTCTTAGGTAATAGAAAGCAAGACATGGAATAAGACGGAACAGCTTGAGCAACCGCTTTGATTTGTATTTCTTTCCCAGCAGTCGTCAAGAGTTTTTCCTTCCACCTCGACACTTTGTTTGCAACCCTCTGTTTTAGGTTGGCGAATGTATTGTTTTTTGACCGACCCACTAAGGATGGGAGCCCGAGGTAGGACTTATGAGACCGAATCTCACTTGCACCAAACATTGCCTTGATTGACTCTTTTAACTCATTTGCTGTGTTAGGACTAAAGAAAAGGGAGGTTTTCGACCGATTTAATTGTTGCTCGGATGATTGTTCATAAACCTGGAGCACCCTTTGTATTTCAGCGCATTCCTCCAACGTGGTCCTCCCAAAAATGAGACTATCATTTGCGAAAAAGAGGTGAGACACCCTAGGGCCACCGCCCGAGGCAGCCACTCCTCTTAACCTCTGCCGTTGGACTGAACAGTGGAGTAAAGCAGACAAACCCTCCACATAAATGAGAAAGAGATATGGGGAGAGTGGGTTGCCTTGTCGAAGGCCGCGCGTTGGATGTATTTCCCCATAAGGCTTGCCATTAATCCTCACTGCATAAGAGACCGACAATACGCACCTCATGACTATTTGCACCCATTGTTCATGGAAACCTAGTTTTAACATAATCTGCTTTAAGCACTCCCACTCTACTCGGTCGTAGGCCTTGCTCATGTCTAGTTTCAATGCCATTTCCCCACCTAACTTAATCAAACATTACAATGCCCTTTTTATCAATTTAGTCATAATTAAGAATTAATTACAACAAAAATTAAGGAACTATTAATGTTTGGCCATTAGATTAATCAAGTGTTTGCAATCCTACCTTTCATTTTTAGTCCACACCAATAGGATACTAACACGTCATTGATTTTAAATTTAATCACTTGTGACCAATTAAAATTAATTTTTCATAATCACACGGTATTAGACTCAATCATGCAGATGCATCAACTATTATATTATGATTTCAAGTTGTTTTATGTGAGGTGATTGGAAACTTAACGGTTAAGAATACAATGTTACCCTTGAAATGTGAAATTGTCCTTTTGCCCCTTGGATGAGGTTAAATGAAAGGTTGAGATAGGGTGTCTATAGTGTGATTCCAAAATAATTTGTATCATATTAATTTATTTAACTGTTGACCATCTTACGCTACTGATAAAAAAATTTCTAAATTCGTAATATAATAAACAACATCAAATGCCCATTGTGAGAACCGTGACATTAAATTGGATGTTGGTTTTGGTTAGGGATAAAGCCCCCAACCCCTTACCACCATTACAATTGTGAATTTGAAGGTGGTGATTCAATTGTCGACAACGAATTCCCCTTAAGCTAGGGAATTCATAACTAAATGGTCACTTAATTAATTACAAAGGAAATTAATAAAACCTTACAAAAACCCTAACTACAACATAACTAAATCATGTGGATGATCTACATGATCGAACTAATCTACATGTTGATGCACTGATTATATGAAAACATGTTCAAACCATAAAATCTGCTATGCTATAGATGAAATCATGTAAATGCATGATTATAGGGGTTAGCATGTAATTCGTAAATCTGAAATTTGCATGATGAAAACAAAAACTTGATAAAGGAAATCCACATTAAAACATATTGTTGGATTTTTAATTAACATGCACGTAAACAAAGAAAATCAATGAAAAGAAATTATCAACATGCAATCACTACAAAAAAACTGGACTATTGCGGCGGTTTTTTTGCGGCGGGTTCAAAAACCGCCGCTATATGTTGCATATTGCAGCGTTTTTTGAGACCGCCGCTATAAGTATAATCTTTTGCGCATCCTACAGCGGCAGGACGTAAAACCGCCGCAATATATATGTTTTAGCGGTAGTAACTGATATATAGCAGCGCTCCAAAAACCCGCCGCTATAAATTTATCATTTTGACCAGATACTATAGCGGCAGTAGAGAAAAACACCACAATATGCAAGCTGTAGCGGCGTTTTGTATGACCGCCGCAATAGGGACTCCTTTTTGCGGCACTTTTTCTTAGTTATAGCGACGGGTTGGACCGCCGTTATAGACCTTTAAATCTCCAGCCCCAAAATTTCCCTTTCCCTCTGTTTTTTTCCTTCTTCCCTCTTATTAGGTTTTCATTTTCCCACTTATTCACTTTCACTCTCTCGAAACTCTCACTCTCTCCAAAACCCTCACTTCATCTCCATCTCTGCCACATCACTTCATCTCCGTCGCCGCCGCCGCCGCCATCACTTCATCTCCGTCGCCGCCACCATCACTTCATCTTCGCACTCATCGCCGAAGCTTTCAATCCAAGCTAACCCACTCGCCGATTTCACTCATTTTTGGTAAGTTTCATTTTAACTTTCCTTCATCAAATCGATCTGTTTCATTTTAACTTTCCTTCATTTTTTGTTTTTTTTATTTTTGATCAATGCTTCTCGGTTTCCTTCTCAGTGCAAGGAATGTTCCATCTCCATTCTCCATCTCTCAATCCAAAGTTACTCTCCCTCTCTCTCGGTTTGGGTTTTTTTTTTTTTTTTTTTTTTTTTTTTTTGGTTCTGTGATTTTATGAATTTAGTTAATTCATTGGGTGTTTGAATTGGTATTAATTTATTGTGTTTTTGGTTAATTTATTTGGTTAATTTTCTGAGATCTATTTGGTTAATTTATTGTGTTTTTTTTTTTTGGGTGTTTGAATTGGTATTGGATTTTGAGGTTCAGTTCAGTAAGCTAGTGTGAGATTCCGACTGTGCACCAAAAATTGGAACTGTTATTTCTGATTCATTGGTAAGTTATACATGCACTCAGCGACTGAAGATTGTACTATAACTGCAGTGATAGACTGATAGGATAGTTAGGACTGTGAGTTGGGATTAAAACTTAGTTTAATTGAGCTGTATCATTGATAATTATGATATAGCATCATAATTAAGTTAGAATTTCTTGGATATCTATAAACTTTTGAGGAGAAATATATATTGAGATAGATCATAGAAGTATTAAAAATTGAATTGTAGTATATATTTCATATTTTCATTCATGAGGTAGTAACATATATGGCTAAAGTCATTTGATCTACCATGTATGGTGGGATTTTATTGCAAACCAAAGAAATAAAATTAGAAACTAAATAAGGCTGTTAGCACTACTTATATTACAACACTTATAATTAATGACAAAGCAATATAGCTTCATCCAATGATGCAACTCAATTAAACTAAGTTTTAATCCCAATTAAATAAACAATAACAATATTTTCTAGTTGGCATATCTGCATGAGGACTGTGAGTTTCCTTTATGGTCTATCTTTACATTGCAAAAAATAACAATATTTTTTGGTTATAGTTTCACTCTCCTTTGGAGCTAAATGTTCTTCAGGTTAGCCTAAGATCATACTCCGTGACATCAAGGTAGCTAATATTCTTATTGATGATAACTTTGATGCAAAGGTAAGTCTAAACAGCTAATATTCTGGTATTTTTTGTTTTTTTGTTGAAAGATTTTGGTTTCTTTTTTTATTACTATTGAATTTTTGTAAGTCTTGAAACTGTTGTTTTTGGTTCCTTTATAAGCTTTAGATTTGTCTGCATCCATTTTTGGACTTTGGGTATCTCTTTTTGGATTGCTTGTAGTTGTTGCTTTGGCTTTCTATACATGCTGTTTAGACTTACACATCCTGTTCAGCATTCCCTGCTTGTTGTTTGAGCAAAATTGTAGTTTGTGTTTAGGCTCTAGTGCTATTAAGTTATGCCAAGATTTCCCAACTCCAAGTAAAACAATAGAACCAAGAATTAGAGGACAAGAAGCTTATTGCTATTAAGTTATTTGCTTTTGCTGCCACCGTTGTCTCCTACCTTCGTTTGCGAGATGGTGTATCTCATTGGCAATTTGTTAATCATCATTAGGGTGAGATCCAAGAAAGTTGTCTTACATGGTTACTTAGTCATGTGTACAATATATATATATATATATATATATATATATATATATATAAAATTTAGTAGTATTGAGTAATTTGGTGTCCTATGACTTGGACAAAAACTTTAATGCTGCTTTGTTTGAACTGGTTCAATAGTCAATAGGTTTTTGTAGTCTTGGTAATTGGATTAAGGCTTTATCTGGGATTTGATGCTTGTGTGCTAGTTTTTCTTAATGATATCAGCTTATCTTGTCAATTTTTTCTTGATAAGTAATTATCTCATGGATGTGTGATGCCTTTAAGGTTATTGATGTGTTTTTTTGTTCCAAGGATTTGTTTGGACAGCCTAGTAATGAACCAGTTGTAAAAAGAACAACTGGACCTATTTGATGGTATCAAAATTTCCACTCTTACCTTTATTCTAACAAAATGTATTCTTTATTAAAAAAAGAAGAAGAAGATAAGTGATTATCTTATTCTTCTCAATGCACGTTATTTTCCAAAAGTTTCAAGTTCTATATTAAAGATTAAAAGGTGCCTTCTTCCTTGGTCTAGGAATTGAGTTTATGATATATATTCCGTTGAGACATAGTTGATTGTTGATTTGTGGACTTCTAATAGAGCATTATATCAAAATATGACTTCATTATTTTAGTTTTTATTGCTTTTATGAGTTTTAAAATCCAATCAACTAACTATGTGCAGTGATTAGAATTACTATAATTCATTATTAACTTGGGGAACCATGACAAGGATCCCCTTCTTTACACAATTCTCACTTCCTTTCCAAAACCCTATATTGCTAGTCCAAACTTTAATACTGTAATTAGTAGTAACTTAATATATGAAGTGGATTATCTTACAGATTTGTGATACTCTACCTTCTAATATTGCTAGTCCAATCCTGTTGTTGACACTTGCAGCATTTGGACCGTTGATCTCGCATAGATACAACTAATTGCTGGCAAAGTAATACTTCACAGTTGGTGAAATAATTAAGGCACTCTCGTTCTCTCTCTCTCTCTCTGTGGTTATGGTGGGTTGTTGAATTGGGGCAAGCAGGTGGCTTGCATGGAGTAATAAGGTGGTTTTAGCTAATATTGGAAGTGTTGACTGTTTTGTGTAATATTGGATTATTCTTGTTGAATTGTTTTTATTTGATTAATTCATTTTAGGCTATTGCTAGTAATGATGTTATAGTTACCAAATGAATTGATAACTTCTCTATGTGTTTAAATTCATTATTTTGTTAGGAACATAGTTGAAAGTGAATGATTAAAGATGATTTGTTTCTTAAATTAAAGTGAAATTGTGTAAATGAAATGTGTCTTAACTCTTACTCTATGCTTTCATGAAATGACATTTTATGTATTTCTTGTAAACCACTTTATAGCAATGGATAGGAGTTGGATGAAACTTACGAATAGAAGGTCGCAAGAATATTTAGATGGAGTCCAACAGTTTCTGAATTTTGCATCTAACCATGCACACCTAGATGGAACGATTTCATGTCTGTGTAAACAATGTGTGCATACAAATTCGTGGCCTATAAATGTCGTACGGGCTCACTTAATGTCAAAAGGGATTTGTAGGGATTATAACCCTTGGGTCTTTAATGGCGAATCATCATCTGCACAGACTTCTTCTGAAATTCCTAATAGTCATGTCCAAAAAAACCCGATAGAGTATACCAATTTTCGTGACATGTTGCATGACATGTTCCCCATACAAGATATGGCGTCTGGACTAATGGAAGAAGTCCCTATTGTGCAACAACCCACAGAAGGTCCTGCAGAAGGTCCTAATGAAGATGCACTTCAATTTATGAAATTGCTTGAAGATGCTAATCAACCTTGTTATGAAGGTTGTAAACATTTTAGCAAATTGTCAGCTATTGTGCATTTGTACCACATGAAGTGTTTTAATGGTTAGACCAACAAATCATTTACCATGTTGTTGCAATTTTTGCTTGATTTTCTTCCTGCAAATGCTAAGTTGCCAAAAGATTGTTATGAGGCTAGGAAGATTATTAAGGATTTGGGCTTGAGTTATGAGAAGATTCATGATTGTCCTAAAGATTGTATTTTTATATTGGAAGAAAAATGTCAATCTTGAAGCTTGTCCGAACTGTAACCGTTCAAGATGAGAAAGAAATGAGTCTAAAGGTTAACAAAGTACTAATGCTTCCTCCAAGGAAAAAAAGAAGAAACCTGCAAAGATCCTACGGTGGTTCCCCTTAAAGTCAAGATTGCAACGACTATTTATGTCTCCTGAAACAGCCAATCATATAAAGTGGCATGCCAAAGATCGTGTGAATGACGGGTTGCTAAGGCATCCTGCTGATTCTGAAGCTTGGAAATCATTTGACTCTAAGTACATAGAGTTCTCATCCGTGCCTTGTAATGTGAGGCTTGGATTAGCAACCGATGGATTCAACTCGTATGAAAATATCATAGTACATGGCCTGTCATTTTGATCCCATACAATCTCCCTCCATGGATGTGCATGAAAAGGGTCTCTTTCATGCTATCATTATTGATTCTCGGTCCAACCTCGCTCGGGAACAATATAGATGTGTACTTACAACCCCTAGTAGAAGAACTGAAGGAGTTATGGGATATTGGAGTAAAAACGTTTGATGTGTCTTCCAAAAAATCATTCCAAATGCATGTTGCATTATTGTGGACCGTAAATGATTTTCCTACATATGGTGATATCTTAGGTTGGAGTACCAAATGTGCTCTTGCATGTCCCCCTTGTAACTATGATAGTAAGTCTCGTTGGTTGAAATATGGAAGGAAATTTAGTTACATTGGACATAGGTGATTTTTGGATAGTGATCATAAATTCCGTAAGCAAAAACAATCATTTGATGGGCATGTTGATATGAGATCAACTCCTATTACGGTATCCAAAAGGGAAATCATGTTACAAACGGATGCTGTAGTCGATCATGTGTTTGGGAAGAAAACAGTTAATTTGCCTAATAAAAGAAAAAGATGGGAGGAAGTCTTAACTGTGTGGAAGAAGAGAAGTATATTTTTCACCTTACCTTATTGGGAGGACCATGTGTTGCGTCACAATTTTGACGTGATGCATATTGAAAAAAATGTAGTCGATAATATAATCGGCACATTGTTGAACTTGGATGGCAAGACAAAGGATAACTTGAAGGCACGTCAAGACTTAAAGGATATGGGAATAAGAAATGAACTTCACTTGAAAAAATGTTGGGAATGATAAGACACGTATGTCATATGCCTGCTACCATATGAATGCTAGCGAAAAGGATGGTTTTCTGCAAGTTTTGAAGGATGTAAGAGTGCCAGATGGATATTCTTCAAGTATCTCATATTGCGTTAAACTCAAAGAACGCAAGATTAGTGGGATGAAGAGCCATGATAATCACATCTTAATGCAGCAACTTTTTCCGATAGCAATACGCGGATCATTGCCCCTCGAAGTGAGTAGGCCTTTAATTGGCTTATTTTGCTTCTTTAGGGAGATATGTTCCAAAGTACTAAATGTGGATGAATTTGGGGCTCTTGAGAAGAGAATTGTAATGATATTGTGTGAGTTGAAAGGATATTCTCTCCCTCTTTCTTTACAGTGATGGTACATCTAGTCATGCATTTGGCTAGCAAAGCCAAAATTGCTGGCCCAGTTCATTATCGTTGAATGTATCCCATAGAGAGGTAACACGTATAGTAACTTTGTCTATCTAATTAATTGTTTTTCACACCAATTTCCCGTTGTTGATCTTGGATTTTCCAATAGGTACTTGTCAAGACTTAAGTCTTACATGCATAATAAAACTTATCCAGAAGGCTCCATTGTAGAAGGGTATATAGTAGAGGAATGCTTAGCATTCTGCTCATGCTATTTTAAATCTGTTGAAACTGCATTCAATCGGCCTGTAAGGAATGTCGAGGAATCCATGGGTGCAGTGATAAGCATTACACTATATTCAAATTCATGGATCCAAGCACATCGTTATGTGCTATTCAATTGTGAAGAAATCACCCCATTTTGCGAGTAAGTAATATGTCATTGTGTATCCTTTCATGGCATTCAAGTACAATATTCTAACTTAACACTAACACGTTTGTCTACATAGTGTACACATAACGGAGATTAAGGCTGATTTCCCTTTTTATGTAACCGATGATGTTATTCAAAAACAGAACATGGAGAAATTTTGCAACTAGTTTAGGAACTATGTAAGTAAAGCATATATATAAAACTTTATTGTTTATAATAGGTGATGTCAATGTCTATATATAAAACTTAATTGTAACACTTTAGATAGCATACTTATAATAAACGTCATTGTCTATATTAGGTGATGTCAATGGATGCATCTAAGAAAAAGAAACTCTTTGATAAAGTCATATGGCTTGCTCGATATCCAGATAATGAAACAAAACAGTTCAAGCGTTATGTTATAAATGGTGTGAAGTTTTGCACCAAAGACTCTGAGGCAACTAGGAAAACTCAAAACAGTGGAGTTTGTGTTGTTACTGAAGGTAGTGCTACTTATTTTGGTGTACTAATCGATATTATTGAGTTGAACTATTCTGACAAGTATCGATATGTACTATTCAAATGTCAATGGGTTGAAGTTATTAGTGGGAGAGGATGCAAAAAAGATGAGTTTAGATTTCCCCTTGTCAATTTTTCACAATTGATACACACAGGTGGTCGATTGATTGACAAGCCTTATGTATTAGTATCTCAAGCTTCGCAAGTGTTTTACGTGAAATATGTGAGACATAAAGATTGAGCGGTGGTGGTCAAAACAAAACCTAGGGAGGTGTTTAATGTTGGTATTAATGCTTCACATGATGATGATGATGATGAAATGGGTACCTATCTTGAGAATGTCCCTTATAATATAACTACTGATGATGCATGTGATGATGCAAATGACAACCATGCTTGGGCTTGAGTTAATGAAGAATGAACCATTTATGATACACCGTTGACCAGTGAGGATGAATTGCTTGAACAAGACTTTATCAATGATGAAGAGCTTAGCAATGATGTTTATGAGTCTAATGATGATGAGTCTAGTGATGATGAGTCTTAGAGTTTTAAAACCTCTCTCTAGTTAGTTTCTTCTCCTTAAAATTGTTTGAAATTGTTTGAAACTGGTTAGTAGATTTAAAAGCCATTCATAGTTTTTCTATTTCTAGAAATCTTTCTAGTTGAAGTGGAGCTTTGCTTGATTTTTAGTCTCTCTAATTGGTTTTCATGTATGGTTCTCTTTGTTGAAATTGTTTAGTCACTTGATAAAGTACTGTCCTTTTTAACAACATACACTGCATATGAACAGTAGGACATGTAAGTATGATTTATGTTCAGAAACTATTCACTTTCTGTTCTTTTTCTACATGATCATGCGTCAATATATTATTTTCTACATATTTGATTGTCTCCTTTTAGCTCTCAGTCTAGTCTATGTAGTCCTGTTTCTTTCAATTTCTCGGGTTCTATAGAGCCATTTAATAAGTGTTTTGTGTTGGTCTTTAGAGGTCATTTTATATGTTGAAAAGCACATTGAGCTTTACTTTGTCCTATCATTTCAAACTAAATTTTTTTCTCTTTAATGTTTGATAATTCAGCTGAAATGCTCGCCTCCCCCCTTGAAAAGGCTTTCAAAGTATGCCCCATTAATTCACATCATGAAGGTTTGTTTATCACCTATAGAACTCATTATATTGCTTGGTAAATTAAAATTGATGAACTGCAACATATAATGTATTCCCTCACCACATTGTTTGTAGGTCAAACCAGAGAAAGTAAATGCTATCATTGGTTCTGGTGGGAAGAAGGTTAAGAGTATTATTGAAGAAACTGGGGTAGAGGCAATTGACACACAAGATGATGGCATAGTAAGATCAGAAGAACGCTTTATCTTTAATATTTTTTTTTGTTTTTGATATTTTAAATCCACAATTTAGTCTATTTGAGTGTGTAAATATGTATTTGATAATGGTTATAGACAATGTTATATGTATTTGATAATATATTTCTATGTTAATATTACGTTAGTTTGGAGACATTTGTGGTGTTGTTAATTAGTTGCATTTGTGGTATTGTGTTAGTAGAGCTAAAACTATTATAGGTTCTTTGTAATAGGTCTGTAAAAAAAAATAGTGGTTTTAATACCTCATGGGGAAAAAAAAAAAAAAAAACCTATAGCAGCGGTCAAAAAAAGCCGCTAAAGGTGCATATGCTATGATTTAAATGATGCCTATAGCGGCATTTTTGCCCACAGCTAAAAGTTCAATGAATCCGTTTTAATTGGTTCCCTATAACGGCACCTTTTGCCCGCCACTAAAGGTGGACACCAATAGCGGTGGGCATAACCGCCACTAAAAGTCAATTGACATGAATTCTGACCTCATATGGCGGTGGTTTTCTACCCGTCGCAAAAAACCAAAAACGCCACTAAAAGGTGCATTTATAGCGGTGTTTTTGGTTATCGCTGCAATAGAACTATTGTGGCAGCGCAAGGCTGGCAAGTAGAACCGCCGCAATAGGCCAAATGAACCTTTAGCGGCGGTTTTCTAGGATTTTGCGGTGGTTTTGGCTCTCCGCAATAGTCCAGTTTTTTTTGTAGTGAATTCTGGATTAAAGATAAGGGATGGCCAAGGGGTGGGTTAACGTTGTTAGTTCTCTCCATTATGATTTCTCTGGAAAGTCAATGCTTGTGAACAAATTTTCACTCACAATTGAAGATGATTATTGCAAAGAACTATATCGAGTGGATGAATCCTTTGAAAACTATGGTGACTTATGTGTGTGATGTGGTGAACAAATGGTCACAATTACAAATATATATATATATATATATATTTATATAAGTAAGTCAAAATTGTAGCTATGCGGGCAGAAAGTAAAAGGCTAACTAAAAAAAAAAAAAAAAAAATTGTAGTCTATTTATGTGTCAAGTCTGGTCCTCTTTCAGTCGCTACACCCCTCCTATTTATAGAGAATGGTATATACCTTATTTTTAGGTTAAAAAGTTGTGCATTTAGTGGTATAACAGCATGTTTATATCCAACAAAAATTAGGGGGAAAGGTAGAGAGAAAATCAGAGTAAAATTGCAACAAAAACAAGTTTCGAAGTCAAGAACCCATGTGCCGAGGCTTCCTAATCGGAACTTGGGTCAATGACTGAAGTGCCAATGGGTTCTATAGAGCTCACTTTCTGTTTTTTATTTAATTTTTTTTATAGCATTTTTTAAGAGATAATTCAGATTTTCCAGTACATTTGGACTCTATCTTTAATAATGTTCTTCAATGATTCAACCTCTAATTAATTCAATAAAATTAAAAAAAAAACATTATTTAACGAGATTATAATTATTTCAAATTTAATTAAAAATTATAGTATTATCCACTTGAAATTATAATTAGTGTGTGCATTTCTACCATAATTAAAATTTTCAACCAATAAGATTTAATCTTTTAATTAAATTTTAACTAATATTTTAATTAAAAAATTAAAATGAATATAGGACAATCGTAGGCGTGGTAAGATCATGGATCAACAGATCAGATTTAAGTTTTTTTTTTTTTTTAGATAATGATCTTGACACTGTTTTTAACTCACAAAAAGACCAATTCACTATGACCATTTTACAACGTGGATCTTAAGGTTAGGGTTATTAATGAAAATTTCACATATGCAAAATTACAATTGTACCCTTAGTGATATAAAAGTAAAAAATAAAAATAGAAATAAGGGATAGTAAAATGGGGGTGTCTATACCCATTAGCTAAATCATATATATCTGTGTTGGGACCCGGCAAGGAAGCAGTGACCCCACAAACAAATGGGAAAAGAAGCGGTTATCCTGCTTGCTACAACCCTTCACCATTTGAGACTTTGCTCGTTGAAGACGAATGGGTTAAACGGAGGCATTGGATGACCATGACACCTTATAAAGGCACTAAGCCTCTAACAAAGATGTTGCATGCCAATCTGACCTCTTGGCTAGGAAGCATTGATACTTTATTTGAGGTGTTGTACTCATGTCAGACATTTGATACTTCTCAGATATTTCTACATGGGTGTTCCAGTTGTGTATTTAAAAAAAAAAAAAAAAAAAATGCAAGACATAACCGGGACACGAGAACAAGAGAAATCGAATACCATTTCACATAACAAAGAGAACATTCATGCTCTGAATACTAATATTGCATTTTAAAATTAATAAATATCTTTATCCTTGATTTGTATTCTGATTTCTAAATATCCTTTAATAGTAATTAATTTGCTTTATTATCCATTATTACTCCTAATTTGATTAAAAAAATGATTAATAATATATAGAAATGAAATATTCATTATTTCTCCAAATTGATATATGTTTAATATTATATGAAAAATAAATGTTTAACCATATATAAAATATATTTAATTAATAATTAATTAATATACGTATTCTCGCAGCACTTATGTCCTACTTTTTAAAAGATTGCTATGTCGGCGTACCATATCTGTATCCGTATCCGTGCAGGTGGTTCTTAGCCTCTTAGGCAAGGATCAAGATACCTAAACACAAAGCATGGTCCTTGAAGGGAGTATCATGACTGATTTGATATTGAGGGATTATAAAGTAAAGGGTAAATTACAAAAACCTACCCTGAGGTTTGGGGTATTATCCAAATGCATCCAAAGGTTTTAAAAAATGACCAATTCGGTCCTTAGTCACTAACACCGTTTGGGAACTGTCTTTTTTTTTTTTTTTTTTTTTTTCATTTTCTTCTTCTCTCCCTTCACGCCAGTTTTTTTTTTTTTTCTTTGTCTCTAACCTCCAGCTCTCTCTCTCTCTCTCTAATCTCTAAAACTCTCATGGCCAACACAGACCCACACTCTACCAAACCTTTGTTCTCAGTGGATCCTTCATCTTCTCATCCTCCATACTGCCGATCCAGGTTTCACACGTCGTCTAGGACCCTTTAGCTTATAGATCGAAGAGTGGGTTTGGGGTTTTGAGGGAATGAGAATCGGATAGGGAGTAGATGTTTGTTGGTCTCAGGTTTTAGAGAGAAAAGTGACATGAGAGATGAGAGACCATTTTTGTGGTGGTGTTGGCTGAGGTTCACCGTGGAGGAGCATGGAGGCTCTACTCCGTTTAGATCAGTGAGATCAAAGAGAGAAAAGAGTGATTTTCAGTGAGGAGAGTTGACGGTTGAAGAGGCTTAGAGAGAGCTCGAGATTGGAAAGACAGAAAGAAGGGAGAGCTCCGATCTGAGGAATAGAGAGAGAAGAGCACGGTGATAGTAGGGCGACGAGCAGAACCACTACCTGTGGTGGCAGTGATGTTCGAAGATGGAATTACTCGAGTGGTCGGCCATAAGAGTTGCAGAGATTAGAGAGAGAGAGAGCTGGAGGTTAGAGACAAAGAAAAAAAAATTATGGCGTGAAGGGAGAGAAGAAGAAAATGAAAATAATAATAATAATAATAATAGACGGTTCCCAAACGATGTTAGTGACTAAGGACCAAATTGGTCATTTTTTAAAACCTTTGGATGTGTTTGGTAATACCCCATACCTCAGGGTAGGTTTTTGTAATTTACCCTAAAGTAAATGATATTGCATACAAGAGAAGCCCTAAGAGGATACCTTGATGAGACTCTATGAATCAAAAGCAACATGTCACAGATTCAAATTTGGGTTTGACACTAGATTGATTAGATATTAATTGAGTGTATGTTGTTTAGGTGTGTGTTGGGTCTCACATTAGGCATACACTAAGTTGATTTGAGCTTTATTAATAATTACAAAAAACCTCAATTGTAATTAGTCATTCTGAGGTATAGTGCAATTGTGGCTGACACTTTTTCTTGAGTCATTGCAAATGGTATCAAAGCCAACCCGATAACCCGGTGTGCATTAGGAGACACAACCCCACAAAATACGCTTTGAAGAAGACGTCAAAGATTTAAGTGAGGGAGATTTTGATGCCTTATATTGATTGAGTGTGTGTTATATGGGTGTGTTCAGACTTCAGAGTCCCACATTAAGCATATACTAGGTTTATCTAGGATTTATTAACAACGTAAATGAGCCTTAATTATAATTAGATTAGTTCTTTTAGGATGTAACACATGTGTGGCTAGTGTTTTCCTTGGGTTGTTACACCTCTCCCATACGAGTCATCACCTTGAATTTGGCACCTAAGGTGACTTTTAACACTTGATCTAAATTCCCTCGTTCTATTATAGAGGTTAAGTTTTTGTGCAATGATAAGTGTCTTCCATGAAAAGTAATAGATTGTGAGTTTTAGTTCAGGAATTAATCTATCCAAAAAAAAATTGAGGTTAAGGCTACTAAGATAACCTCTCATAAATTCCACAAAAATGAAAATTTTGTGTATTGAGTATAATCTTTTTAGAATCTTTGCTTGGACAATCAAAGTGGAGAATTGTGTCTTTCTTTGCTTGGACAAACAGGGTGGAAAATTTTGCTTTAAAAGGCAGCTTGAATATAATCCTGAGTTGGATCGCGTAATCATTACAACGTAAACCTTAATCTTGAAATATTATCAAAACATTCACACACAAATATATATTCCTACTCCATTAATCTCTACCCAAACAAAATTTTATGATGAAATTACAAATTACATCCCTAAAATTAAAAATTTTGATCCATTCCTTTGACAATATTGTTTGGATTTTCTTCATTCCATCCACATTCGTTAATGAGATGGTCGTCAAATGCCACATTAGCTCAAAATGACATAAGTTTAATGTGTTTAAAATGATGTCATTTTGTCCACATTAGTATCTAAAAAAATTAACAATTTATATCTTATTTTTAATTTTTAATTTTTTTGGTTATCTTTTTGAGATTTTTTTTTCATGTTTTTCACCTTTCATTTCCTCTGTGACTTTCTTTGCAAATAAACACACACACACACAACTCGGATTAAAATTCACCTCCTTGCATCTCATGGTTGTTGACTAAACATGCTCTCATCTTTTAAAATCTTAATAAACAAAAATCCAACATGCTTTGTTCTCTCTTGGTAGAAAGAGAATTATAATCGGTTTTCTGAACTCTCTTTTAACGGCATGTGATCTATTAAGCATTCCTATAACAATAGTTGCTTCTAAAATCATCTTTTAGCATTGGTCCACAACATTTAGTATTTATGGTGATGATCTACTGTATTTAAAAACAATTTATAGTCTATGAGATTTTGTTTTGTTTTTCTTTGTATATGGTGATGATATCATTTTTTTTTTTTTGAGATAAACGATAGAAGGTGATGATATCATTAGTAGACTATGGATTATGTAAACTTAATAATTTATGTATTATTTGAATTTTATTTTTTGAGTATTTTGTTTTTTTTTTTTTTAAGGAAGATAAACACAATGTGATCACATTAGTGTTATTTTATTTATTTATTATTACTTTTTGCATGTGAAAAAATACAGGTTAACCTACAAAGCGATTAACCCAACTTGTAATTTGATCGACATGAGCCACTTATAACTTATTTAGGATGACCCATAACTCGAATAACCAGCCTAAACTTGATTGGACTGGTGCCAAGTCCAAAATACATCTGAAATCGTGCCAAACCAAACCCAGCAAAAATTATTATCCACAAATTATTTTAGCCACCACATGCAGTGGTTCAACATCCAGACAACACTCAAACAAATATACCACCCTTGAGGCCCTCAACCTCAAGAGTTTTGATGCTCAGTAACACTTAATGGTGTTTTTAATAAAAATATCTATAGTTCAAATTTTTCTACTTCGATTGAACTATCAGGAAAATATATATATATTAATTTATTTTTACAGGATAGTATATATATGTTTTTTGAAGCTTTACTTTTTGAAGTATAATCATACTCTTACATCATTCTCAAAAAAAAAATATATCTATTTTTGAACAAAATAAATGAATGAGGATTTTTAATGACCATCGCCCATGAAATTGATTAGGATTTTTAAGATTTACGTTGTAAAACTTCAAAAGATTAAAAAAGAAAAGAAAAAAGAGGTAAATTTCATTCACACTTTCTAAAGTTTGGACTAATACCAACCAGATCCAAGACTTTTCAAAACTAATCAATTAGGTTCCTAAAGCCAATTTAGTCTCTAAAACAGTTGAGAAAAAATGACTAAATGTTTGGGGACTAAGTTGGCTTTAGGGACTAAGTTGGCTTTAGGGACCAAATTGGCTAGTTTTGAAAAGTTTTGGACTTGGTTGACATTAATCCAAGCCTCATGATATGTTAATGGAATTTACCTATAAAAAAAAAAAAGAAATGTGGGCTGGATTTTTTTTTTTTTGAGGGCAAATTACAACTTACTCACTTGTGGTTTGGTCGAAATTTAAGTTGCATACCTGTAGTTTAAAATTTGACACTTTACCTACGTGAGATTTAACTGAAATTTAAGGTTATGTTTGGTAACAGTTTTTGTTTTCTATTTTCAAAAACTTATTTGGTGGAATATTAAGAAAAAAACAATTTTCTTATATTTTTGAAATAAAAAACAAGTTTGGTTAGTTGAAATTAAAAAAAAAAAAAGTTTTTTGAAGAACAAAAAATACTAAAAAATATTTTTACTAGGATTTAAACTCTAATTTTAACTCATTAAATGAGACAGATTCATTAAAACAAATGCGTGTTTTGATTGACTTTTGAAAACTAGAAACTGAAAACAACTTATTGCATGTTTTCAGTTTCCTTCGTAAATTGAGTTTTGAGAACAGTTTTTGTTTTCTATCCATTTTGGGTTGTCAAACAAGTTTTTTAGTTTCAAAAATAAAAAATTGTTTTTTGGAAACAAAAAATAAGGAGAAAAAATAGTTACCAAACATATCCTGAATTGCCTACTTGTGATTTGAAATCTCATGATACAAGTGTTCCGTTAGATTATTGTTGATCTTATTTAATCTTGCATTTTTATGTTTTTTTTTGTTTTTAGAGGAAAAAGACATAAAAGTAGAGCAAAATTATATACTTAGTTATGTTTTTAACAAATGTGAGTTAAGAAAATCTAACTGAAATAACTTCAAATTAATAAAATGTCAAATTTTAAATCACAAATAAACCATTTAAATTTCAATAAGTTATAATTTGCACTTATTTTTATTTCTTCAGAAAGTATGCGTTATGGGAAAATGAAAATGGGCTATTCCAATCAAAAGTCTGGGAATAAAAAGAGAAGAGGAGGAAAGCTGGGGAAGCCTCAGAGAGAGTAGTACTTTGATATTGATTTGTTGATTTTACATCCAAAATGACGCATGAAATAGGTGAGGATTTTTTTTAACTCAGAGCAACTTCAAATCATTTTGATTTTGATTTTGATTTTTCCAAATGTGAGGGTGTATCAGATCAGTGTGATTTCAAGTGAGGAAATGATTAATAAAAAAGAAAAAGAAAAAAGAAGCATGCATGTTTCTATTCAGCAATCCCATCCATCCATCCAATCCAATCTATTCCATCCATCACAATCAATGAGTGGGGTTAGGAGGGATTGATGCAATGGGATTTTGACACATCATGCTCGGATTTTGAGAACACAGCTCCACACTCAGGCTTTACATCAAATCATATATATATATATATGTGTGTGTTTTATTTTTTCTTCGATCTCTGCAAGCTCTTCCCTCTGATTGGGATTCTTTTTCTTTGTGGCCCCCATCTCATCTCTTTCCTTTTCCTAACAGTAGTTACCCAAATAAGCCAAAAAATCCCCCCCACGATCTTCTCCTGTTTCGGTTACCTCTCTGTTTATTAGCTTTGTGAGCTTCTTCCTACTTCTTTTTAGCTTGTGATTTTTTTACCTATATTTGTTATGCTACATGAACATGATGTACCACTACCAGGGCCTAATAAGAAAACTTCTATTTTTTTCCTTAATGTACCACAACCTAACATTAATCCCACATGTTTTCTGCACCCCTAAGGCCTAAGAAGGGTCAAGGTTTCTTCTTTCTTCTGCCCTTTTTTTTTTTTAAAAAAAAAAATTTTATTTAATAATTATTTTACCAACTTCCTATTTCTTTGGTAGGCAATGCTATAGCCTGTATGAATCATGTATATATGTCACCCACTGCTGGGCCACTGACCCTCTGCATTCCCAATTTTGGGGTTTTGTTTTATTTTAATAAGATATGATAATTGATTTTTTTTTTAATGAATAGATATGATAATGTGGGTTTTTTACCTTCAATTAGTGATTTCTTCTGTGAGACCAAGGCGAAACCATGAAAGAATAAGGGCCCATTTGGTAGAGGAGTTTGAGAAATGTTGTTTGTAGTTTTTTAAAATACGTGTAGGTGAAAAAGTGTGTGAAAATATGTTTAAGGTTGTTTAAAAATTGAAAATGTGAGTTTGAATTTGTCTATCAAATAGACCCTAAAAATTCAAAAGAAGACTAATTCTATCTCTGGGCCCAATCATGTTAACTTATTCAATTTGTCAACTAATTTGTAAAACATGTTAACTTATTAATTTTGTCAACAAATTTGTATTGAAAATTGATTGATTCAAAACCAAATGATGCATCAAATTAAGGAAATTTAGAAAAATTGTACAAAATTCAATAATATTATTTTCACAAACTTGCTGAAAAGATCATATTTTTTCATTATAAATTAATATCAGTGAAATTTATTGTATCAAGGATAAGGATAAGGATAAGAGATCAATTTATGAGAGGTTTATGAATTTTGGTTTGTAAAATTATTATGAACTTTAATTTGCAATTTATTTTTTTATTTATTTGTTTTTTGCTTCATAACGTTGAGTTTCACACGGGATGCTACAAAAGTACAGAAGTACCAGGCATAGAATGGATGAGTGATAATAACTATCAATATTTTAAATCTCATATGAGATTTTTAAAAAAAAAATTATTTTATTGCGCTAGCAAGGTTGTTTAGAGTTTTTTGACTCACCATTGGTCTAGATGTATGGATGAGTGATATACAATCACTCTAAAATTTTTAGAGTGATTGTATATCTTCCTTTGTACAAGTTTCTCTTTAGACTACACACATTCTTTAACTTCTTTGCCAACAATGGTTTACAGTTCGAATTCAATGATCCCATTTAACCAAACCAATGTTTCTACTCATTTTTCAAGTTTAATTCAGCATTTCTATGTAAACTAATAGAGATGTCCAATTAAGGAAGATATACAATCACTCTAAAACATTTATTAAAAAAAAAATACAGTCTAACCTCAACAATTCCACCATTTTATTTTCTCTCTCTCTCTCATTTTGAGTGGTATATTAGGATTCTCCAAATTGAAGATAATATTCAATCTTACCAATGGGTTACATATGGAAGGATTGTCTTATAAGATAACAAATACTTCTCTTGATGTGTTAAAGAAAATGTCAAATGATATGTAGCATGGCATAGTCATCGATAGTCATATTGCATTCAACTATATTCATATTAAATTTTGAGTTGTCCGCAATGTTATGGTACTAGATTCATCGTAAGCATAAATATGATCATAAGTTCAGATATTGACAAACAATTGAGATATTGTGATTATAGATTCTGATAACATTTGTCCATTTTGAAAATCTAAACTATTTATCGAATTCTAGCTACAAATATTTGGCATATAATCTATGATGCAAAAATAGTTTTGGTATCCCATAAGGATAAACAACAATGATAAATTTTATGATATATAGCTAATAATTGTTATACGGATAAGTGGATAACATATCATGTAGGATTTATTTATTATTATATATACACTCACTTTTATATAACAGGCCTATTAGCAGGTGAATGGATGGTTACCAAAAACGAAAGGAGCATATATAAAATTTTCCTTAAACTTTGTAACCAATAGAAAGAAGCTTTTTTCTAATTAAAAAAAAAAAAAAAAACTTTTAAGGGTGTTTTTGGATTATTTTTTATTTTGTTTTAAAAATAATTTTTGTAAAAATAAAAATACATATATATTTTTTGAAATCAAATAACATATAAAAAAAATCTAGCAAATAAGAAAAAACTAAAAAAATAAATGTTAACTAAATAAAAAAAAAATTGGGTCAAACTGACTCAACCTTTAAATAAATTTTTGGGTAAAAAAAAATAAAAATAAGACATGGTTGGTTTATTTGTTTGTTGTGGGCTTTACAGTGCACAACTCAAACTCAATGGACAAATATAATGCATGTAATTAATATTTTAAAAAAACATAAATTTTTTAAAACATTTTTGTATAACGTCATTCAAATATCATGGTCTCAAAAAAACAATTGAGACATTTATGTAGTTGCATTCAAATGAATTGACAATTAAATGATTAAGACATTCTTCAAACTTGAATAACATGATAAGTAAAGATTTTTGGATATCGAATTACAAAGTATATGTCAAGATAATTTGATTGCAGTGGAGTTAAAAACATATATTTCAATGATAGACATGTATGAGAAGTACTCATAAGCGTGAGAAGAGTGAAGTTGAAGTATATATATGAAATTGACAGAAATTATGGATGTTTAGGCCTATTTTTTAACAATTCATTGTCAAAATAAACTTGTGTGTTTGTTTTAATTAGATTTTCAAATGATAAATTAGACTCCTTTGTGTTTGTGTTATTTTATTTTGGTTAGAAATGTTAAAATTTGTATAATTTTATAATTACTAAACAAGTATCAATTTGTTAAATTGAGTTTTTCTTGATATGGTAGGTGAATTCAAAGTAATTTATTTCACACGAGAAAAATGATTACATAACTTACAAAGTAGCAAATAAAAATTAAAAAAAAAAAATTAATGTGAAAAAATCGACCTAATCCGCAATACATTGATCCAACCCGTTTCTAACCTCTTAAAATGATCCATTTTTAGAGCAGAAGTGGATCTGACTTGCCACGTCTAGTGTAAAGCATCACTAAAATTTGAATATTTTATGACTGGAGTCCAGAAGGGAGCAGTTGAAGCGGGCGGTTCAGTCCCAAATCCAACTAAAGTTGTAACTAGTTAGTTTGTAAATGCACGCAACCAGGAAGCAGTTGACTTTGAAGCCCAAAAAATAAATATAAAAACCCATTTTAAGTCTATTATATATAAATATATTCCTTTTTTTTTTTTTTTTTTTCCGTAAATAAGCCTTTTATTAGTATTTTAAATAAAAGCAGTAGAGTAGCATATCAATCAATGTATAAAAAAGAGAAGAAAAGAAAGGGAAAAACGAAAAAGCAAAGGGGAAAGACAGAAAGGGGAGTGAATCGAGAGAGATAGCGTGGGCAAATGCGGATCGCGCCGCGCGTGACGAGTCGACAATATTAGATCAGCATCAGCATCAGCCCCGCCGCCCTCCACCTACGGCGCATTGTAGTGCGCTTCTCTTCTTCGTCTTTAATTTATTGGTTACTCTTTTGATAGACCCAATTTGATTTGGCAATTTCTTTCATATTTGAACTGAACTGGCGCAATTGCTTAAGCAAGCTTATACGCTCGCTCGCACACCTATCAAATCAGCTATGGTTTCGTAATTCGTAGCTCCTCCTGGCTCCCAATTACTACTTACTTTTTACTACAAATACAATGAGCCACCCACACACCACATTAATCCTCAATAATAATAATAATAATAATAATATATAATGTCATAGCATTTTCCTTTTGTATTATAATCAATCTGGTTTCAGTACGAGTACAGAGTACTACTACACTACTGCCTTGTCCTTCGTCTTCACACGTCATAGTCTCTGTGGGTCCATCCAAATACCAATATGTCGCTACCTATGCTATGTATCAAGCATCATAAAACTTTTTACAAACGTGATTTTTTGTCACTATTTTAAACTGAAAAATAAATAAATAAGTGCTTCATTGTCAGTCACATACCAACACATTAACAATAACAAGTTATGTCTGTACAAAATATCTTAAAAGGAAATGCTATATTTTTTTTTTACAAGTTTTATTACAAAATATTACGGACATGTGGTTAGTGTCATTTGATCACTAAATAAATAAATATTTCGATTATTATTTTGTAATTAGTGACACATTAATTTTATAAGATTTATGTAATAAAATTAGTACAATTATATATATATATATATGTGATGACTTTAATCATTGAGAACATGAAAGATTTAAGAAAAAAAGAATTTATACGCTTTTATAATTTTATTTTACGAATATTTTTATCATCAAATAAGAAAGTAAATATTTTAAAAAAAAATTCACACTATACTAAATATAATAATATTATGCAACAATAGAAGTTTTAATATCAATTATTGTAATTTGGAGCTAGTGAAGCGCATTCATACAAATAAGAAAAATAAACATGCAAACAAGATAATAATTTTTAACGTGGTTCGATAAACTCCATGTCTACATTAGTTGGAAATACCAACCAAAATTTATTGTCAATGATATAAATTACAATCACACTTAATCAAACCTCACACAAATAAACAAAATTTGTCACAAACACAAATTCACAATCCCAAAGCCCTAATACACCTGAAACTTTCACACTAACAAAATAAACAAATTCTCAACACATAAACATGTGCATAAATCAACCCCAAAAAATTTACCAAATTACTTTTCAAAGAAATCCACTCCATGTTCTTCTAAAAGCTTCTACTTTCGGCATATGAGAGGGTCCTTGGGCAAAAAGACTCAACTCACAACTTGTTTAAGATCACCCGTTTTTTACCAGACCCAAATATAATTAGTAATCCTGATTAACCCAACCTGTTAGTCTAGTTAACCCCCGTTTCCACCTTGTTTATTATGTGATGTGGGTTTAAATATTTATCCTTCATTTATACAATTTTCAATGGAGAGTATCATACTACATGGTTTGGGGAAAATGTTATTTCATGAAATCTTAAGATAGATTGGTGTAATATATTACCAAAAAATCTTCTTCCAGATAAATAGGTTAATCAATTATTGGTTTTTAAAAGATATAGATAGAGTAGGTAGATTGTCATGGCTTAGAAGTCCAGAAATTAAAAATTAAAAAATTAGAGTAGCGCCAATGCTATTATTTCATGTATCCAAACCGATTCTTTTAAGAAAGAAAGAAACAGCCTACCACTGGATTCCAAAGGAGTGGCACTTGCAAATCAATCTCATACGACTTGAAAGGCTAAAAAAAAGAATGATTGATAAGGGTATGATCCATTTCATCAATCTGGACTGTCCACAAGTAAACTTTACACATATGACATAAAGGCTCGTGGCTTGTGCGTAGCTTGGTCTTGTTATGGATAGAAATTGAAAGTGTGATGGGATCAAATAGTCAAAATGTCCAGCTACAAAATATATGGGGCACCTTCAAAAGCTCATGTTAGACACTTTGACTAGAATATGATTGTGATAGCTTTTGGTCACTAGGAGGCCAGGATATACTCCTATATATCCAAATGGGGCCATTAGCCATTTTTATTACCAAAAAGATCCTACCTGTTGGGTTTGAATTCTGCATCTTGTTAACAAGCAACTCTGATTTGACTGCAGTAACAAAGCACTTTGCTGTTTTGAGGTTCCCGTTTTTCGTCCTCCTCCTTGGGAAGGCTTTTAAAGCTGTTTCCCACAATTTGGACTGTGAAAAATACCTTCTACTTTTTAAAATTTTATTATTATTTATATTTTAAATAGCTTCTAAGATGTCTAATATTGTTGAGAAATACTTGCCACTTTGTTTGAAAGTCTCAAGATTGTCAAAAGAGTGTTGTAATTAAGTGATATTACTCTCCTCTATGAGGAGATCCATGGCTCATACATATCTCCCCTCCCATATTGTTGTAGCCATTGAATTTAAAAAAATAAAAAAAAAAAAGGGAAAAGAAAATGATTGATATAATTTTCAATTGAAAAAGCTAAGAGGTATCTTTTGAGAGATTTTGGAATTTGGGCAATCCAAACATAGATTGTGTGAAATAAGGTCCTGCATGTTAATTTGTTAATTCTTGTACAGAGTAAATTAGATTACAGGATGAGCCTTTGAAGGCTATAACCTTTGATATTAGAGGCAGTTTGTCTGGCTATAAAGGTGTCAAAATACCAATAAAGAACTCTCTGCTGATTATGCAAAATTCTCTTGAGTGTATTAGCATGGATGTGTAGTTTGTAGTTGCCTTTGGCCCAAAGAGATTCCTCTACGGCCTTCTATGTGATAATGTGAAACTTTAAAATTTTGGGGTCTCTCTCTTTCACAATGGCCTACAGCAATGCAGATGAACAAGGAAACAGATGAAAATGACAATGCCACTTCATATTCGGGTCCCTATCAAACACCCAGAGTTGTGAATGTCACAAAACTTCGTATCTGAATGATTTCCCAGAGTTGATACTATCACATCCCCAAAGGTATTGTCCACATCAATCGTACATCTTGTATCTTTATGATTTTCAGACATCATGATGATCAATTATGCATCTATGCAAACCAATCACATTTTTTACTTTAATTTGTCAGATGTAACGGCTTTGCAAAAATCATGAGAACCATTCAACATATGTACGAGAAACAACAAAATGTGACCAGTACTAGCGACAAATCACCAATTGTCCTAACTCCAAACACCACGATTCGTTTAGATTCTTTACAAAGGAAAATGAAGTTTATATATTTGAACCCTTCCCCTTACAAGCATGAGTTATGAGGTGTTGAGCAGCCTCGTAAAGACGGAAACTGAGAAGCCATTAAGACGAATTATTTTTATTTTGTTGGTTTCTTCTTTTTCCCCAAGCAATGAGCTATGAAATGGGATAACCATTGTTTATTTCAATTTACAAAGACAACTTATCATTATTAGTTAGCAACAACCAAGATTACAAATAAAATTGTTGAGTATTGTAATTCAATAGTATTAGTATTGCTTGTTATCTTTTATGAGAAGAAGCATAGTACAAAATCTTATTTTCTCATTTTTTTATTATTAAAGGTTAGAACCCCATTGTTGTTGTTGTTGTTGTTGTTGTTGTTGTTTTTTTTTTTTTTTTTTTTTTTTTTTTGTGTGGCGAAAATGCACTTTTGGTCCATACATTTTGAGCCGATTCTTGATTTGGTCCTTAAATTGATTTCGCTCCTAGGTCAGTCCCTAATTTCAAAAAAATCATTTTTATTTTAGTCCATGCCGTCAAACCAGTAATAGAAAAATATGAGGTGGCAAACGAAATACACTGTGTGCATATTAAATGCTGACATAGCTAATAAAATAATATTAAAAAAATTTATTTGTTATTTTTTAAATGCCACATCAATATTTACATTAATAAAAAAAAAATTTGAAAAAAACCTTAAATCTAATTTAATTAAAATTATTTCTTAAAAAAACAAAAATCATTATCTTTTTAATTTTTTTTTTCTATAACGTGTCAATCATTAGATTTTTTTTTTTTAAAACTCTAACCAACTTTATCTATCTCTAATTCTCTCTCTCTCCCTCTCCCTTTCTCTCTTCAGCCTCCATGGACGGAATCTCCCTCTGATCTCAAAATTCTCTCCATTGTAGCTCCATGGCCAGAGCTCACAAGGTCGGCCTTCTTCTCCACCACGCACCGCCGATCTGACCTAAGCTTTCTCTAGTCTAAAAATCTCATCTCCGCTCAAAACCTTACTCCCGATCTCAACCAATGGCGAGCAAATCAGGGCCTGATCTTTGAGGTTTTGATTATGGAGACCATGGGGTCTTGATGTGAAGAAAATAATGGGAACAATTTGGAGTCTTGCTGGTGGGTGTTGTGAAAATCGGATCAGTGGTTGGTGGCTGTGGTGTTGTGAACTCCAAGCGGTGGTGGTTGTGGATTGGTTTGGTTTCGTTGGTTGTGGTGGGTTTGTTGTTGGTGTGGGTCGATTGGTTTGTTTGTTTTTGGTCTTCCTTTGGTCAGTTGGGTCTGTTGTTGATTTTGGCTTGGGTTCATGATAGTGGGTTTTCTCTAAGATTGGTGGCTGTGGCGTTGTGAACCCCAGGCAGTGGGCGTTGTTGATTGGTTTGGATTCGTTGGTTGTGGTGGGTTTGATGGTTTTTCTGGGTTGGTTTTTTAATGTGGGTTTGATGATTTTTTCATGTTGGAGGTTTTAGTGGAGGATAGGGATTTTGTATGAATTTTTGCATGTTTATTTGATAAGAAAATACAAGAAAAGAAAAGAAAATCTTAGATTATTTTAATTTTCTGGGCAACCTGAAGAACATGTTACCCACTGTTCTTCCGAAAATAATGAAAAGAAAAAAAAATTCAACATTTTTTTTAATATTATTAAATTATTTATTTTAATTTTCTAACCTGGCTTTTTTTATTAATTTAAATGCTGATGTGGCATTTGAAAAATGACAAATAAAATTTTTTAATATTATTTTATTAGACACGTTAGCATTTACTGTGCACACAGTTTATTCCGTTTGCCACCTCATATTTTTCTGTTACTGGCTTGACGACAGGGACCAAAATAAAAACGATTTTCTGGAATTATGGACTAACCTAGGAGCTAAATCAATTTAGGAACCAAATCAAGAATCAGCCCAAAATGTAGGGACCAAAAGTGCATTTTCACTTCTTCTTTTTTTATGAAAAAACATTTTTTTTTTTTTTAAATCATAACAAGAATCACTTAATTAATGCTTGTAACATGGATCAAGGAAGCAAGTATCAAGGACCTTTTCATGAGTCTAAATCTTCCGTCCCACTTTTTCTGCTCTACCCTATATTTCACAAATAAAAACTTGACATATGTCCATTTAATTAAATTCTAAGGCCTTGTTTGGATTTTGCAAAACTGAGTTTTGTTAACTCATAACCCAAAATCCGTGGGGCCCACATATATAAAAATTGTTTGGATGATTTTGGGTCAGTTAACTCAGTTAACAAAACTGAGTTTTTTGAGATATGGGTTACCAATTTCGGAAATAGCCCAAGCATGTTTTCAAGTTATAGGTTTGTTAACTCAGTGGCAATTTCTGTAATTTTTCAGCACATGTTGGGTCCCACAGCAGTGTGTAGTTCCATCACTGCAGGCTGAGAAGCTCCAACGGATATTTTCTTATAACTTTCCCAACTACCCATGCTAGCTTGCACTTCATCTCACTTTCCCTTTTCCTTCTCCCAAACCCACAGCACACTTCAACCACTGAAATAAGCTCCAGAAAACGCCGAGCTCCAGCAGGTCAGCTCCGTTCACCGAAGTAGCTTTCCGGTGAGACCCAAATTCAGCCCTTCCATCTGTTTACATGCCCGAAGCTGCTAGGTTTTATTTTGATATTTTTTGTTTTTTCCATGTTTCTCCATTTTCATTTTCCTCCATTTTTTGTGTTGTGTTTATCGAGACCTTGGCTCACTTGGTTGTGAATGCATGTTTATTTATGCCTCTCTTTTTACTCTCTACTCAAGTATAGCTTTTGATAAGGATAAAATTGTAAACATGAATACTCATTGACGGAAGGGCATAAAGCGACGTTCCAAATAGACCCGTCGGCCTCACTTGTGTCCATTGGCAACAGTAGGGAGTCTACAACTTTAGGGTGACGGGGTCAACTTGTTGATGTTGGAAAGCTGACGCCTCAAGGCTGTAGGGGATGCACGAAGCTGATGGTTCCGACATGACCTTGACTTGGCCTCCACACATGGGTATATAAGGAAATATCTTGTGTCCCACGCTCAGTGTTAGACTCCTACAAGGAAAGGATTCCGCAAAATACGCTCATAAAGACTCCTATAAGAAAAAGACTTCCAAATCAAGGAAGTGAAGTCAACCCTCTACTATTATAAAAGCCCCAAGACCCTCATTAACCAAGGTACGCATAATTCACCCCAGCTCTGGCACTCTAGAGTTGTGAGAAGTTCTAACTTGACTTTCGGAGGGTATTTGGCTGGCATCACACCGGTGCTCTCTACTAGGTCTTCTCTTTTTGTGTTGTGAAGGTGGTGTTTCGAGCACGTGAGGATCGTGTGACTTACTGTTGATTTTTCGGCATCATGTGAGGGTCGTGGCCGACTTGGATGTTGCAGATCTAGAGTTTGAAAGGAGTCAGAGGACCATGTGAGTTGGCTTGGCTGGGTCACTAACTATTGATCCGTTGTCCTTTGACAGCACTTCAGAATAAAATAGTGATTAGACCAGAGAGAAGATTTGGACTATGGGTGGTGGGGGTAGGGTTCAAAAGCTCAAGTTTGCCGACGCCAGTGATGGATGGTCGTTGGCACTGGTGGTGGTGATGCGTTGGGGTTTTATTTATTTTTATTTCTTTTAGGAAGTTAAATAAAAAAAGTCATAAAATTAGAATTTAATTAAGTGGACATGTGTTAAGTTTTTATTTATGGAGTATAGGGTGGAGCACAAAAATTGAGACAGAAGATTAAGAGCCTTTTCTTGACAACACAAATCATGCAAATTCTAATCAACCATTATTACCTGAGGAAGATATTAAGGGCCCGTTTGGTACGTGTGTTTAAATTACAGTTTTTAGTTTTTTTGGAAATACGCGTGAATGAAAAAAATGTATAAAAATACATATAATGTTGTTTAAAAACTAAAAACATGTGTTTGAACTCGCGTAACAAATAGGGCCTAAGGAGTTGGCTACATGGTCACACTTAATTATATATAAAAAAAATTGTACATTTTGAATTTCAATTTATATACTTGTTGATACACACACTGTGGCCGACAGTTGCAGCAAGAATCATCGGCTGTTGTCTCTCTCTCTCCATTTTTCTCTTTTATAACATCATTTCTCGTTAGTACCTTTTTGCTTTTTAATTTTGTTAATAAAAAAAATTTGTAAAATTTCATGTAATTATTTTTTTTTATGAAAATATATTCAAATTTTTTTTTTTCAATTTTCTCTTTTGTAATTTAAGTTTCTTAATAACTAAGCTATAAACAATTCCTAAAACCGCGAAATGAAGCCAGGAATTCATATTTTGCCCGAGCGCGCTACAATTAATTAGAAAACTGATGAGATCTGTTATTTTTGTTCTCATATCTTCGGTCTCTTCAACCTTCTTCTTCAAACTTCAGATTTCAGGTAAGCTCTCTCACTCTCATACTTATTTTACTTTGCTCTCATTTTCTATACCATTTTGTGCTCATGATAAGTAACAAAACCATCTAATTTGTCTTTAACTTCGGCTGAGTTGCTGAGGCACGCCAGTTGTTCGACTAAATGCCTCACCGAGGCCTGGGCTCATGAAACTCAATTGTGGCGTGACTAAATGCCACGCCAGTTGTAGTTTTGAGTATTTTGACCCTGCTTTGTTCGGAATTATCAATTTTTCTGTATAATCTTGGTGGGTTCATGCTGATATATTGTTCTGAATTTTCAATTATAAATTTGGTGCGTGTCTCAAATTAGAGGTGGAACTGTTGGATTTTTTTTTTTACCACTGTTTAAGGATAATTGAATATTTAATTTTGCAACAGTAAGCCAAAGGGCACAACCAATTTCACAATGGTTGAGTTGGCTATATGTGATTGGTGTGCAGTAAAAGTGATGTTAGTAGCGATCCCATGTGAAAGTGATGCATCACAAATCACAATCTGTCATCTCAACAAGTTGTGAAATTTGTTATGTCTATTGCATTGTTGATTCTACAAAGCTTGAGGATTAAAAAATGGAGATGATTTTGATTAAAGTATTTATTTTTGTTTAAAAAGTGGTTCAATAGTTAATATTGCACCTATAGCTAAACCCTGGCTACATTTGGGTTCACATTCAGGGAATGAAAGTATTTTATTGTCATTGAAATGATATATGCTATATTTTCATTCTGATATTTGGTTAGCTCGCTGTATTGATATTGCTCACTGCCCAGGGTTGTGGTGTACTGGTGTCTGTGTTTCAGGAAAATTCATGGTATGTTTTCCAAGTAAATAAATAAGAAAGTTCCCCAAATATCATAATGTTATTGGGTACAAACTCTATAGTTTTCATTCAACTTAATCTTAAGGATAAAATGATTACGAGCATGGGAATAGAATTGGGGAGATCATGTTGATTCCAGTGATTAGGTGCAAAGTTGGGGAGATCATTCTAATGATAATATTATTTAATTCCAAATTAATTTAGTTTCGTTGTAGCTAGTCAATATTTTTTGTTTTATGTATTTCATGCTTCACTCCTTTAAGATTGTCTGGCTTGAAAAAATTCATGAACTATAGATGACTCAAGAAATCTTGAGGCCCTGTTTCTTCTTTGGTTCAACCTCTATGTCTTTTTCTTGGTCCTGCAGCAATAATAGCTACACAATATGTTATTAACATATCGTGTATCCTCCTCCTTTTGTTATGGACCTGTCCCAATCACTGATACCCCAAGGTATTCTATATCTTGGTTGTTTTACAAACTTGGAGAAGTGTTTTGACTCTTTTCTCTCCCCAAGCATTTCTGAGAATTTCCTGTTTTAAATATCCACCAGACTCTGCTCCATCTTAGACTGTTGGAGTCCCCAGCGCCTTATAGTGTGCCTTTCAACTTCAAATAGTTATGGCTATTTTTTATGACGTAAGGCATTCAATAAGAAAAAAAAGGCCAATATTCAACAATTACATGTCTGCTTAGGGTGGTTGAGCTATAGTATACATTATTTTATGTGTCTCATATTTTACGCTTGAGATTTAGCTGTAGATTGGTGTGCTAAGTATGATTGTTAGTAATTTCATTTTTTTATGATTGCTATATGATTGTTTCAATAGATAGAGAATGGAAGGGACAGAAGTAAGCAAAGGTAAGCAGAAAAAAAAGAAGAAGAAGAAAAGAAAACCAACTAATTGAAAATGAAGGAGAAAACAAAAGTTTTGGGTATACTGTGGACTTGTGTGGTAAGGATAGGGCAATTGGTGAGGGTGCTAATACAGGTGTAAAAGCTGATGAGATCGTGGCCTCGGTTAATAGTCAAAGGAAAAGAGTTCAAGTATCAGCTACTTCCATTTTTGCTCCCGCAAAGAAAAGAAAGGCTAGTAAGGACATTCTTGCTGCTTCTTTGGCTAAAATAGCTTCATCATATAAGGAACTCATCCATTTTAGCATACAAAACTAGCAGGGGCTGAGTTACAGCTAGGCTCATGTATAATTATTAAAAACTTTATATATTTAGCTACAAAAATAGAAACTGCCCTCCAAAATATTTTAGTTAGTCCAATGACACTCTTACAAAAATAATAGAATTTGTCAATTAGTCTAGTAGTTATAGAGAAGGTAGTTTTTGTTTTATCAAATTCGTTTTTTTTTTTTTTTTTTTTTTTTTTTGTACATTTACAATATCTTTTTTTTTTTTTTTGAGGGGGTACATTTACAATATCAAACTAAACAACTTTTGTATGCTCATTGGGTTTAAAAGATGATAAGTTTTCCTAAAAAATAATCTCACGAATATTCATGTGTCAAACTTATATTGATAGTTTTGTATACTATATATTTATAAATAATGACCTATTCATGTATCAAAACATTAATATAGATATATATATATATATTTATATATATATATATATATCTCAAGAATAATGACCTATTCTTGTAAATACACATTTAGGACGTGTGTGATTATTTGTCTTGACTTTTGACTAATATATTAGTACCACAATTTGACCCCTCAAAACAAAAATTCCTAACTTTACTCCTATACAAAAGTTCGATTTAGAAGAGTTATATGACGAGGTTACTGCGATACCAGGTCTTAGTAAAGATGAAAAACTTAAAGCTTGTGCTTGGTTTATAGAGAATGAAAAATAATTTTCAATTTTGAAAATACTTCTAGCTTTTTTTGGAGGAAAAAAAAAAATACTTCTAGCTGAGCGTGAGAAAAGCAAGGTGTTAGATGTTTATTTCAAAAGGGACGTAGAATGGGTTTAATTTGATGTTTCTCTTAGCATACTTGAATTCTAGTTTTTATTTTATGTACTTTATGTTTTAATTTTTAACTTTTCAGGAAGACGTGAAATAAATTTGTTACTTATCTTTTATTCAAGATGTCGTCTTCTTACTACAATCCTTTATTTATTTAGCTTTTTTGCTCCAACCTTAAGCAATGACGAGCTTCGATAAAATGAACTTGTAAAAAAAAATAAATAAAAAATAAAAAAAAAAACAAACAAACAAAAGAATGTACTTAGTTACTTACTACTGGAATATTTTAATTGGTTTTTACAACATGGAAATTGATTCAACCAACATACTGTATTGGTTTAAAATGTCTGATTATGTCTAAACTTCAAATTTTACAATTCCTATTTTATTAAATTTTCTACAAAAATTAAAACCAAACAAGAAAATTTTTAAATGATGGGATTTTAATGATCTAGATGCAAATCCTATTATTTGTAAAATCTTGTATATTTAAAGATGTATCTATCCAAACAGAGAGTAAGAGTTTTAGGGTCATAATGGATATGCATTTCAAATGATTAAACCTTGTCTCTAATTTCGAAAAGGTTATGGAAAATTCTCATGAGAAAAATCAACGGAAAAAAAAAAAAGGCCGAAAATTTCACTCTTTGGTAGAGTGTGCATGTACATTTTTTCTAAAAATAAAAAACTTCAATTAGACTAGAAAGGAAACAAAAGGATTAGCGTAGCAGGACATGTCCACGTTGATAATGGAAACTGGAGAGGATGTGATTGCACGCAAGTGAAATAATTTAATGTGTTGGACTTTTAAAATAACTATGTCAATTTTTGATGCTATCCTTCCTATTCCTATTCCTATTCGTTGAAGCCATAATCCAAATCCAAACCATAAAGCATTAAAGCCTTGACAGTTGACACTCACTCAAACCCCCATGAGCTCGAGTTCACCTGATTCCTTCTGTTGTAATAAATTTAGGTTGGATAGACGTCCAAAAATAGTCCTCTTCTTCATGCTTTAGGATGAATCATCAAAATCAAATATAATATTCAAACTTATCTAAAAGATTGGAACTAAGACTTTTCTATTGGATAGATAGGCCAATCCTGAACTGTTTCTGTTTAGAAACTCTGCTCCTGCCATTCTCTTGGAGAAGAGTTGCGCTTGCGTTGCGTTGCGTTGCTAAGCATTGAGGAACATTAATTTGGTCAGGTTGGGGAGCTTCATCCGCAAATTTTGTTCTTACTTCTTACACATTGATTTTACGGGTAAGTTCTGAATATATTTTCGTCTCTTTTATTTTACTCTGAGCTATATATGTAAAACTGTAGTCTAGAACAGTAAACTAAGAAGTGGGTGCATTATTGAAAATAAAATTAGTTCAATAATACTATGCATAAGTGATCATGCTTCCCTATTATCGTGTGAATCCTTATATTGTGATCTAGAGTTCACTTTGTGCTAAGATAAGATTGGAATGCGCTAGCTTCAGCGGTAAGGGAGAGTGCCTGGACTAACTATAAACCTAGAACTCTCTGCTTTGACTCCTAACTAAGGCATTTCGCTCGCAATTAATTATGTTGAAGCTTGCTTATTGAGTTGCAAAATATAACTATTTTTAGCGCATTGGTTCAAAATTTTGGTTATATTGTAAACTTACTTGCATGTGGCCAGTGGCCTTGAGTTATAGGTTTGTCTTGTCATTTTTTTTAGTGTGTTGCTAACATTGGTTAATTTCGTTTATTTGAGAAGGCCTTATTCTCAAACTGCAATCGTGCAGTGTTACGCCGTAGCCTAGCTGCTGCTTCCTCACTCCACAACCTCTTTATGCCATCTCTCCAAACCATCTTAGCTTCCCAAACATATATCATCCCACCTCCTCTGTCACTAACTCACAAAACCACCCACACCCTATGCCTTATATACAATAACCCCGCTTCCCCTGCCAATTCATCTCATTAAATTACCTACACTGTGTCTTACACACCACACCACTCCCCTCACCCACCAAGCCATACATTACATATATTAAGTTCTTCGGGTGGAGTCAGGGCCGGCTCAAGGTATTGTGGGGCCTAAGGCGACAACTTTTAGTGAGGTCTATTCTTATACTTTGAATATTAATAGAATATCTATTTAAATTTTTGGTTTTTTTATTCATTTAAAATCTGTTTTTTTAGAAAAAAATTACAAATTAAAATGAACCCATCATATTATTCAATGACTATACATCTAAAATAAACACTATTTATTGAATGAAGTAACCAAATACTAAAAAATTATGATTGAAAATTGTAATAAAGTTATATATTTGATATTTCTAAATAGAATGTGAGTATAAATTAATTTACTAGTGTAAGATTAATGAGTTTTTTTAACATTTATGTGTGAGAGATTAAATGATTGACCCATCCAATAAAAACATTTTTCTTTAACTGGTTTTTCTTTGACAAAAAAACAACTACTTTTTATTTATTAGTGAATGTTTAGGGCTTAATTAATACTTTTATTAATACATGAATATCTTTATCGGTAAAAATTTAGAGGCCTTTTTTCATTGGGGGCCTTAGGCGGTTGCCTACTTGGCTCACCCATTGAGCCAGCACTGGGTGGAGTCCTTCCCCCCTCACAAGGGATGTGGGCCCTATTCATGAATCCCACACAAAGGCCCACCCCCCGTGAGTGGGGGAAGGATTTTCCCCCGAGGATGTAATAATTTCTCCACCAAATGCTTAACCCATGTATATGAAGTATTAGATCAAAGTTAAAACCAAAATAAACTAGGCTTTAGTGTGCAATCGCGCTTTGCTAAGGAGGAGTTTATTGAATCTTATTGCATTGGGAAGTAATAAAAGCAAATAAACAAATACTTTTTTAACTAACCCATGTGTGACTACACCTAAAAAACTAATCAATTTTAATAATAATAATAAAAACTCAACCCTAACCGCTGTCTTGAGCCACTTGTTATTGAAATCCAATAAAGTATATGTGACACATTGAACAAACCTATCCTCATAGTGTTTGACAACATAGAAGCAGAGCACTTTTACAAACCCATAGACTAGCAGGAAAATTAATTGCTGATAGAATAATATAAAAACAAAAAACAAAGGAAAACCGCAAAAAACCCCGTATGATTTCTCCATAAAAAATGGAATCCCCTAAAGTTTTGATTATAACAAATTAACTCCTTTTTGCAAGGACCTTGATTAGTTTATGGCAACCATTTGGCTCTCAAAGAATGCAAAAGAATGTGCTAAACTAACTTGATTGGAAATGCTTGTGGAAATCAAGGCTAAATGAGAGACTAAAAACTCTCATTTGCAAGATTGAATGGAAATGCTCTTGTTAGTGGTTAGTCCTTGGTCTCACTCTCCTCCTCCAGAATGAATTTTAACGTTGCCATGAGATCAAATCACATTCAATCGCAACTTTGACTCGAGATTATTATGGGGTTATAATTTGTGTTTGGTTTGAAACACGAGCACTCACAGCAGTGAAGCTAAATAGTTATATAGCTATTTTAGCTCCACCAAAACACAAAAAACCACCATCTAGTAGTGGAGTTATAGCTATTTTTTTTAGCTTCATTGCTACAGTGCACATCTATCTATAGATGTGCACTGTAGCTGAGAGCTAAAAAAAATATATATATTTTTTATTAAATTTCTCTCTCCTCTTTCATTTAAAAAATATTTTCTCTTTCTTTCTTTTTCTCTCTCCTGCTTCTCTTCTTTCTTCCTTTTTCCTTCTCAATTTTTTTTTCTCTCCCTCATCTACTCTCTGCTTCGCCGATCTGTCCTGGGTTCATCTTCATCGCTGTCCCATGTCGCCGACCCATCTCGCCCAGTCCTCCATCTCATCGCTGATCCAAGCTCCATTGCTGACCTAAAGCTTCATCGTCAATCCAAGCTCCACCGACACTGCCTTCATTGAACTCAAGAGCGTCGCGGATTTCGTGGCGGTGGTTTGGCTGGATTTCATGGTGGCTGTGGGCGGTTGTTCTTGGTTGGCCGTGGTGGTGGATCGGTTTGTGGTGTTTTTATTGTAGTAAGATGAATTATTTTATTGTAGTAGATATATTATTTTATTATGATGTTTATATTATTTTATTGTGTTGAAAGTTAAAATGGATCTACTGCTGCAGCATGTGTGTAGGTAAAATAGATAAAGTAACTTTTGGTGGAGCTAAATAGCTAAATTTTTAGCTCCACTGTTGTGAATGCTCTAATAAACTAATAATCCATCTAGTGAAGGTATGTAGGACCATGGAAAAGAGTCAAAAGACACATATCTTACTTTAAGGAATGTTTGCTTCAAAGCTTTACCAGACCCTTAGGTTAGAAAATTTGAGTTTTTCTTCTTGATGGAACCCGACACAACCAGAACTTAAAAATTTGTGAAAAAATTTCCAAAATGAAAGTGACACCCTGTTGATAGAGTATTGAAAAGAAATTAAAAAAAAAAAAAAATTTGATAGAAAGAAAGAGAGTGAGGGATGCTTTGCCCCATAGTCTTGGGCCCGAAAATCATGGGTTTCCACTTCCCCTTGGTTTGGCAGGTTCCATAATGAAAGAAAATGGTTGTGGATTTTTTTGAAGTACTAGAAAGGGGGGCCATTCCTCATTGTCTTATGTAGATTATTATTTGGAGGGAGAAGAGTGTTTAATTGTACTTCTTTCTAATGGGATTGAGGTTCGTCTGTAGAGCTAAAATTGTATCTTGTATAGTCCATGTTTGATTAGTGGCTGGCTTAACTAGTCATTCATTTCTTACCTTAACAGGATTTTCTAGATTTTATGTAAATTTTAGTTAACGTTTTGTTGCATCCCTAGAATGCTACTTGTGTATGTGGGGATAGATCACTTTTTGTTGTTGTTGTTGTTGTTGTTGATGTGAAAATGCAATATAATATTAATAGAAATCATAAACAATCCGGTTCATCAAAGGCAATAGCAGTTTCTAAGAAACTGGGGGTTTCCTCAACCCATGCCACAAAATCACCTACAACTTGAGCATGTTGAGCTAAAATATGGGCAGACTATTGCCTTCCCTCCTAATATGTGAAAAATCAAAATAACGAAAAGATTGAAGGTGGAATAGAATGCCATTAAGAACATTAGCAACAGCATGAGGGGTTTTGGAGTTTCCATGTAGGCAGTTGCAGACTTGCAGAGAATTCCCCTCGAAAATAATATCATGAATACCAACATCTCTTGCAAAAATCACAGCTACTTCCATAGCCTTGGCTTCAACCTCAAGAGGACCCAAAGGAGCATAAATATGTTGGCTTAAAGTTGCCACAACTTGACCCTTATCATCCTGAATAAGAACACCCATTCCAGCACTAGAAAGATTTTTAAAAACAACGCCATCCACATTTGCTTTATAGACACCTAGCTCGGGAGGTAACCAACTAGTTTGGGAGCGACAAGCAGAAGGTATTGGAGGGTCTTGAATAGCTTGAAACTTAGAGATAAACCTGGACGCTTTGAGGATCAAATTTTCCTTTTTCTTCGGCTCCTCACCATGTCTAATTCTGTTTCTATTCCTCCATATATTCCATGCAATTGCCATGAAATGAGCAAGAGAAATAGCTGATGATCCCACATCACAACTTAGCTTCCAAACCACATCAGCAAAAGTGCAATGACAATCCACCAGTAGATTACAAGACTTCCACACAGACCTGGAAAAGTCACAATATAGTAGCACATGACTTGTCGTCTCACTACTCTGGCCACACTGGTTACAAGCATCAGAAATGAGCACATGCTGACGAAAAAGGTTGGATTTTGTAGGAAGGATATTTTGACAAGCCCACCAAACAAAGTTTTTGATTTTATTAGGCACCTCAGCTAACCAGATAGTTTTCCAAAGCTGGCTTTGGCCAGCATTACCAGAAGTTCCTTCTTGCTCTACTTCTTTCATTCCCATAGCAATCCAATAGGCACTTGTAACTGTGAATGTACCATTAGGCGTCGCAGCCCAAACCAATTTATCCGGAGGCATATGAGTACTTAAAGGGATACTTAAGATATTTTCAGCTTCAAAATTTAAGAACAATTCCCTTACAAGATCAGCCCTCCATAACCCGTGGTCAGAGTCAATCAGAATATCAACTGTTGCATCTTCAAGTAATAGAATTCTAGGTGACACAACCCTATATGTAGATGGGGATGGAATCCACTTATCCTTCCAAATACAAACCTTCTTACCGTTTCCAATTTGCCAACGCATCCCTTGCCGAATAATAGGTTGGGTTACAAGAATGCTGCGCCAGACATAGGATGGGTTTCTACCCTTTTGAGCATCCACAAAAGAAGTATCAAGAAAATACTTACTTTTAAAAACACGATAGAAGAGAGGGTTTGATTCATGTTGCAACCTCCGCCTTTGCTTTGCCAGGAGAGCAAGATTAAAAGATTTTAGGTCCCTAAAACCCATGCCACCCTTAGCCTTTGGACTACACAACTTGTCCCATTTCATCCATGTCATTTTCCGCTCCTCATTTTTTTGTCCCAATCAAAATTTGCTCACTATACTATTCAAATCATCACAAAGGGATTTCAGAAGGAGGAAACATCTCATTGTATGCGTTGGGATTGCTTGCACGATTGCCTTTATCAGTACATCTTTCCTGGCCATAGATAAAACTTCTCTTTCCATCTAGAGAGTTTTTTAGTAACTCTTTCCTTAAGTTGTTGGAAGGTATTGCTTTTATTTCGGCCTACCAATGAAGGCAAACCCAAGTACTTCTCATGCTGACGAATAACATCCACACCAAATCTCTACTTAACCTCTTCTTAGATCTCTGTTGGAGTATTGGGGCTAAAAAATAATGAGGTTTTTTGTCTATTCACTTGCTGACCTGTTGCCCTTTCATAAACCATAAGCAATCTTTGTACTTCATCACAATCAGCAGTGGTAGCATTATAGAACAATAAATTGTCATCAGCAAAGATGAGATGGGTGATGTGAGGGCTTTGTTTGCAAACCTGAAGACCCCGAAGAGTTCCCATCTTAGTTGCTTTGTGGATTAAAGCTAAAAGACTTTCTGCACATAACAAAAACAAATATGGAGAGAGATGATCCCCTTGACGCAAACCCCTAGTTGGGGTAATACGCCCTCGAGGGACACCATTAATGCGAATAGAGTATGTGACAAAAGTTACACAGCTCATAACCATAGAAATCCACCTAGAATGAAAACTCATTTTTGTCATGATTTTTTCTAAACAACTCCATTCAACCCTATCAAAAGCTTTACTCATGTCTAGTTTTAAGGCCATGGACCCAGTTTTCCTAGTTTTTCTTTGGCTGATGTTGTTCATAACCTCAAAAGCGACAAACACATTATCTGTAATAAGTCTCTCAGATAGAAAAGCACTTTGATTTTCAGTAATGAGTGAGGGGATAAAAGTCTTAAGCCTATTAGCAAGAACCTTGGAAGCCAGTTTATAAACCATATTAGATAAACTAATTGGCCTATATTCTGAAACCTTAGTTGGGCTTTTAACTTTAGGAATAAGGACAATGTGTTTCATGGAAATTATGAGGTGCTGTACTATTAATTAAAAAATTCAGAACATATGTAACAACACTATCCCCAACTACTTGCCAAAAATGCTGATAAAAGAGAGGAGGCATACTATTGGGTCCTAGAGATTTTAGAGGATACATCTGGTCAAGAGCTTTTTTAACCTCTACAGCACTGAAATCTCTGATGAGCATGCTATTCATTTGTGGAGTCACTCCCAGTTTAATGGCCTCAAGAAATTCCTGGGAAATATCTGGTTAGGACATAGTAAAGAGGTTCTGATAGTAAGCAATGATTACTTCAGAGATTTTGTCATCACTCTCCTGCCAAGTATCAGATTCATCAATGACTCCTGAGATTGTATTACGTTGCTTTCTATTCGAGGCCTTCTTATGAAAAAATCTGGTATTTCTGTCACCCTCCTTCTACCAAGGATTACCAGACCTTTGTTTTCACATTCTTTCCTCCAAATCAAGCAATCGATTCACCTCTGCTCTCTGTTGACATACCTCGTCTGTGTTTGACATCCCAGCTGATCTCTCCTCCAAAAGTTGTAGGAAATCTTGTGCTTTCACCAGTTTTTTACCAATATGCCCGAATTCCTGCATGTTCCATCGGGATAGAGCCTCACGACATTGTTCCATACATGTTGAAAAGCAATTTTCATCACTCCGAAGAGCACCTTCTGCCCAGATTTCTTTCACAATATTTGAACATTTTTCATCTTTGAGCCACATGGATTCAAATCTAAAAAGCCCCCTTTGAATTCAGCAAAAAAAAAAAAAAGCCTCCTTTGTTTCTTACATTTAACCCGTTGGTTGAAACACAGCATCTATGAAGCACGGGTGCGTTTCGGGACTCGGGTGCGGGTGCGGGTACGGGTGCGGGACTCGACAATTTTTGAAAAAAATGGGTACGAGTATGGCGGGACTCGGCGATTAAAAAATTATTAAAAATATTTTTATTTATATTTTTAAGATATTGCTAAGCATGATTTTTTATATAATAATAATAGAAAACTCATATAATAATAATAATAATAATAATAATAATAATAATAGTAGTAGTAGTATAGAAATAATAATAATAAAATAAATATTTCACCAAAAAATAATAATAAAATAAATAGATAATAATAAGTAAAAAAAAACAAAAAACAAAAAAAGTAGGTGGCTCTCACGTGTAGCTTCCCATTAAAAAAGAAAAAAAAAGGGAAGATGTAGCTCTCACATTTGGTCAGAGAGGCACAAAAAACAAAAAAGAGCCCTTTAAGTGTTGTACTTATCAAAAAGAGAAACAGAAGTTACAGAACTCTTCAAAAAAAAAAAAAAAAAAACAGAACAGAAGTACAGAACAACTCAGAACTCATTGAAGAAGACGATGCAAAGAAGAACGAAGAACACGAAGAAGCAAAGATACGATTTCAGTCCACCGGCGACAGTGGCGTATCAATATCCAGTCCAGTCCACCGGTATTTTCGGTTTAAGTTTTTTTTTTTTTTTTTTCCTTACCGGCTGATTTCCTTTTTCGGGCCGAAACACACCGATATTCGGCCGATACGATCCGATTCGGCCCGGTTTGGCGCGAATCAGCGCGTGTCGGAGCCGAATCGGCGCGAGTCGGCGCGAATCTGGAAACGAAAAAAAAAAAAAAAAACTGGACGCGGTTCGACGCGCAGGCAGCCATTTTGCCGCGTCCGTGCATCCCAGCACAGCATTAAACAACAATGGTCAGAAACAGAAGAAGCTAAATGAAATAGCCGAGCATTAGGGAACATGTTAAGCCAATTTGTTGTTGCAAACAAACGATCAATTCTTTCCCGTATCCAACCCAAATCGTTACGAAACATACTCCACGTAAACCAAAAGCCCACATATCCAACATCCTTCAAACCACAGGTATTGATACACTGACGGAAGTTTTCTATCTGTCTAGGAGGTCTGTCTCCCCACCCTTCTTTTTTTTTTTTATAAAAGAAGTCTTTAACTCATTCTATGGCTGCTTCGTTTGCTTTTTTTGATTCGATTCAGGCTCTAACTCTGCTTCAAATTTAATATAATGTTACATAGGATTGATAAAGATGTACTAAAAACACTTTCAAGGACTAATTACTCCACTACAACCAACAATGTACAATAACGTCTTTGTATATATATGTCAAGCTGTAAACCCAAACAAGAGTAAGATTGTACATTAGGCCTACAAATGGACCCAATATATGTGCTTTTAGAGTGGGCCTACATGTGGTGTCTCTGAATTTAATTGTAGGAACTAGTTTTAGTCAGAATGATACTGATGGGCCTTAATGTGTTGTTACATGGCACATCTGCACGTGGAATTGATACCATTTATTACAGGTAGTTTGGGAGGTAAGCAATTTGGTATCAAATGATACCATATTAATAGTATCAAAATTTAATAAGTGTGAGACATATTAGTAAAAAATAATTATCTTACTAATAAATAAAAGACATGTGTTAGTAGGTAATTATTTTTATACATATGTTTTTTATTTATTGGATTTTAATACAAATGACATGGTATCATTTGATACAAAATACTTTTTCGGGAGATAAGGGACAATAATGGTTTATTGTGCAGTATGGAGCCACGTTCAAATTATTAGTTTTCTCTCAATTATTTTTCATGGCCCCAGAAAAGGAATTTTATTTTTTTATATATTAAAAAAAAATATTTGCAATAGGTAATAGGAAATGACAAAAATGTGATATTAATTATTAAGTTAAAATCAAATACCAATCAGAGTTCCGTGTTAAACTTGGAGTGTAACATGTAGACACGTGGTGCTTTTACTTCCTTGTTTGCAAGAGCACTTGTCAAGCTTTCAGTTTCAGATGAAAAGACAAAAACCAAATACTGATCGGTAGAATTTCAGTCATTAAAGAATTTCCTTGTGATTGGTACATCAAATACGTGCTTATGTGTTTAGGCTTGGCCGCTTGGGTCCAACCTGCCAAAAAAAAAAAGGATGTTATATATATATTTGTGTTTTGGAAGATCACGTGTATCATTTATGTTCTATCTCCGAAAAGTTTAAGCAAAGGCTTATTAATCTTTCATTTGTCGTGTTATTTATGAAACGAGTGATGCATTATGAATTTTTCTTATCTCGTAATATAATCACTCACATTATTGGGTGTATAATAGAAAATTGTGTTAAATTTACACATTTTTGTTCAGAAACTCTCCATATCAGTCCATTATAACATTGTAGATTTACATTTTTGTTATAGTAACTGTGTAAAAATATACATAGCTATTGTAGCATATCCAAAGAGGATATCTAGGCGATAGAGAGTGGGAGGGAGGGGAAGTTCATAAAAAAAAATTTCAATAACTAGATTCATAATTTTGAAAGATAGTTAGATTAACTATGTGGGATTTTGGATTAAAGATTAGGGATTTTGTGTCGGCCCATAAAATTCAGAATGTGTAAACAGCGGTTAGTTTCTAGGGTGGACGACAAAGGGACTTAGCCTTGAGATACATAGAGGTTGTTTGGTTTAAGAGAAAAATGTGGTGTATTTTGTTTTCATTTCTAGTTTTCAGTGATACCCACCACTAAAAAATTGGTTTGACTTTGTTATTTGCACTTAGCTTTCATTTTTAGTGTGCGTACCAAATGTGAGGCTGATAAGCAGATTCTCACTTGGGCTCACAATCTATTTGTGTTGTGGGCTTTGGATTTCCTTCACTGGGTAATTCCTAACGCAAGGACTCAACAAAACAACTTATCCCTAGGATTCCTTTGCTCTCCCTCACACTGTTTCTCTATTGTTCTCTCACTCCCTCTATCCTTTGTTTCCTCCTGAAACCTTTCAACCCCTTTTTCTCCCTTGGTTTCTCATATTTATAGCCAAAAGTTGGTGGAGAGATTATGATTACTCCCATGGTTAGTGCAATAGGAGGTCCAATGTGGTTAACTCAAAGTGGGTGTTTAGTTGGGAGTGGGGTGCGGTAGGAGTGGTATTGGAACTGGTTCCCACTTCAGCACACATGCCCGGCAGCGATACTTCCCAAGGCATTGCCGGCCATCCAAAAAGACAGTAACCCCGAACAACTGTCTTCTTACCCGGGAGGTGGTTCGCTGAGTAAGGCCCAAATGGTGACGCTAGGTGTGTGTTAATGGTTGTTTACTTACTGAGTTTTGAGGCAACGTGAGACTTGGGTTTGTAGCTACTTTGGGCTTGGGCTTGGGCCTTAGACAGAAAGGATTTGGTGTCATGGGACAAACTGTTGAGTTAGAGTTCAAGGCCCAAGGGGGTCTGGTTACCACGGTGCCGTACATTTAGTATCTAAAAAAGTGAGTTTGAATATAAAAAATTAATACACATTTTTGCTGTTTTTATTTTCACTCTGAAAATGAATAAAGTGGAATTTTTGCAAAAATACTCAAAATTTGTGTTGAATTTTTAATTGAAAAGTGAAAAAAAAAAATTAGACAAAAAAAATTTGTGCCAAACTTAAAATGAATTGAAAATAGAAAATGAGTACAAGATTTGAGAAAATAGAAAATAAGTATAGAAAATAAAAGTGAAAATGAATTCACACTACCAAACAATACCATAGTATTCCATATACAAGGAAATGATTTCAAATTTATTATTAAAAAAATTAAAATTAAAATTTCCTATTTCAATATCTCTCTGACTCTCCATCACTTTTCAATTTACATGGAAAGTGAACAATGGATTTGAAGGGAAACAAAAAATTTCCATTTTATTTCTCTCCCCTTCATTTCCACCCATCCAAATAAGGGATTTGTTTCTTTTCCCTTGAACCAAACGTAGAGTTAGGAGAGAGCTGCACTATTGAACTTTCACATTACTCTTCATTGTTCCACTATCAATTTTATGTTTCTTTAATCTTTGATAATGAGCATTCATTTTTATATATTATTTATCACGGGTAATTATTGGGTACTCCTGGAGTACCATAAATGCGTACTCCCTCCTCTCACATAACTGTGGGTCATACTAATTAAATTTATGGTGGGACCCACAATTTATGTGAGAGGAAGAGTACGCATTTATAGAACTCCCGAAGTATTCAATAATTTTCCATTTATCACTTGTGTGCATGAGCAACAACCAAGCAAAGGTGAGGTGAGATTGAGAACATGATCAGAAGCACATTGGAATTCTGTCCCGACAATAACTCACCATCCATGCCTATCTAGACCCTGATCCCCCACCTCTAGATCATACTAGTGAAAGTCAATTGATCTGATTGATTCAACTGGCGAGTTTTGAGATAGTTTTGAAAAATATAAATAGAAAATAAATTTAAAATAGAAGCAACATGCCCATAACATCTTCACAACAAATTTTAAGTGGTAAGTTATTATTAGTTCTAATTTGAATACACCACTTAAATTACTTTTTTACTTACCAATAATAGGCGTTAACAACCTTGTCACGTAACATTTCTTTTTCTAAAATCCACTTTAGTATACTCCACTCTAGTATGCATGCTAAGTTATAGCATGTATTTTATGAATGATAATTGTTTGTGAGCAAATTGCATTTTCTCCTCCAGTAGACAACAAGTGATGATTTATAAGACTTTAATGTGTATTATTTAATCAAGTCACACTTAAATTATTAAAAAGTTTTGTGACTAACATGACACATAGTTGATAATCCCACATAATGGGTTGGAGAAAGATAGCTCTAAATTAGTTTAGAGTTAAACCTTTTCAATTAAAAATTGTTGAGAAAATATTTATGAAAACTAGCCAATTCACTACAAAAAACTCGTCCTACACCAGCGTTTTTTCCCCCGCTGGATAGAAGGTAAAAAAATAGTATAGGGTGATAGAGTTTGTGTGAAAAATTAGGTATCTATGACAGCTCTCATAAATATTTTTTATTTATACAAAAATAAAAGATTATTAATAATTACCGTATTTATTAAATTTTATGTTTAGACAAAAAAACAAAAGAGTATTAATAACTCCCATAATTATTGTATTTTTAAATTTAGACAAAAGTAAAAAAGAGAAAAAAAAAATCTTATTTTGTTAAATTTTCTCTGTGCATCAGCATTACACTGGTTAAAAAAAAAAAAAAAAAAAAAAAAATCATCTTGTGTCACTATTTAACCTTTTTTGTGTGGCTTTTTCTCCAAATATGTGTGACATCCTTGCGTTACGATCTGCTTGATTATATATTTTTTAACTTTTGACCGTTTGTTTTCGATAGACATTAAAGGCATTCTAATAATATTACCATTAGTTTTTTTATTTATTTTTTATGGTAAAGAATATTTGTGGTCGATATATAGGGATATCTAATTAGTTCGTGTAGCGTTGTTCTGCCCGTATTTGATAAGAAAAATTACAATATAAAATGTATCACAATCTTTAACGTCCTTGTTAAGGCTTGTATTGTGCTGTAGTTCTTTGAATCAAACAGAATAGGGCTGTAAATTGTAATCAAGCCTAGTTGAGTGGAGTATCAAATGTGCAAGATTCAATCAGGAAATTGTGAGTGTTAATTTGTCAGGTCAATAAAAGAGTTAAACATTGATATGATCAAAAGAGAAAATAAAATCAAAAGAAATTTGAAGAATATTGCAAAGTAAAGTACCCAATAACCAAAATCAACGAAAGAAAAAGAAAAAGAAAAATTGCTGGTGGAAGAAACAGAGACTTACCAAGGACTTTGTTGGGTTTGGAGGCAGACTTGGATGATGAAGAGAGAGAGAGAGAATGTGTTTGTTTTATTTTTTTATATGATTTTTTTTTTTTTTTTTTGAGAATATAAAAAATGAGAGTTGTCTTATTTTGTAGGCAATGTTTTAGTGGAAGTATTTTTACATTGTTATCTTCCAATTTTGTCTATGCTTAAACTAAAGGCATATGAATATTTTTGAAGTATCAAAAAGTCCATACCAAACAGAAAAAACCCTTAAATAGTAATATTTTTCGGATGTGTATTTTTATTTTTGTTGTCAAATCATCCATGCCGTTACAACTTACAAGAATAACCACCACTCTTCTTCAATTGTCTTTTGATTCTAATCCAAATTACTTTTAATTAATTATTTCAAACCATTACTACTACTACTATTATTATTATATTATTGTGAATAAAAAGCCTTGATGGTGACAAAAATCTTATCACGAAATGACACACCGGTGTGGCCCTAAATCTAATAAACATTCATGTTTGTTTGGGTTAATACAATACAATCGAGTTGGAGTTGGAGTAGAGATACTGATTGCACGGAGTAGTTTGGTTACGTATGGTTTAATTAATGTTGTCTCATCTGTCCACCACGTAACTGCCTTATTTTGTTTGCATGCGGAAGCCGTGGAACTTCAACGAGTGGTCTCGATCTGTGCATGTTGTTCGCCCATCGCTAATTATAAATATAAATTGGAGCCTCTTAATTTCTACCAAATACTAGCAGCAGTCACGACTCACGAGTCCAACAAGAATAAACATGGAGAATGGAACTCTCAACCATGGTGTGGACACGGGTTCAACCATCACCATCAAAGGCATTCTTAGCCTGTTAATGCAAAATATTACTAGTAACAAGAGGGTGATTTCTCTAGGCATGGGTGACCCTTCTGCTTATTCCTGCTTTCACACTACCCATGTTGCTCAAGAGGCTGTTGTTGATGCTCTCCAATCTGACAAGTTCAATGGTTATGCACCAACTGTTGGTCTTCCTCAAACTAGAAGGTAATTCTTATTCTTTTTTGAGTATTACTATTTCCTTTTTTCAATTTTTGTTGTAATGTTTCATGAGTCTTTTCGTGCCGTGCCCTCAATTTTCTGGAATTTATCACATATTGTTCCTAGTTATCTTGAAAGTATAAACTTGGGGTTGTACTTGTGGTTGTGGCTCTCCACTAGATTCGGGATTTTTGTGTGGCAGTTTCAATTTCGAGCTACTTTATCCATTAAAAAATAACAGTTGCCGTTGATAGTTCATAATTGCAATATTGTTGTCAATCGGTTCTTTTGGCTTTAAATTTATTTTTTTCCACAAGTAGAGTTCAAATGTAATCTGGGTGTCTGACAACTTCTCTTTGATTTTGGGGATTTTTTTTTTTTTCTTTCAAATGTGTTCACATTTCTTAGTTATTGTTTTACTTGTGCTTTCAAATTATGACTTCTGCTACCAATTTTCAGTAAAACATTGTACTAATATGTTTTGAAATTCATCTAATTACATTGAATTTGCGTAATATTTCTTACTGTTTTGAGGAAGTTAAATAGAAAAACTTTGCTTTTCATTACCTTCTTCTCAACTAATCATTTAATTCTTTAAAACTGCAGTTAATTTAGAAGTAACAATCTGGGTTTGATTCTTATATATTACTGTCACAGTTGAAATTTAAAACTGATTGAGCCTGTTTCAATCAGCTCTAATTACTTATCTGTTTGGAGTTGCAATCAAAAGTAGTTTAAAATACTATTTTGGATAGGTTTGTTTATTCTAGCTTCTATTTCAAAAGTTTTTATAATAGCAGTCTGTGTCACTATTGCTTTCTCTCTCTCCTTTTGGGATTTTTTCTTTTCTTGAGGTGGATGTACGTCTTCTTCTCTATTTTTCTAATTTAATAAATTTTTAGATTTTTGTTTTGTCCATTGAATTAAAGCACTACATGATGAAATTATCCTTGTTCTTCCTTTAAACCTTCAACTTCGATGCAGGCATGATTCATCCCAGAGAAAGATGTCTTCTGAATAAATAAATGTATGAGTTTGTACTCATTAGAGAAATATGTCTATGAATAATAGCAAATTATGTAATACTCTTGTCAGTAAACGTTATCTCTATCCCAAACTGATCCTGCCAACCACTATTAGAGCTAGAGTAATTGATAAATTACCGACATTTTAAATGGGAGGTAGAGTGGAGACATAAATCGAACTTAGGATCTCTTGCTTTGATAACATGAAAAATTATCAATTGTTCCAAAAGTTTAAGCTATTAGAAAATTGTGAATTTAACAATATATCAGTTGTGAATTTTCTTCTATTTTAAAATGAACAGAGCAATTGCTGAATATTTGTCTCGTGATCTTCCGTACAAGTTATCATCTGATGATGTTTTTATCACCTCTGGTTGCACACAAGCCATTGATGTTTCGCTGGCAATGCTTGCCCACCCTGGTGCAAATATCTTGCTTCCAAGGCCAGGCTTCCCAATTTATGAACTTTGTGCTGGATTTAGGCATCTTGAAGTTCGGTATGTTGATCTTCTCCCTGATAAAGGCTGGGAGGTTGATCTTGATGCTGTTGATGCTCTTGCAGATCAGAACACTGTTGCATTGGTAGTTATAAACCCTGGGAATCCTTGTGGAAATGTATACAGTTACGAACATCTAAAGAAGGTCGGTAGTCCAGGATTTGGCTTCAAGTGCCACAAAATTTTGTACATATGGTGACTATAAATGGTTGGCATTATATAAAGATTTAATGTTATTCATTGTTTGTGTACTTCACCTAGATCGCAGAAACTGCAAAAAAGCATAAAATTCTTATAATTGCTGACGAAGTATATGGGCACCTTGCTTTTGGGAAAAATCCATTTGTGCCAATGGGAGTTTTTGGATCTGAAGTTCCTGTTCTCACACTTGGGTCTCTATCAAAGAGATGGATAGTTCCCGGATGGCGCCTTGGTTGGTTTGTGACAAGTGATCCAAGTGGCATGTATTGGGAACCCAAGGTTCTCTCTCTCTCTCTCTCTCTCTAATGTGTGAAATTCTCATTGTATACCTTCAATAATGCTTTGTAAATCTTTTCACTGATGGATTCCGTTGTCTAAAAGTGATTTAGAGATGTAAACTGCTCTAGAAAATATGTTTTTGTTTGGCTAGCATGGTTTTCCTCCCACAACATTTCACGGCAATGCATTATAGCTGTATATGGAATGTTCTAAAGATTAATTAGTCTTGAACACAATTTTTTGTTTCTGTTTCATTTGTTATTTCAAATTCTCATTTACATTCAATCAAAATTCTTTATTTATGGTGCAACCAAGGACTTTAATTATTAAAAAGATATGGAATAACCAGCTTTGGGCTTTTTGCTTCTGTTCATCTGGATAACTGTGGTCCAATATGTACTGCTGATTATAAACTGTTCATGATTTTCATATCATACAATTTACATTAAATCTTTTTGTTGCTAAACCATCTTACTACTTTTTTTTTTCCCTCAGACTGTCGAGCGTATTAAGAAGTATTTTGATATTCTGGGGGGGCCTGCAACCTTCATTCAGGTTTTTTATTTATATTTTATATGCTTGTTTTGAATTTCTAGAATGAAAACATACATTTTTTTCCTTTTCATTGATAGAATTGCTTTCATTAAGATGATGTAGCTCATAGCTTCTCCAACTGAAATTAATTATTTATACATAGTTGCAAACTGAATTTTTGCCATAGTTTCAACAAATATGCTGAACTTGAGTTAGAAAAAGTTCTATGGTGCTGCCACTTCTTGGTTAATGCTTGAACTCAAAGTATTTGACCTGTGATGATAAGTTGGGAATTGATTCTTCTGCCTTGAAATGTCTAAACTTTTATCTTTAACTAAAAACATGTAGCTGCCGATTTTCTTTGTGCCTATAATCCATCTACTTATTCATACATATTTTGGCGTGTTAGGCAGCGGTTCCCCGCATCCTTGAGCAAACTGATGAGGCTTTCTTCAAGAAAACTATTAATTTGCTAAAGAATGCATCAGATATTCTCTGTGATACCATAAAGGAGATCCCTTGCATTACTTGTCCACTAAAACCTGAGGGATCTATGGCAGTAATGGTGAGATTGCAACTTTGCAGTTATCTTTGTGCTTAAAATAATGGATTCATATAGATATGTAGTTGCTTTTTTATTTATTACATATGTTGCAGGTAAAATTGAATATTTCGCTACTGGAAGACATCAGTGATGATATTGATTTCTGTTTCAAGCTGGCCAAAGAGGAATCAGTTGTCATTCTTCCAGGTATGACTTGATACATTCATTGTGTATTTATTAGTTCAAAAAATTTTCTTATTTCCTTAGGAAATTCATTTTCAGTTGCTGAAACAAAATCTCCTTGTGCTGCATCTGCTGCATTTTCTAATGTGGGAGAATTGGTCCTGTTGTTTTCCAGGAAACCTCATTCTTTCCTTCAACTAAACTCAAATTCTATCCCCTATATTCTAAAGGATGATGGACTTAAACACCTGAGATTTTATGAACCTCTAAACTCTTCCACATTCCCAACTACATAATTTCAATTCTGATTTCTTCCATTCTCAATAAGGTGTATACATGAGGCTAGTATGAGATTCCCACATTCTCGTTACATTTCATTTTTCACGTCTTATTATAAAAAGGTGCATTATCTCATGCTTGCTTCTGGACCAAAAAAGGAGTCCATCAATAGCTATATTTATGTTAAGTTAAAAGTTTATATGTACTTTCAATTAACTTCATTAATGTTCTTTTCAAATATTATATGAAGTTCTGAATATCAAGGATCTTTCCCAAATCACATACTTAACAAGGTTGTCCAAAGTTCCCATTTGTTGAAGATGTTACGGTAATTCTAAGTCTAATTACAACTTATTTTTCTGAAGAAATTTGACTTAATATCGCTCATTTTAGCATCCAGGAACCCAATAAAAAGCTGATTACACTATCATTAAAGCTTAACATACATTCATGCAAATGAGCATGTGGGACATACTCGCAGAGATGGAATGCACATCATATAGTTGAGCAACTTACCAAAAGTTAGGTTCAAGAATTCCTGTGAGAAATAGGGCATATCAAGCATTCACAGAATGCATTCAATTGGCATTTCTATTTTAAAATATTGTTTATCCTAGAGAGAAAACATCACTGAGATTTCATATTACATTTTAGTACAACAAAAGTAATTGTCTTATGTTCAGTTTCCTAGGAATTCATTACACTTTTCAGTGTAGTACGCTAACTAGAAGATCTAAGTAACTACTAACAAATGGATCTAACCGTTTTTTTTTTTTCAGGAATTGCTGTGGGGCTAAAAAATTGGCTTCGTATTACTTTTGCTGTTGATTCTTCTTTTCTTGAAGAAGGTTTAAGAAGGACGAAATCCTTTTGTCAAAGACATGCAAAACAGTTACAAAGATACTAAACTATTGAAGTCAATAAAGTGTGATGCTCAAGTCATTGGTCTTGTCATTAAAATTTCTCCCAAAATTTCCTGACATATAAATTTTGTTATACGCTTATACAGGGCAAAGTTAATCAGTAAAAATATATCAGATATTGTTGACATTTATCATTTATGTAAAGTGTAAACTGTCTCCTTTGAAGTTGTACATCACATCGCTTCAGTTATAATAATCAATATGCTATATTATTGATTCTAATACATGATGTGGTAAATCTTGCTCACTTGTTACGTGATTAATATTTACTTCAAGCTAAAAGCAAAAGCTACATTTACATGCATGATCGTGTACAACAATTCTTTGCCAGTACAGTGATCTCCATGGATTTTTTTCTCCATTCCTCTTCCTTTTTAGGTGATTAGGTAGAATTTGAGCTGCATTGTCCGCTCCATAGTAGCCATCTCTATTAGCTAGGAGGTTCTGTTTTTGTCAAAGCTTCTTCAATGTTGGTAACTAGCTAGAGCCCCTTTGATGCCAAATATAGGTATGCTAATTACCTTGGAACTTTTGCAAGGATAGCTAGTTTTCTTTGAAAATAGAAAATATGTTATGTAAGAGTCCCTTCAAAGAAAATGTCACAAATGATGTTCCTTGTGTTTTGAGAGAGATTGCTGATTGAAAATGTCCATTTCTAGTTATTTGAAATAGGATTTATCAGAAGTGTGTGCGTGTGTGTTAAATTTAAATATGGGGAAAACATAGTGTTTGGAACTACTTTTTAATAGTCCTATTTCACATCAACTAGAAATGGTTATTTTCACATCAACTGAAAATGGACTTTTTAAAACGGGTAATTTCAGGTCTGTTTATAGGAAAATAAATATTTATGGTCACTTATGCCAAGTGGAAATATTTGGCAAAAAAGACGATACTTATAAATGGTTATTTACTATAAGTAACCATCCCCTCCTTGATTTGTAGGGTATCTATTGCCTAAAAATGGAAGACATGATTATACAAAAAAACTCTCCAACATCATCCATAAATGTAGACCTCTATCAAAAGAGATCAATCCATGCTTGTAGGGATGTTGTTGCCCCTCGCATCGCATGACTATCAATGTAGGCAAACAGTCATTAGGCTTTGTTAATTTGGGCTTGTAATTCCCTTTGTACTTGTGTTCTTATTTAATCAAGTGAGTTGTAATATTTACATTTCTTGTTTGATCATATGTGCACTTGTTTTTTTCATTCTCATCTTAAACTTGTGCATTTTTCAAAAAGTTCTATTAAGTTAGGCGTTACCAAACTCATATCCTCTTTATCTAAGTTGAATAAGTGTTTTTGAGTGATTTCCAATCAAAAGCAACATAAAATCTAGTTTGTACTCAAACACAATATTTTTAGTTTTTTTTTTCCTCCTTTCTTTTAAATTGAAGAGCAATATTAGTTCCATATGAATATATCTCATTTTAAATCGAACAATAAGAGAGCATTGTGCAATCAGAAGAGGTTTCATCATATCAGCGTCAAGCCTAATTAAATATGTTTTTTTTTTTTAAAGCTTAAAATAGTCTAATAACAGTGTGAACTTTGGTGCCTATAATTTCACTTGTAGGCACGTATACAGCATATATTAATGGGGTGTGTGACTGTGTTCTAAGACCTGCATCAAGGAAGAAAAACTTTTACTCGGACTTCAAAAACTCTTTTTCTTATACTAGTTTCCACAAGTCTGATAATTTTCAAAATTGGCAAAATTTGAAGAATTCTAGAATCAAGTTTTACTCAAAAAATTAGAAAAGCATTCAATGAAGATAATGCAAATTATATAAGGACTAAATTTATATACTCAAAACTGTAACTGGAATTTTACGTACCCAAAGTCATAGTAGACAAATTGTAGCAAAGAAAATGGACCTTTGAGCTGATAGTCGATACATATGAGTAGCAAAGACCTAAAAGCCACGTACCTTTAAAAAAAAAAAAAAAAAAAAAGACCGAGAGCTTTTATTCAAGAAACAAAAAGTATGTCAAGTGATTCAAGACAAGCAACAAGCTACATAGTGACATTCAGGCAAAAGGGGCATCTCATAGTACAAAAATGCAGTTTGAAGAGAGTTTCTAATGCCTTTTCAATTAGACATTTTTTATAATATCTCTCCGGGACTCTCTTTTTGGGCCTTGAAAGGGCTTAGTGGTCCAAATTCAATTCCACAAGCCCAATTCCCAAGAGATTACACTAACCCTACTGAACTTTTGACCCAATAAATCAACAAACGAGATGAGGCGACAAGCTCAGGCGGGCCAACTAGCCCAATATTTCTAACAAACAACTTGAGCCTTAAGAGCCTCAAAGGCTTGATTTAAAAAAAAAACAAAAAAAAACAAAAATTTAAAAGGAAGTTTGTAACTTTTATTCAATAGAAGATAAATTCAATATATTAAGAGACACTGTAGTCTCATTTATACATGGAATTTCTTCTAACCAAGTTAAAAAAGTGACGAACGAAAATATGTTCTGGTTTGTTAGCTTGTCTACATGCAGAATTTTGCTAGACTTGAAGTACTGCCAGAGATGAAGAATACCGTGAATTACATTGGAAATGGTGGGTTTATATGCTCCCCCTTTAAATGAAAAGGTAAGTAAGATATGCTCTTTATGAGTTTATATAAATGGCATCCCCTTTGAGTTTAATCATAATTTGAAAAAGTGTGGACTAATTGATGCATTTATATAAAGCTTAAGGGGAATGTCATTTATATAAACCTTTAATCCATCGTGTTTATTTACAAATAATAAAATCCTCACTTATCTTCCGGGAATGTCCTTTATATAAACCTTTATTCCATTGTGATTATTTGCAAAAATAAAATCCTCACTTTTCTTTCTCTAAAAAAACAGATAAACGTTTATATTCTTTTATTTATTTATTTATGGAACGTTTATATATATATATATTTTGATACAACGTTTATATTCTTGATTGTAAATAAAAAAAAGAAAAAAAAAATTTAAGATCATATAAATTGGTACAATTTGTGCAACAACTGTCCATGACTGTAAATAGTAAAGAAAAAATAGTAAGTTAATATAAAAGTGACGACAATAATTTGACACATTAAATAGTTGTGACAATTTATGTGATAGAGAAGATGGTGGAATTTAAATGGAGAAGATGGTGAAATGTTTCCAATAAACTCATTAAAAAAAAAAAACGTTAATACTTTATAGAGAAGATGGTGGAATTTAGCCAAAGAAAAACAGGACAGGACAGGACAGGCCACCTCCTTGGCTTTGACCATAGGCTGAGACTTCGGTTCAATGCATTATACAGGCCACGACCATATTACCAAATCCATAATGCTATGAACAAATTATAATAACATTTTTTATTTAATGCGCTAAATTCTTATTGGTTCTTATTTATTCACGCTACTTACTAATAATAAGTAATAATCCCTCACCACCACGTTAAGCCGTATGTAAAAATAGTACGTATCTTTAGGATTTTCATAACCAGAAAGCGCGCAGAAGGAACAAAAGACAAAAGTCAGTAACCGAATCAATCGTCGTGTACGTTTTTCAAGTTCTGTTCTGCCAAGCACTGCAACCGGCCATGCAAAACAAAACAAGTGCATCCTCTTCACATTGCGACATACTTTTCTAATTTATAAAATATTACTTTATTTCCCAAATAACCACCAATCAACACATTTCATCTTTTTGTCTCATTGATTATCTCACTCCCTGCTCTGCTCTTATATCCCCCACAAACTCATCCTCCTCACTCCTTACTCTGAGTTATTTTTGTTTAAGCTTGAAGTCATGGAAAACAGTAGCTCTTATTCTGATCAGAAATTAGCTACTTTTTCATTCTCTTCTTGTTTTCTTCTTTTTGTGGGTAATTTCTGATTTGTATGATTATGGTAACCCTTATAGATTTGTGTTGCTTTTATGTCATTTTTGTTGTGAAGATTCATTGGAGGCTGGAAATGGCAGTGGATTTAAAGTACATGTGTTCTCATCATCATCTGAGGTGAGAATTTTCATCACTTGAGTTGATACTATGCACTATTATCTTTTTTCTGGGGTTTTTAATGCTTCTGCTCTTTATTCATTATTATTTCGATGTCAATCTTTTAAATTTATTCATTTCTAGCACAAAAATATTATCTTGCATAGTTTTAGGATAATGATAAAATACTCCCACATTTATACATATATATATATATATATAGTGTGTTTCAGTAATTGGGAGTTTATAAAAGAAGGAAAGAAAAAGAAATAAACATATAGTTTTATTATTATAAAATGATAAATCTCATTTTCCCCCTCCCTAATGATCTGCTAGGATTAGTGGTTATAAATTGTTAATGGGTTCAATTGGCTGAAATATAAAAACTGCGGAATAAGAGAATATATTGGCATTGGTAATTGATCGAATAAAAGAATCTCTATTTTAGACATAAAAACTCTTCATGTACAATTGAGGCGAGTGAAAATGGATGTGACTAATTACATCAAAGCTTTAATTTGGATGAATACTATATTTTTGGGTGGTAAATACTAATTTTGGGTCCTGACAATATGTAGAAGATTCCGCACATGTGAAGGCAGAAATTGCACTAGTCTACATCTAGTATATGGGATAGTTGCTCTGTAAGGGAGGAGGTGTTTTTGTATAGCTAAATAATTTTGACTATAGTGTTTAAAAAAAAGGGATTTTTTTTTTTTTTTTTTTTTTTTAATTTAGAGAATTAAAAATGATATTCTCACTAGTAGTGGCTTAACAATTGTAAATTTTGGTCATGTAGCAGAATTTTGAGGATGTTACCTTTGTCCTAACTGGTGTGGTTTTCTCTAGAAATTTTAAATATCTAATTTTAAGTTGGGAGTGCGGTTTTTCTGGTTCCAAAAGTATGCACCATGGTGAAACTAACGCTAGATTCAACTTCATTCCCAACGATTAACAGTTTATTGGAAATGTTTTTCAACTTTTTATTTGTCACATACTGAATCAGTTGCTTGAAAAGCTGCATGAGAAGTGGAGTTCAGTGAAAAAGCAACCATATCCAGCAATGTATTCCAGCACATTTGGAGGAATTATTCTTGATCCAGCCATGATGGTAATTCCAATTGATGATCACATGGTTCATCGGGGGCATGGTGTGTTTGACACAGCTGTTATATTAAATGGGTAAGCATGATGTAGTTCTATTTGACATTTCTATTGACACATCTCTGTTAAGTTCTTAGTCTAATGCAATCCTAAGCTTCTCTGTAAACCGTCGTTTTCTCTTATCACATTCGAGTACAGTCAGAGCAGTAATTATTGATTATTTTGATTCCTGCAGATATCTCTATGAGCTGGATGCTCACTTGGACCGTTTCCTCAGATCGGCTTCAAATGCAAGGATTTCGTCTCCCTTTCCTCGGTCGGCTCTTCGAAGCATTCTTGTGCAGCTGAGTGCAGCATCTCAGTGCAAGAAAGGAGCTCTGAGGTACTGGTTAAGTGCTGGTCCTGGAGATTTCTTGCTTTCACCTGCAGGATGCCCAACATCTGCATTCTATGCTGTAGTCATAGATGACGACTTTTCTCAGTGCAAAGAAGGGGTGAAAGTTGTGACATCCACTGTCCCCATGAAGGCACCTCAATTTGCAACAATGAAGAATGTAAACTACCTCCCTAATGTCCTTTCAAAGATGGAAGCTGAGGAGAAGGGAGCATTTGCTTCTATTTGGGTTGATGAGGAAGGTTATATTGCTGAAGGCCCAAATGTAAATGTTGCTTTTATAAACCATGATAAGGAGCTTCTCTTGCCTTTGTTTGATAAGATCCTCAGTGGGTGCACTGCGAAAAGGCTTCTTGAACTTGCATCCAAGTTGGTCGAGCAGGGACGTCTAAAAGATGTGAGAAATACAAATTTAACTGTGGAGGAAGCAAAAGGTGCTGCTGAAATGATGTTTGTAGGAAGCACGCTACCTGTATTGCCAATCATCAGTTGGGATGAACAACCCCTTGGAGATGGTAAGATTTATCCTCTTCCTCTACTGAATTTTCTTGTATAATATGATACATGGTATATCAAAAAACTGTGTAGTTTCTGTTTATAGGAGTAGCCAATGGGCATTTGTTGTCTAAGGACTTTTATATTTGTTATTTTCTTACAGGGAAAGTGGGAGAATTAACAGTGGCACTCTCGGATCTGCTTTGGGATGATATGGTAGCTGGACCTGAAGTACAGAGGATACCTGTTCCCTACGTGTAGTCAAACCCAAGTATATCAAATTACAGAGGCTGAACTGAAAGAGTGGTTTCATCTTGTGCTCATTATTCTTCTTGTTGCATGTTTTAGCAAAGGCATTCTTCATATCTGCCTTTAAAAAAAAAAGAAGTGTTTGTTTTCTGTATAAAATGTGAAGAAGTCTTGAATAAAACACTGGATTAGGCATCTTTGCCTTCTTGGAAATGACAATGGGAAGCAATTATCAAGGGGACGGAGGAGATTTCATATAAAGAGACCCCAGAATTAAGTGTCATTGTAGAAACAAATGTAAAACTAAGATAGATTTTTTTTTTTTTTAATAAAAAAAAAAGCTTTATAAAATACTCGGAATTCGACATGTAAAAGTCTTTTACAAGAAAGTTTTACTTGTTGCTTGCTTGCTAAGGAATTTAGTGATTTCCTTCTATAATTATGGCTTGCTCCCAGGTAATTGAGCTCTCTTGTAGATTACCTGTAATTTTCTTTTAAACTTATATCTTCTAAGTTGACACTTCAACGTTGTTGTGGTGCAAACTAGAGAGAAGTGATATATCCAGAAATTTGTTTTTAGCAAGCTTAATTTATTTTTATTAATTCTGCTATTATATAATCAGTTTTGTTGTAACAGGCTTCGTAATGAGAAGTAACACACATTGATATTCAGCTGGTAAGCATTACATTGCGTTTCTAGTTTCTAGCCAGCTGAAAAGTTAGTATCAGCATTTTAATCAACAGGTGACAAGTTCTTTCTGAACCCAAGGGGTAGGGGGGATGACATAAATTAAAGAAATTTAGAATTCAAGAATAAAAAATATGCTAAAATTGAAGATTAAGTATACCATGAAAAATAAAACTAGTATTCATTCAATGTTAACAAAATATTAATAAAATAAAATACACAAAATATTTGCTTCTTTATACATTCTAAATCAACATTTACCAAATTTGAATTTGATGTTCTTTTAAATTATGAAAACAATCTATGTTGTTTCTGCACTAAATTTTGAAGTAATTTCTTTCAATGTACAAAGTCAAATAGTCCTTTAGAAAATCATGTTTTATTTTTATCCCAAAGTCTAATTTTGATATTATTTAGGATTTAAAGTTCTAAATGTTGTGGTTGCAGTAGATAAATAAGAAGAGTAATAAGATACAAGTGCTTTGGAAAAGTGCATGCGCAAACACACATATAAGGCGAGAAACTAATTTAAAATATAAATAAAGAGTAATCTTGCTTAAATAATAGTTTCTTTTTTTTCTTTTTTCTTTTTTCTTTTGGTTTGCCCTTAATTTTTTGTTGATTAAGAAAAGATATTATTTTCCCTAAAGTATCATAGCTACTTAAAATACCAAGAAGCGTAGAAAATAATTTTTTTAAAATGTTTTATTTTTAAAAAGTCTTCATTTAGAGGAGGGTTACAAGTTATAGACTAACTTACTATACTTTTTTTCAAAGCCTTTTTGAACTAATTGAATTTTTGAGAAGATAAATTTAAAATATCTTAGTGTTTCCAATTGATATATTTAAAGTTCAAACCCTTCCTTCCCCAATTATCAAAATATCAAAAAATATATATAAAATAAAAGAAGAAGATAAAAGTGGGGCAGCCGTGGGGTGGGGTGGGGTGATCATGGTGGCCAACATGGACAGTGACAATTAAAAAAGGAAAAAAAAAATATTTTAAGAATTTAAGAGGGGGAGGTGATTGTCAACAATTTGTCTTTTTCTGAGAAATCTCTTAGTGGAGTTGTGGAGGTAGAAAAATTAGTCTCATAATTGAGATAAAAAGTCCATTCATCTTCTCTTTTTCAAATATATTCAGTTAGTGCATCCGAATTAAATAGTTTGATCGTTGTGTAAGGGTAATATTTTATGTGGTTGTCATATCTTATAGATAAAACAACTTTATATGTGATTGAGTGTTAGTTTTTAATGTGTTTAAGAAGACTATGAGGTTATAAGGTATTATTGAGCATACAACACTACTAAAAAAACTGTTCAAGAAAATATGAAATTGTAGGTCTTGATATTTTCTTGATACCTGTCGATCTATCGTGAGTTAATAAACCTCGACTCCTGCTTGACACCTTTCCATCTATCTAGCCTCAGGTAATTTGAATATAAAATTCAATTTTCAACCTATAATGACTTGGCTTCCTAGGGATTCGTGTACTAGGGTTTCATAGCATATAAAAGAGATATTTTATAGCTGTCGATAGAGACAGAGAGACTCACACATAACAAGAGTTGCTGCAATATTTGTGTACCTAGAGTTTTGTGCCAAGCTACTTCTAATTCATCCAAGCGTGAATTGAAGAACTCTATAAAGCTACAACAATAAAAAAAAAAAGGTTGTTGTAGAGTCAGTCATGGATAGGGAGATTTGTGCAAATGAAAAGTCTTCTACAATCCAAGCGCGGATTGAAGAACTCTGCAAAGTTACCACCAAAAAAAAAAAAAAAAGGTTGTTGTGCAATTTGTCATGGATAGGGAGATTCATGCAAATGAGAAGTTTTCTATAAGGTCAAGTTCAATTGAGAATTAGAGTTGAGACTAGTATAGCTTAATACGTTCTACTGTAGGTAGGTATTTCGGGATAGGCATGTAGGGTAAGATTCCTTGTACTTGTAACCGTTTTTTCTTATTAGTGGATTTTTCGTGAGTGGTGACTTGAAATTCACCCGGTGGTATTTTGCCTAAAAGGATCTTTCCCCATAATGGTCAAACTTATTTTCTATTGTACTCTATTTAGTTTGGTGATTTGATTGTGCCTTAATCTAATTTGCATGTAATTTGACTAATTAATAAACTTGAGTAATTGAATTAATTAAATGTGGTCGATATATAACCCGCACTTTGAGTTGTAATGTCTGCAGTATAAGATATTTGCATCTATTACTATTCAAAATTGTTGCAATTCATGCATAGTATGAAACTTTTTCTCCAAAAAAAAATTTAGATTCTACGCAGCGCATATTTGTCATATACGTCTAGACTATGTTGCACGGACACGACGATTTTGGCCAAGTACCCGTGTCCAACATGAGTACTGGTAAGACCCCTAAAATCTATACCCCACAAGTGTTCTCCTTTTTTTTTTTTTTTTGAAAAAAATTTGGGTACGTCGCAGATACGGTCGTGACACACCAGAATCTCCCAGACACAGTAAAACTTAAAAATAAAAGAGAGAGAGAGAGAGAGAGAGAACAGGATTTGGACCAACACCTCTCTCTTTCCCTTAGTTCTCTGATTTGATCTGTGCGATGTGCCTTTTTGGAGTAAATCGGCGACAACCGAACCCCCTTCGGCATCCGGCGACCCCAAAGCTCCTTCTCTCTCGCTCTGCCATTTCTCTCTCTGCAGGTTTTAGGTTCTCTGTCTTTTGGGCTTTCGACTCTTTTTTTTTTTTTTTAAATGTTTATCTCCTTTGAGTTGTAATGTCTGCAGTATAAGATATTTGCATCTATTACTATTCAAAATTGTTGCAATTCATGCATAGTATGAAACTTTTTCTCCAAAAAAAAAAATTTAGATTCTACGCAGCGCATATTTGTCATATACATCTAGACTATGTTGCACGGACACGACGATTTTGGCCAAGTACCCGTGTCCAACATGAGTACTGGTAAGACCCCTAAAATTTATACCCCACAAGTGTTCTCCTTTCTTTTTTTTTTTGAAAAAAATCTGGGTACGTCGCAGATACGGTCGTGACACACCAGAATCTCCCAGACACAGCAAAACTTAAAAATAAAAGAGAGAGAGAGAGAGAGAGAGAGAGAGAGAGAGAGAGAACAGGATTTGGACCAACACCTCTCTCTTTCCCTTAGTTCTTTGATCTGATCTATGCGGTGTGCCTTTTTGGAGTAGATCGGCGACAACCGAACCCCCTTCGGCATCCAGCGACCCCAAAGCTCCTTCTCTCTCGCTCTGCCATTTCTCTCTCTACAGGTTTTAGGTTCTCTGTCTTTTGGGCTTTCGACTCTTTCTTTTTTTCTTTTTCTTTTTTAAATGTTTATCTCCTTCTCCTTATGTGTGTACTGTACTGGGTCAGTGGGTTTAGTGGGTTTTTTTTTTGGTTTTATCTATCTTATGGGTTTAGTAATGGAACAAAAATTGTATTTTGGATAACATTTTTATAGTGTTATTGTACTTATTTGCTGTTATTACTTAATTTAAATCCTAAAATAAACATAAATTGTCTAAAAATATTTAAAAATATACCTAAATATATTAATTAATTGCCGTACCCCCGACGTGTCATACCCTTATTTTTTAAGAATTGCCGTATCCTGTACCTATATCCATATTGTACTCATACCCGTGTCGGTGTCCATGCAACCTAGCATCTAAATTTAGTATATAATATTAGTCTCAAATAAATCATAGAAATGCAACCTTATTTTCCGCACCTAAATAATCTAGTTCAGTGAGTTTTAAGCTTCTTCTTCTTCTTTCTGTTTTTTTTATTAAAAAAATTCGCTGTCAACCTTAATGTTTATGAAACTGAGATTTAGGATCTGAATTTCAAAACCCTTTTATTCCATGGTACATCTGCATAACAAATATATTAAAACATGCAATCAATTGATCTCCACAAGATTCATGTGGTATGGAATTGAGTTAGCAAAAGGATACAGAATCATTTGGGGTACCAGTTCCACATGGAGATATATAGCAGGAGTATGAAACAATATTTGCTGAAATTCACCAACATGAGATATTTTTCTTGAATAATCTCATAATGAAACATAGAAACAAGCTTATTTTATGGATTGAAAAAACAATATATCAATAAATTGTTCTTAAAGAAAAAGCTAATCAAGATCACACTATCGCTCTTCTCTAAAAAAAAAAAAAAAAAAAAAGATCACACTATCGCATAAGTTTTCAAATTTGTGAAGTATAATACTATCCTTATTGAATGCGACCATTTTTTTCAAACTTATAAACTAACTATTACATTAACTTGCTAAATGAAGTACTTTTTATTATAAATTTTAATATACATCTCTATAACAAAATGTTCATAATAAATTCAACACTTAGGAAAAAAGTATCTGATTAAATGTTATCTATTAAATCTCACTCTACTAAAGTAGAATACACAAAATAGGTCTTAATAAAAGAGAAATTTTATTATACTTAGAAAATTACACACTTTGCTATACTTGTCACTTTTTGACTATTGTTTTCTTGCTTACCCATACATTTGTTTCTAGTACGTACATTTTAAATGTTTGATACATAACAATAGCTAGAAAGCCAATAAATGCTCATGTGTTTTTTCATTCCATGGTTATTCAAAACACGTACAAAATACTTTAGTGAAGTCAGTGATGAATTCGCCGAGGATAATAGAATATATAAAACAAACTCTTAGCTCAAGAACGAAAGAACAACCAAGTTGTGTCGTTGCAGAACGACTCCCAGCTCTCTTCTGCATCCTTGAGGAAAGAGCATATTTTTCCCAAAATCACCCATTCTAAAGATTGAGCTACTGATGTCACATGCCTTAAATTCAGTAAATTTCCACGCATCCATCATCACTTCCATTTCTTCAAACTGGTGGAATACTCTATTCACTAGGGAAAATCGGATCTGGAGTTTCATGCACGCCCCTGCATAACCACAAACTCACATCAAAGAGTAAGAGAGAGAGAGAGAGAGAGAGAGAAGGAGAATATTTATATTTGCAAGATCTGGAAGTTCTCCAATGGAGATTTTTATTTTCTTGTAGGATGGTAATTTCATTTGTAGCAGGTGGGGGTTTTCTAGATGAGGTACGGTAGTATTTCTTTAAAATGCTCAAAATATAGACCGTTCAAAAGGCATCTTTCAGTTTCATTTATTTTGTTGGGGCCACTCACGTCACATGTTTACTTTAGTCAAGCATCAAAGGTATGTCTTTTTGTGGTGGAGCACATGGAGTAATGACATTTGCCGGCCATCTTTTGTGACTTTTTGAGGCACCAGCAGCATGTATCTCTATCTCATGTCTTTTTCTTTTTCTTTTTTGGTGGCCCAAAGCGCGTTTGGTCACGAGCCAAACAAAGGGTAATTCTGAAAATTAAAAACGACATTAATTTAGAAAATATTTTTAAAATATTTTTATAAGAAAATAAAAGTTATCAGTTTTTTGTATTTTTTTAATTATATATATATATGTATATTAATAGGTAACACTAAAAGAAAATTTAATTAGATTTCAATTTGAAATTCAATTAGAGTCTAATTTTGCGCCACATGTTTCATCTAATCTAAGTTTTTAAATTTTTGTGTCAAGTGAGTTAATTCAGTGTAAAAATTTAATTTCAATTAGGGTTTAATTTTACGTTACGTGTCTCATTTAATCTAAGTTTTTAAAATTTTGTACTAAATGATTTAATTTAGTGTAAAAAACGATAAGTCCAATATAAATAAACTAAATGATTATGTTTTCTAACTCTATAAACCAAATGAGTTATTTTGTGTTATATTTAGTAGAATTTCACATACAATATATATTGTATATATAGTATCCAATAGTAATTTTCAAAATTATATATATAATAGTAATGTAATGAGAAACTTGATATAACCAATATCTCTTATAAAGAAGCTTGGCGTAACCAAGATAAAATAGAAGAAGATGGTAAGTATAAAGTATCTCTTGTAACAATTATACCGAGTCATCCATATAACGACTCAATGAGTGAATATTGTGTGAGACGTTGGTGGAATACACTTTGACAAAAAAATATAAAAATTAAATTACATAAAATTTACTCATTGGTTGTCAAATGGGTGACTTAGTATAATACTTTCTTGATAGAGAAAGAGAGAACAGAAATATTTCAAAAGATATTTTACATGAGTTTTTTAAGCTTTATGAGCTAATAAATGCTTATTGCACACTTTGATGTGTTTATTAGCTTTTTTTTTTTTTTTTACTCAAAGAACATATTGGCATATGTATTACAAAAGATAATAAATTATCTATAAACTATATTGGTTGCACCTCTATTAGATTTGATTAATTATGTATTACTAGTTTTAGATGAGATTTTTTAAAGTTTTAATTGAAACTATCAACTACTTCATCTAGATACAATGTAAGAGTATTCATTTGCCAATATTCTCCTCACAGCCATTCTCATTTGAGTCAAAGTTTGCAAGTGCATCTCTTGCCCGACCCTCTTCAACCTTCTCTTCTTTAGACAAGTCCCATCTATGAACCTCTTTGAATGACATATAGTGTGGAACACCTTGCGCTATGTCTCCCTAAAGCTCACAGTTTCACAGACACCTCTCTTGGCTACCATTATTTCACACAAAGCCACATTTTGACCATTGGACACTAAAAGTACGATCTCGACCACCAGTTGTCGATAGCAAATGCCTCTTTCTGTCCTTTCGACCCACTGCTTCCTCTAGCCCAACAGTGAGATCTTTCTTTGCTAACTCAAAAGAACCTGGGCCATTACTCCCTTCTAGTAGTCCTAGTTTGGTCCATTAATGGCCTTTTGGAACGGCCTTTTAGGTCCAGTTGTCAAAAATCCAAATATCAATAAATAAATAAAGAGTAATAGTAGTAGGGTATAAGTAGTAGCGCAAAACTTAGATACAGTAACTTAAATTTTTGTTACTTGGATTTCTTTTTTAAATTTTAGATACTTGTCTAGTTAAATAATACAACTAACACAATTTTCTTTTTATCTCTTCTAGATTCATAAGAAATTAAAACTCATTTAGAAAACCACGAAAACCTCCTCTACTTCTCAATTCTCACCCTCAATCCTAAATCTCAAATTTCTAAACTTTTGGAGAGTCACAACCTAGAGTTGTGACGAAGTCGACATGTCCTAAGCCATGAAGGGAAAATAGAAGAGGTAGCTTTTGATTTCAAGGTTACTGGTGTGAGATAGTGTCGATTCGCTGACTTTAGCTAAAGCTGTTAACTCCTTCATAGTCTCTTGCATCCATAAATTGATCAAACATGACAGTTTGTTTCCGTTATTCATGTTTGCTTTGCTCTGCTTTGCCCAAATACAAAGTATTTTGAATATACAGTCAACGTTGAGCCTCGCATTTCAAAACATCATCTACGAAATATATCTAGAATCATATCACGAATTAGAAGTCTAAGCAGAATCGACTTGAGGTTTGAGAAAAAAAATTTGCCCATTTCTTGATTTGGATTTAGAAGCATGAGATTGAAGGATTGAGGGTGTGAAGTGAGTATTGAGAAGTTGAAAAGCTGAGGAATTAATGCATCTAGGAGGAAAAAGAAAATTATCAGATGGTGCTAACTTTAGTTAGTTGTAGTATTTAGCTAGACAATTGTCTTAAATTTAAAAAGGGAACCCAAGTAATAGTATCTAAGGTATTATACCTAAGTTTTACCCTAAGTAGTAATATATGAGATGTGATATATATTGATGATGCACAGAAAATCAATAAGCTGAATGCTCCGGGCTTCAATGGGCTTGTGGTTGCTTGAAAGGCCTGAAAAGAAAGAAGCACAAGATCAAAGGTGACCGGGGTGAACCGACCAAGAACCCTCCGATGCTTAAGTTAGTTTTCTCTCTTGAACTCAGGAATTCCAACTCTATGAGTGGTGAGAACTTAACTTAATTTGATATGGCTGAGTCCTTTTATAGTGAACTTTGGAGTGTTTACTTGGTAGTAACTTCCTCAACGTGGATGAAAGTTAGAAAGTTCAAACTTAACTTCTACAACTGCTATCAAAAGTTAAGAACTTAGTAGGAAGTTAGAGCGATGAATAAGGATTTTGCTCCTACTTCAGAATAGTATAACGTGGTCCGAATTATGAGCTTTTGGATATAGATTTACTTTGAAAATTTTCTAAGTGTTGGGAAGTCGTCCAGGTGACTTCATGCTGGACGACCTTCTTGCACTTGGTCGACCTTCCTAGTTTTGGACGACACTATGGACGAACTGGAGATGGTCCAATTTTTTTAGTTCACCATCATATATGATGTGAAATATGAATGCATATCATTTGGCTCAAGGTTTTAAGACATTCTAAAATTTTAGCATAAAAAATGAAAATGAAAAATAAAAATTGACATATATACACATATTATGAATTTAAATGAAAAATTTTTAGATTGAAATAACTTATATATATTAAGTTATTTATTTTATTATGTTCCAATTTAGTAGCATTTTTATTTATCTTAGTATAATTTCATAAAACATTATTAAAAAAACAAATTTAAAATTTAAAATTTAGTATTTAATATATAGTTTTTTTTTTCAATTTTACCCATGTTTTCTAGCAAAAATAACAAATAAGTAAATGAAGGAGTTTCTCCAAAAAAAAAAAAAAAAAAAGTAAATGGAGGAGAATATTTTATTATTATATTCCTTGAGTACTTAGCTTAAAAAGGAGCAAAATATATATATATATATATTTATCTCATATAATTTAAATAATTTTTGTTTGTTTCGGATCTAATAAACATACTTACATATTATATGACATAAGCTAATCATCCAAATTATAGATATATCTTAATAGATCCAAGAAAAAAAAATTAAGGATTATAAGAAAGAAAAAAAAAAAAGAAGAGAAAATGTTGGTGTTTAATAACAAGCAGCAAAACATGGAACTAAAAATATTAATTATAATAATTTCATTGTAGTATATTATAACACATATTAAAGTTTAATTAAGTTGAAGTATTTTCGTAAAATATAATATGAAAAAAAACATGTGTGTTATATATAAATGGATACAAGACGGGTATGGGATCACTCGTCTTTGTCCTCACTTTTGGGAGGGTTCCTCCCCCGACCTTGACCCGCTTGCCTCGTGGGTTACCTACCATAGGCTAGAAAAACAAATACGGATTTACCAATGATCCCTAAAACCAAGTCACAACACTATCACATTCCAACAATAGAGTTAAGCCCCAGCAAAGCAGTTGGATGGAGTAAAGGTCAATAGCTCGAGAGCAAATGCAACCACTGTTTTTACCCTTTATCGCCTAGCTAGTTATAGTGGGTGATCTCCTTGGCTTGGGAAGCGTTCACATCAATAAGGCGAAGGTTGAGGTCAACAATGAGAGAGGAATTGATTGATGAAGTCAGTAGTATTCTCTAATAACTTAGTCTTTTTTTTTCTTTTAATTTTTTTTTTAATAAATGGTTTGGGTTTTGGGATAGGAGATAAATACCATCATCTGACCTGCCCTTGTTTTGGGTTTTGAGGAAAAAAAAACCCACATCTGCAATAATCTCTCGGTGGGGTGACCATTATGTCAAGTTCGAGTTTAGTACTTGTAGGTTGGTTGCTTATGGCAATTCCATGTTTTATACTTAATATAAACCGCTTTTAGTTTTCTTTAAAAAAAAAAAAAATGTTATAACACATGATTATTTTTTAAAAGAAATAGGTACTGATTGTATAACACATGATTACATAATGATATAATATGCTTATTATTAACTATGCATATAACAATAAGAAATATAAATTCATGTCTTTTAACTTGCTTCACCTTCCCTTAAACTCTTATTCTTCCTATAACTGACCAGTGGTTTCTCTGCTGCTTTGAGAGTTAGTCTTCTGACTTCTCACGCACGGTAGAATATCTTGTCCCTTCTTTACGAGGGTGTTGTTAGTCTCCTTGGAATAACAAGATTATTCCTCAGCTAGTGGTTTTTTTCAGGGGTCCAAGAAAACAAGAGTGTTGTTTTTTGCCTTTCCTCTGTCCTATGAAGGATCTCGCACAAAATTGGAGTCGTCTAACTTTGTCTGAGAGGGAAGGCCCGAGGTACTGCCTTACGAATGAAAAGAGCTCCTTGGATTTTTCCATAGCGGTTAAGTTTCTTACAAAGCGAGCCCTAAATGTTGATGTTTGTTGAGGACTCTTTTTTCGCCCCACATGGCACTACTTCATTGGCAACCCATGCCACATCAACATGTTATTAATTTTTTGGGTAAATCTCTTTAAAGCCCAAAATAAGCTTATATCTCATGGATTGGCCTCACATGGCCCACAAAATCCTTACTTCAAGAGACGGATTCATGGTCCACATTTCCCTTTCATCAATTGAGATTATAACCCCATGACATCATCAACATTAACATATGGATCGAGCTCAAGCAATGAATCAAAATTCATGGCCCATATTACTTCTCTTACACTCATGGCAAGCGGCTTCTTTAACAAAAGCCCATATTTACGCAAAATGACAACAAAACCCAATGTACGTCATCTCATCTTTGGCTTATGATCTAAGCTCATAAGTCTTTTTGGGGAAACTTTGGGAGTCATGGTCTGGAGGGCCAAGAGGTATGTTCAGTAAAACTCCAGCGGTTTAAAGTTGATAAAAGAAACATGTTACTTGGCGTGTCTTCTCCAACTCTCTGAACTCTAATGAGTTTGTGTGTAGCGGGTAACATATGATAAGCATTTTTTATCACATAGCACTTAAGATGATAAAACTCTTCATTACTCTTTTCCTAAAACTTAATATTCATCATATGACAAACACTCAAAAACTCCAGCCATCTAAATGCTAAACAAATACTACCTCCATCCCAGTTTGTTTGTCCTCTATTCCATTTTAGGATGTCCCAAAATATTGTCCTGTTTCTAAAAATAAAAATTATTAGTTTACTAATGTTCCTATTATACCTCTACTTTTTTTTCAAAACTATTTGAAAAGAAAACTAACTAATATTTAAAAAAATCAATTTAATTAGGGTACCTTTTTAGTTGCCTCATTAAGAATAACTCTTTTCAAAAAAGCTGATAAATTTATTTAAGAGTAGTTTTGTAAATTTATACATTTTTATAAGGCAGACAAGACAATAAATGATGTTCCCTTAAAAAGTTTGACTTTTCAAACATGACAAACAAATTGGGACGAAGGGAGTAACTATTTCTTTTATCTCCAGCAGTTGCTATACAAATTTAGAAACCTAATTCTATTATTCTACATAAATCTTATTACTACTTTCAGCTAAAATCCAACTCAAACACATGGCCTAGTCTGATTGGCTATCTTTAATCTCCAAATATATAAAATATTCATGATATCTCTAATACCTAGCTGCTATCTGCCACAATCAGACCAAATATTCCTCTGCCAGCTACTAGAACAGAGCATTAAATGCTTTTCTTGCTCACCAAAATTAAGTCACAACACAATGAGACCTTAACTAGATCTCTAAAACTTCATTAACTATCAACCAATCATTCTATTACTTACTAAAAATGTGTTAAAATAGAATCTTGGACCAAAAATACAAATACCCCAAAAAGGAAACATTTCCAGTAGAACACCAGCAGTGTGTTCAGCACTTGACACCTGGCTGAAACTGATATCATCAGCCATTTAATGCTGAAATCCCAGTAGCCTGACATCTGACCTCATCTGCTTCTGCCCCAAGCAACAGCTATCTTATGACAACTGTGATAACTTTTCCTGACAGCTGAGATAGCCTTTTCAGAATAGTTGTGACAGCTGACCCAACAGTCATACATTACTAATTCTTCTTATTTGGCTAAGAACTAAAATCAACTAAAGAAACTATCTTTTTCTTGCTAAAATACTTTCCTTTTCTGCTACTCTTTCCTCCAGCAGCTATTACCCAAAACAGTAATAACATCTTAAAGCTAAACATACCATTTTTGGCCAAATCTTAGGATGGATTTTCTGAAGATTCATTTCTGATTGGGACAGATTTTGGTTGAAATTATTTGCTAAAATACCCCCTTAAACTTAGCTATAAATAGAACCCTTCATCAACACACCAAAAGGGGGGGACCGATAGAGAAGAACAACTCTCTCATAAACTTCTCTATTCTCTCTCCCTCTAATAATCTTCTTAAGTACTTAATGAAGGTCTGAGCTTCTAAGTTTTTTAGTTTCCAAATTATGAACTAAACTCTTCAGCCCTTAGCTCATAACTACCCTTCATAAGCCTTCATACATCCTTTAGCAGAAAATCTTAGCACCATTACTCTCTTATACTCATTCTCTCACTCTCCATATTCTGAAAATACATCTATCTTGCTGGCCATATATCTAAACATCTCTTTCTACACTTCTCTTACACAATCTCATACACATTTACTACATTATTACATATAACACACTACAACTCTTCTAAACTTCACTCTCATACTCTCTCACTCAGAAATTCTACTATTTTGCTGCCCATAAACACATTTCAATACTCTTCTCCACCTCTCTTACAAAAGCCCTTCTCATGGAAGGCACAAACCTATCTTACAAAAGCCCTTTCCATGAAGGCAATATTATTCATAGCTCCACAATTTCTAAAAGAGCATTATCAAAAGGGGAAACTCATTTAAGTGCATGATAAGAGGGGCAAGCTTAACCAGTCTCTACACATAGCTGGACATACTCTTTCTTCCTCCAGTTGCACCTATTTTTCCTCTTCAATCTTGAAGTTATCATGGCAAACTGCCTCTCCACCGCTGGAATCATTCTGCTGGAATCATATCAACTCACAGATGCTATACAGCTGAAGTTACAAACCATACAAAGATAAGTGACTCTGCTTCCATATCTTTAAATTTACATCATTGAGTACATGATTACTTCACCTTTAAATACATATTAGTTTATTTCAACTACTATTACAACTACTAATCAAAGCTATTGTATCAAACGCATATTATATATTTATTCAACCATTATCATGATTCTTAGACTTTGACTTTAATGGTTTTGTAGGCTTAAAAGTATGTCGGTAGCCATTGGACCACGTGGCTCAATGTTGAGTTCTGGATGCAACTCCCCAAACACAACTCGGGCCTAGCAAGGTCACCCCTCCAGCGGACAACACGTGGCCGAGCACCGAAAAAAAGCCCCCAAACAATGTTTTTGCTCGAACCTTTACTCCTTTGTGGAGAGCTTGCAATGGCTTCAAGATCCAAAATTTGGGAGATCATAAAATCCTTTTCAACTTTGGTAATAAGCCTAATGTTGACAGAATTCTTCAGAATGAGCTTTGGTGTTTTGATAAACATTTAGTCGTGATGTAGCATTACGAAAAAGATGTACCAATAGCCATTGGACCACGTGGCCCAATGTCGAGTTCCAGATGCAACTCCCCAAACACAACTCGGGCCTAGTAAGGTCACCCCCTTAAACTTAGCTATAAATAGAACCCCTCATCAACACACCAAAAGGGGGGGACCGATAGAGAAGAACAACTCTCTCATAAACTTCTTTATTCTCTCTCCCTCTAATAATCTTCTTAAGCACTTAATGAAGGTCTGAGCTTCTGAGTTTTTTAGTTTCCAAATTATGAACTAAACTCTTCAGCCCTTAGCTCATAACTACCCTTCATAAGCCTTCATACATCCTCCAGCAGAAAATCTTAGCACCATTACTCTCTTATACTCATTCTCTCACTCTCCATATTCTGAAAATACATCTATCTTGCTGCCCATATATCTAAACATCTCTTTCTACACTTCTCTTACACAATCTCATACACATTTACTACATTATTACATATAACACACTGCAACTCTTCTAAACTCCACTCTCATACTCTCTCACTCAGAAATTCTACTATTTTGCTGCCCATAAACACATCTCAATACTCTTCTCCACCTCTCTTACAAAAGCCCTTCTCATGGAAGGCACAAACATATCTTACAAAAGCCCTTTCCATGAAGGCAATATTATTCATCGCTCCACAATATCTAAAAGAGCATTATCAAAAGGGAAAACTCATTTAAGTGCGTGATAAGAGGGCAAGCTTAACCAGCCTCTACACATAGCTGGACATACTCTCTCTCCCTCCAGTTGCACCTATTTTTCCTCTTCAATCTTGAAGTTATCATGGCAAACTGCCTCTCCACCGCTGGAGTCATTCGGCTGGAATCATATCAACTCACAGATGCTATACAGCTAAAACTACAAACCATACAAAGATAAGTGACTCTGCTTCCATATCTTTAAATTTACATAATTGAGTACATGATTACTTCACCTTTAAATACATATTAGTTTATTTCAACTACTATTACAACTACTAATCAAAGCTATTGTATCAAACGCATATTATATATTTATTCAACCATTATCATGATTCTTAGACTTTGACTTTAATGGTTTTGTAGGCTTAAAAGTATGCCGGTAGCCATTGGACCACGTGGCTCAATGTTGAGTTTCGGATGCAACTCCCCAAACACAACTCGGGCCTAGCAAGGTCACCCCTCCAGCGGACAACACGTGGCCGAGCACCGAAAAAAAGCCCCCAAACAATGTTTTTGCCCAAACCTTTACTCCTTTGTGGAGAGCTTGCAATGGCTTCAAGATCCAAAATTTGGGAGATCATAAAATCCTTTTCAACTTTGGTAATAAGCCTAATGTTGACAGAATTCTTCAGAATGAGCTTTGGTGTTTTGATAAACATTTAGTCGTGATGCAGCATTACGAAAAAGATGTACCAATAGCCATTGGACCACGTGGCCCAATGTCGAGTTCCAGATGCAACTCCCCAAACACAACTCGGGCCTAGTAAGGTCACCCCCTTAAACTTAGCTATAAATAGAACCCTTCATCAACACACCAAAAGGGGGGGACCAATAGAGAAGAACAACTTTCTCATAAACTTCTCTATTCTCTCTCCCTCTAATAATCTTCTTAAGCACTTAATGAAGGTCTGAGCTTCTGAGTTTTTTAGTTTCCAAATTATGAACTAAACTCTTCAGCCCTTAGCTCATAACTACCCTTCATAAGCCTTCATACATCCTCCAGCAGAAAATCTTAGCACCATTACTCTCTTATACTCATTCTCTCACTCTCCATATTCTGAAAATACATCTATCTTGCTGCCCATATATCTAAACATCTCTTTCTACACTTCTCTTACACAATCTCATACACATTTACTATATTATTACATATAACACACTACAACTCTTCTAAACTCCACTCTCATACTCTCTCACTCAGAAATTCTACTATTTTGCTGCCCATAAACACATCTCAATACTCTTCTCCACCTCTCTTACAAAAGCCCTTCTCATGGAAGGCACAAACCTATCTTACAAAAGCCCTTTCCATGAAGGCAATATTATTCATAGCTCCACAATATATAAAATAGCATTATCAAAAGGGGAAACTCATTTAAGTGCATGATAAGAGGGGCAAGCTTAACCAGCCTCTACATATAGCTGGACATACTCTCTCCCTCCAGTTGCACCTATTTCCCCCCTTCAATCTTGAAGTTATCATGGCAAACTGCCTCTCAACCGCTGGAGTCATTCTGCTGGAATCATATCAACTCACAGATGCTATACAGCTGAAGCTACAAACCATACAAAGATAAGTGACTCTGCTTCCATATCTTTAAATTTACATCATTGAGTACATGATTACTTCACCTTTAAATACATATTAGTTTATTTCAACTACTATTACAACTACTAATCAAAGCTATTGTATCAAACGCATATTATATATTTATTCAACCATTATCATGATTCTTAGACTTTGACTTTAATGGTTTTGTAGGCTTAAAAGTATGTCGGTAGCCATTGGACCACGTGGCTCAATGTTGAGTTTCAGATGCAACTCCCCAAACACAACTCGGGCCTAGCAAGGTCACCCCTCCAGCAGACAACACGTGGCCGAGCACCGAAAAAAAGCCCCCAAACAATGTTTTTTCCCGAACCTTTACTCCTTTGTGGAGAGCTTGATCATAAAATCCTTTTCAACTTTGGTAATAAGCCTAATGTTGATAGAATTCTTCAGAATGAGCTTTGGTGTTTTGATAAACATTTAGTCGTGATGCAGCAATACGAAAAAGATGTACCAATAGCCATTGGACCACGTGGCCCAATGTTGAGTTCCGAATGCAACTCCCCAAACACAACTCGGGCCTAGTAAGGTCACCTCTCCAGCAGACAACACGTGGCCGAGCACCGAAAAAAGGCCCCCAAACAATGTTCTTGCCCGAACCTTTACTCCTCTGTGGAGAGCTTGCAATTGCTTCAAGATTCAAAATTTGGGAGATCATAAAATCCTTTTCAACTTTGGTAATAAGCCTAATGTTGACAGAATTCTTCAAAATGAGCTTTGGTGTTTTGATAAACATTTAGTCGTGATGCAACGTTACGAAAAAGATGTACCAATACAGGATCTTATGTTCTATATGACTCATTTTTGGGTTCAAATTCATGGTATTCCCTTACGGTAATGACCATGGAAGCTACTGAGAAAATTTGTGCTGTTGTGGGGGATGTCATTTGACCCTCAGAGCCTAAGGAGTTTGATGGTGGTGCTTTTCTGCAGATGAAGGTGTTGATTGACTTGTCACTCCCGTTATGTTGTGGACGTCTTATCTTTTTAAATGACGATAAGCAAACCTGGATAACATTCAAGTATGAACGATTACCGAATTTGTTCTATTGGTGTGGTTGCCTCACGCATGCCGATCGGGACTGCGATTTTTGGATTAACAATGAGGGCACCTTACAACCCGAGCAAAGGCAATTCGAACCTCACCTTCGAGCACCTGTGTTCGTGCCTTCGAGAAAGAATGCACTCAACGTTCCAGGATTCTACTTTGCCAAAAAGAATTCGACACCCTCTGCTCCAGCTTTTGATCACGGGAATTAATTTGCAACGGCGAACCATGATGGTGCCACTATTCCAACTCGCCCAACATCTCTTCCCACCATGCCGGAGCAATTAATACAGCGGAGTTGTCAACAAGGAATTGATACGGCCGTTTCAGAATGGTCTGCTTTTAATAAGGTCTGCTTTTTAATTCCCTTATTGATACGATTCCTGAAGACGCATTTAGCATCAATTCCAGTTTTAGTGGGTGTGTCACTTTGTTAGGATATGTGTCCTTTAAATCCTATTGTATGACATTATGTTATGATTAATAAAGTTGTTTTATTTTTATCTAAAATAATGATAACATGAATATTTGGACATTATCATATAGTCCATGAGATGCATAGTATGTGATTTAGTTACAGAAGATATAAATCGCAAGTTCTTTGTAAACTCAGAATTTTAATTTGTAGTCGGTGATAAAATTAGGCGTTTCATCTGCGAAGACTATAGCATATCAACTAAGATGATTTGTCTTGATCATGGAAGTTGAGACTTCTAATTGATATGTTGATATGTTTTAAGTGTTAAGACATATTGAACTGGACCGCTGTAAGATTTATTATTCTACTAACGACTGTCAAATGAATAATAAATCTCACGACTTCTATTTATATCAACTCTTAATACTGATAGAATAATGAACCTAATCATGAAATGTAGGTTGCTTTAATATATCAGGAGTGAGATCTAAAGTCACGATCAAAACCTCAGTATGTTGGGCAGCCACATTTAATGTTGAAGGAACATATATTCTCAAGACGGAATTCATAATCTCTTAACGGAGATATAAAATATTCCCTTGAGATAAGTTTAATGAGTTTGGTTATTCAGAATGTTAGGCCTAACTACTTTAGTAAGAAGTTGCTAAAGTATATATTTATGAAATTTGATTTCATAAATATATGATGAATAACTTAAAGGATTAAACTGAGTACTTAAGGATTAAGATGTAGTAATCTTCAAAGTGACAGTCAACATTCATGACTTTGTATTACTACGAATATTTTAATGAAATGATTGAATGTATAATAAAGTCTTGGGATATAATTTATTAATAAGGCTTAGAGTGCAATTATATTTATATAGTGATATTAAATATAATTAATGGTAATTTTGGGCTTGTCAAGAGTTGACAGAAAAGCCCAAAACTCATTGGAGCTAGTGTCTTATTTGTCCCTTTTAGTCCCACTTCAAGCCACATACTAAAGCCCAATTAGAATGGCCCAAAAGGCTAGCCCAATTAGATAATCAGTTATATATAAGGAGAGAAATATACAAAATTTATATAACATATAATCAGTTATGAAAATGGTGTATGTGAGTGTAAGCCACTCTCTTATTCTCCCTTGAACACATACGTGAAAACTAATTGAGAGACCACACTTCTTAGGCAAAAGTGAAATTGGAGTGAAGATTAAAAATTTTCTCAAGTACTTCTAATCTTTAGTTTTGAATTTCATTACACCAAGGTACGCTCTCTTGTTCTTAAATTCTAAAATTTATATAGTACATATTATCAATAGGGAATGAAGTAGATCCGTTAATTTTCCCCTGCGTGTATTTTGTATGCGATACAAACCATGTTTTTCCAACACACTCATCCAGCTGTTTTTGAATCACAATTGTAAGAGATTGATGAGGAGTTAAGTCAGTTCAAAAAAGTGGACTCTACCTTTCCTATTTTGTTTTGTTTTGTTTTTTTGTTTTTTTGTTTTTTTGTTTTTTTTTGTTTTTTTTTTTCAGCCCAGAACCACGTGCCCCTATTTCCAATTTAAATGAATCACGTGCTAAGCAAGAGGATACTAGAGCGTCATCAATTTCAACCCAGTTACGTTCTCTTACAACATGGACTCATAGAGTTAGACTTGAGTTCTCCAGCAGTAGTACACAGCTTGAGCAAAATGCTGGATATAAACAAGATTTATCAGCAGTGGAGGAAAACAATGGTTTATTTGCTAAGCGTCAACAATTTTCTCAGGATGGTGTTAATGTTTCTATTGGTTTGGCAGGAGCTGGTTGAAAGTCCCGCCAGCAACAATGAGTTGCCTAGCATGGAACTGTCGTGGGCTTGGGAACCTATGTACAGGTAAGGAGCTTGTTGATTTCATACGGGCAAAAGATCCATCTGTCGTATTTTTAGCCGAAAGTATGGTAGATGAAACAAGGCTAGAGACGATACAACGCAATATTGAATTTGATCACCGATGGGTAGTACTAAGAGAAGGCAAAAGTGGTGGTTTGGTCCTTTTTTGGAAATCTTACATTAATTTGAAGATTGAAGGATCTGATAAATATTACATCGATGCAACCATTGACAAAAATACAAATAACAAATAGCGAATGACTAGTTTCTATGGGGAACCGAAGATAGCAAGAAGAATTGAAGCCTGGACTTTACGAGTCCTTAATTCTCTCTGGATATTCCATGGCTATGCATGAGGGATTTTAATGAGATTACCAAACAAGAAGAAAAAGTGGGGGGAGCATTTCGGTCACACAGTCAGATGCAACTATTTCGTGATGTAATTGATGAATGCAGCTTTATGGATTTAGGATTTGTGGGTCCAAAATTTACTTGGAGCAGACACTTTGAGAATGATATATTTTTGCAGTGACATGTGCGGTGCGGTGCGGTTTGGTGTTGTGTACAAGGTGTGGTTTGGTCGGTTTTGGGATGGTATATTTTTCAAGATGTCATGACCAATTTCTAATTTACTATTAATAATTATGACAATATGACAGTAAGTTATTATTATTATAAATATAACTTGTATAACAAAAAAGTAACAAAAATATATACAAGAAAAAAAAAAAAATCCATGACAAATTGATAGTAAACTAAAAGTTCCACAAATATATAGTATATACAAAAAAAAAAAAAAAAAAAAACTTTTGAACTTTTGATTTTGTATTTAACCAAAACAAAATTGTTTCTTAAAAAAAAAAAAAATTGTTTTAACGCAAAACTTGGAATATACTAATATTAGGTTGGTCACTTACTTCATATAATATTAAATTATTAATATATATAATATAAAATAAATAAATATATATGGGTGCGGTTTTTTGTGATTTTCTTATTATAAAACTGTACTCTGCACCATATAATGCGGTGCAGTTCATTACAACTTGCAATGCGGTGAGGTTACTTCATTTTGCGAGCGGTTATGGTTGGTTTGGGTGCGGTCTTGCAGTTTGGTGAACACCACTGCCACATATGCAAAGATTTCGTAAGTCGCATGTGACATGTTTATTTGTCAAAGTTAACGGTCCAATAGATGTTAAGGTGAAAAATAAAATATGGGTTAAAGTTTAAGGTGATAATAATGCATTCTTAAAATTCAGGGGTAAATGTAAATAAGAGTATAACTTACTCCAATAAAATGTAATTTTCCCAAAAAGATGAGAAATAATAACAATAGATTAAAGTAGACAATCAAAGAGGCACAGGCGCACCTAAATACAGTAATTGCGTGCATTGTACACGAAGCGTCGGATCAGAACCCAAACCCAAAACTAATATTTGATCAAATATAAATACTAAAACCCATGGAAGAGAGAAAGGGATCGAAAGCAGCGAGAGAGAAAACATACGCACAAGTTTCTTATTTTGCAAATTGGGGTTGTGAATCAGAATTAGGGTTAGGGTTTGAGAAATCATCATGGCGACGACGACACCACCACCGTCGGAGCAGCAGCAGAGCAATGCGAAGCCAGCGCTGAGGAAGCCGGAATTCAAGAAGGTCGACCAGTTGAAGCCCGGCACCACCGGCCACACTCTCGTCGTCAAGGTCGTCAGTTCCAACACTGTCTTGGCTAAGGGCCGCTCTGTTTCACAGCACCTCCGCCACACTCGAATCGCCGAGTGCCTCGTCGGTGATGAGACTGCCACCATCGTCTTCACTGCCCGCAACGAACAAGGTATCTCTCTCTCACTCATTTCTTTTTTTTTATTCGATAGTTTCTGTTTGGTTGCTTAGAAAATCCGAGAAATGAAGATGTTGTCTGTTTTGCGTAGAGCAAAGTCATATTGTTGTTTGGATTATAAAGAGTTCTGTTGATTACAAGCTCTTGTGTGCACCATTTTTTTTTACACCAATAGTACAATTGTTAGTTTTTACCCTGAGTTTGATTTTTGTTCATTTCTTTGGTGTTTGTTTGTTTGAATTTTTTTATGTCTCTTGTTGATTGGATTATTTTTTGGTTTGATAAGTGAATTTCTATTTTTGGGATTATGAAAAATAAATGCAAATTTTAATGGGTATAAGAATTTTAATGATTGAAATAAAGTATCCTCTGTAATTGGTTTTATTTTTGGTCTATTTTAAAATTTGGGGGTTGGTTTCATGATTTCTTACTGTTTGGTTGGTGAGAAAATGGAGGACAAGATAATGGATTCTTGGCTTTATTTCCACTCCACAATTCTGTTCCCCTCTCCATTCCTCTTTTCTCTCCTCTTTGAGTCCTTGTCTAAATTTTTACTCCAGCAAAGTACAACAGTTTCCATTGTGGTAATCTTTGCTTTCTTAGATATTTGTTTTATTTGTTGAGGAATGTTGGGGGTGTTTGTTCTTCTTCTCTTTTAGAGCCCATGAATCTTTGTAATTTTAGGTCTTAATTTGTTGCATTTTTTTTCTTTTGTATACTTCCCATGTACTAGGGATTTGTGCTGTTTTTCTTATATGAAAAACAAGTTTAAATTGTGATAACCTTTAACTGTTTCGTGGGTTCTATGAACTTTTGGCATGTTGTTCTCTAATTATTTCAAGTTTCTTGGGTTATGCCTTACTCTGTGATGGACTCCGAACTTGTTGGCAGGCTGGTCTTAAGGACCATCCAAATCTAGACATTGGGAACGCCATTCCTCTTTGTCTTATGTGTTGCATTTGGAAGGAACATAATTCTAGGTTTTTTGAAGGGATGGAATCACTGTTACTTCAATTGAAGGTTTTATTATTATTACTAAAATTTTAAAAGATATCTTTGTGATTGGCTTAGGAGCATTGGGGTTATTTAATTGTTCTTCTATCTTGGAATTCTTAGCTCTTTGTAACTTTAGGTCTTAGCCTATTGGATAGGTATACATCCTGTGTTCTTGGGCTATGTCCCATTTTGTTCTCTAATAAAATTTATTACATGTAAAAAACAAACCTATGAATCTATAATCGATGTCTTCAAATGTGGTGCCTGTTTCCTCTTTCGAATTATTGTGTTACATTATTTGACATTCTTTGAGTTCTTATGCCTTATTTTCCCTAGTCTTCAATCCTGGACGGCGATTATTTATTTTGTAAATTAATAATATCATAAATACTTTCCCATTTCCTTGAGCAGCCTTTTACAATCTAAAGTAGTTGTCTAGGTATTATATGATTGCTAGAGTCTTTCCCTCTGATTGTTAATGTTAATGGAACATTTTAATATATCTTACTTGGTGGTATTGAAATTACTTAGAAAATCATGACCCTTTTTTTTTTTTAATATTGCATTCATATGGTCAGAATAGGTACCCGGTGTTTTTCCTAACTGTAGTTCTTAGTTATTCAGAAAAGATGTTTACTGTTCTGGGATTTTTTGTTGAGTGCTGTTTTTTGTGCCTGCTAACCACCATTTTGATATGGATGTGCAATCTTACATTGACAAAAGGATTGAGATGCGGTGTGGAAATGAAAATGGGATATTTTTTAATAAAAGATAATTTCCTTTTGTCACTGCTTTCTTGGGTTAACAACAGATGTCTTTATGACTGAGCTTCATTTGCTGTCAGTCCTCCATGCTCTGCTTTAATTTTCTTGGGGCATGTATGCCAAAAAAACCTGATCCTTAATTATCATAGTGGTATGATAGTGATATTGCAATCATGTTTTAGACTTACCTGATGATTAAAACTTGAATTCTAGATAGTGTTTTTCATAATCTCATTAAGTTCTTCTGATATTAAAATATATTTAGAAGTCCAAAAAACTAAAACATATAGTTTTTTTATACCTATGATAAATTATATTCTATTCTTTTAATTGTGCCAATTTAAACCCCTTGCTTAGTATGACAATCTAAATTATCAGTCTTACTCTGTTAAATTCTGCTTTAATTGCGAGAAATTTGGCATTAATATACACAAAAAAATGATACCCTTTTTCTGAAGATAACAGTGGTGTTTCTTTTCAACTTTAAGAGAAAATCAAATGTAATGGATGTAAAATTTATTTTATTTTTGGTTATACTAACAAGGTTTTATTAGGTTTAACATTTTATATTCTAATGTTGATGGCTTTGTTGTTTCCCCAGTGGATTTGATGCAGCCCGGTGCAACAGTTATTCTCCGCAATGCAAAGATTGATATGTTTAAGGGATCTATGAGGCTAGCAGTAGACAAATGGGGTCGTGTTGAGGTCACTGAGCCTGCAAAATTTGTTGTCAAGGAGGATAACAATCTATCTCTAGTTGAATATGAACTGGTGAATGTTGTGGAGGAGTGACTGGGATATTTGGGCAGCTGATAATTAGAGATAAAAGAGTAGCTTCAGAATTTTAAAGCATATGATTGGTTCTAATTCCTGGTATATGTGGTTCTATCTTATCTTTTGGAATATGTAGTTTGGTATTGGTTTACGGATGCCTTTAAAACTGGAACTAGTGTTCTTCCCCTTTTAATATGACTACCATGACAAGTAGGGCTTTGTTAGGTATTTACAGGGACAGCTTGATCTCCCTGCTTATGATGAAAATATGAGCTAGTGTTTGATATGATTAAAGATCATGGGGTCACAGTTTTTCTCATATCTTTTAGACTTGAATCATTTTGATGCTCATGTATTTGCACTCTCTATGAAGCACCCAAGGATAGTAAATTCTAAAATCATGAGAAACATTAAATAAAATTGGACTATGTTCATATGAATATATATATATATATATATATATATATATATATATATATAAAATTAGTATGACTTATGTTTGGAAACTCACCCGCCACCCTCTCCCTTTCATTTTTTTATTTTATTTTATTTTATATATATTTCTCTTTGGATCTGTACAGGACTTGTAAGAATGATCAATGATGTCAACGCTCAACGCCCTCTTTTGGATTACATGGACAAGTTTGGCTGTAACATACTATAAATTAAATAGGTGGATTGGATAACCTCAGGTCCAGTGGCAATTTCTTTTGACAATTGTCAAAATTCCCTTAACAATTGATATTATTTACAAAACCAATATATTAGGAAGAGAATGGTTTCAGCTGGCCAGTTGTGGCTGGTGGTGTGGTGATTGGGTTTGGTTGTGGGGTTGGTCTAGACTTTATAAAGGTTGGGCCGGTGAAGGGAGAAGCATATATACATATATATATATATATATTTTTTTTTTGGTTAAATTTTTTTCTTGAGTTTTAATTTTAAAATAGTTTTTTTGGAATGCGTGGGTCTTGTATATGGTAGCATTTTCCGGGTCTTGTAACGGAATAATTTTTTTCTTCTTTTTTCTTTTTTGGAATGCGTCACGGGTCTTGTATGTGGTAGCATTTTCAGCACTTCACCCTTTATATATGACTTCGGCAATAAATAACTTCTGATTAAAGTGGTTGGACAAAGCCATTGAGCTTTAAACTTGAACTACAAAAAATAATCTGTAAATTAGTCATTTTTAATTGATTTTCGAAATAAAAAGTTTAATAAATTCCTAACATAAATACAAAATTCTAATGAATATCATCAAAACTAAAATGGTATTGAAGTGAACCAACTTGAAAGAAGCAAAGAATACTCGAGTCTTTTCTTCTCTTGACTCTACTCTTTCAAACTCAATGAGCGAGTGACCACCCACCGTCCCTAAACTACAAAGTTAACAGTTAATTTTGACAAATATATTACATCCAAGAACGTAAAAATATATCGAAACATGTAAAAATTTTCATAAGAAATCTGTAGAATTATTTGTTATAAATATAGTAATTGCTTGGATAAGTATATGATGATTCATGTCAAACTGAGGTCGACTGTTTCTTACTTTTAACTCTTCATCATAACTTCACTCAAATTCACTATCATGGAAATTTTGATCCAGAGCTTCACCATTTGATCCTTTAGCACTTAATTTTCGAGGTCATCTTTTTAGCCAAACTCCAGTTTTTTTTTTTTTTTTTTTAGTAGTGGTAAGAAAGTAAATTTATACCAAAAATATTTTCCATTATCTTATTTTTCATCTCAACTAAATAAAAGAATTTTCCATTCCTCTACTTTTCCACCCCTACCAAACATCATGAGGAAAAACTTAAATATCTTCTATCTCCCCACCGTTTCACCATCTTCCTATTTTCTATCTCACCCCACTTTTCCATTGTTGAGGGTTCTTTTTACGTTTCTTTTTCTAAGAAGTCGGGCCTGGCGCTTCGCAGAATGGGCTCAAAAGTACCATTTTGCCTCTGCCAGTTTGTGCGCAAACGTTGAGTCTAAGTCCAAGGGAAGACGCTGCAAAGTGGGCTTATCCTCCAGTTTCTGCCACAGAATGAACTTTTCTCTAGTTTCTGCCGCAGGACTGACTTTTCTCCAGTTTCTGCCGCAGAAGGAACTTTTCTCCAATTTCTACCGCAGGACTGACTTTTCTGCTATGCAGCAAAACTTTCTGCTGTGCAGTAAAACCGTCTGCTGTGCAGTAAAACTTTCTGCTGTGCAGTAAAGCTGTCTGCTGTGCATTAAAGCTGTCTGCTGTTCAGTAAAGCTGTCTGCTATGCATTAAAGCCTTCTGTCGTGCAGTAAAGCATTTTGCAATGTGAATGACTACTCTTCATTTTTTACTGCAGAAATACTTTTCTACTCCCTGCACATAAACAAATCTAAAACCCAAAGAAAATACCAATCAAGCACATGTTAGCTTACATGGGTTAGCAGATTCTCAAATATAAACATACGCATATTCGTAAATATACTCATACGTATTCACAGAGACAAGATATATGTATATATATATATATATATATATATATATACTTATGGCAGGATAATGATTAGTTTGTGTCAAAAGTAAAACACGTAATAACAAATAAAGAAGAAAGCTTCAGCAGAAAATGTTTAGCTAGTATAATAGCTAACACGGTAAATATAATGAAAATGTGCTACAACAGAATAACTAGTACAAAAAGTAAAGATACCACAACAGGACAATTGATGCAGCAAATGTGATAAAAACGTGCTACAGCAGAATAACTAAATTCAGCAAATATAAGTTATAATGAAAGAAATCAAATATATTTTCAATCGAAATCAAGTATTGAATCTTCCCATAAAATAAGTAAACCAAGAAGGAACCAAAACCCCAACTTGAACAACCTTGTCATAGGCTTCTGCCATCAAAGTTGTGCATTTTGGAGAATAGGCCTAAATGACTACTAGCTATTACTTTTGGAGACTTTAAAGAGTGGGTTTGCTACGAGGGAGGGAAAAGATGGTCTATTGATGCATGCCCATATTCCTGTCGTGTTTTTTCTCTTCTTTTTACCACTTTCTTTCTTTCTCTCCGTTCCTTTTTAACTCTTAGTTTCTTACTATTCTCTTGCCGTGGGTTGTTCCTCCTTTGGTCTTTTCTTTTCTTGGGTCCCTCTCTCTAGGTGACTCTCTCTTTCTAAGTGTCTCCCTTAGGTGCTTCCTCCTTCCGGAGCTCCCCCCTTCAGTGTTTTTCTCTCTTCCGTGTTTTTCCTCCCCCCTTTCTGCCATGGTTACCTCTTCCTTTTATAGTGAACTGATTCAATGAGATTTCTCCCTTTTACCCCTAGGGCTTCACCAATTGTTTTTGGTTTGTTGTGGGCATTCCTTTAGGACTACCCACCAACCCATTGGTTGCCCCGACCACTGCCATTGCTCAAAACATGTTTGCTGCACCACTACTCATTTCATGACAAAATTTCCTTTTGTTTGTTCTTACTGTATACCTCTACTTCTAGGTTCAAATGGATAAGGATTGGGCTACCTCACTACCTAGCTCTATGGCATGCATCAGATAGTCCCAACCATCTATTATTTCTTTTGGGTAAGATACCATCCCAGTAAAGTATATTCCCAAAAGAAGTCATGGCAAGAAACCAAATATAGACCCCATTTTCCCCCCACCACCAAACCACACCTTCTGAATCCCTTTGACCGTGGGCCCACCTCCCTTGTATTGGCTGGGTACAGGTTGGTGGTGCTCTGGCCCTTCTGTGCTTGCTCCACTATCTTCTGTTTTTGTCTCCCACGCCATTTCTGCCGTAGTAAATTAGTTCTGTTTCGTTCTGCTGCGTGTTTTTGTCTTATTTCTTCACACGTTTCCTGCTGCGTTTGTCATTTTCTTTGGTTTGGCTTTTCTTTCCTTCACGTGATTCTTGCTGCTGACACTTCTTGCTGTTCCTTGTTTCTTTTCATCGTGCTTCTTCATATCAGTTTTCACGCCTATATTTTTTATACAAAAGGATTTGGGCCTTTGTGGGCCAAATAATGTTGACTGGATCAAAAGGGTCTTGGGCCTAATTTATCTTCATCTGCCGAAGCCATTCTGCCGAAAAACTGTATTCTGCAGCAAATCTGTATTCTGCTGCAGTTTGTAATTTGCTGCAGATCTACGTTTTGCTGTAGATCGCTTTCCCTTACACTTCTTTCTTTGGACCTTTCTTGCTCTTCGGTCTTCTTGGTGGGTCTTTGGGCCTTGATTTTTATTGGGCTTTCTTCCTCATGGGCTTTTGGATATGGATTCGCAAAATTGGGCATCAACATCCATAAGCCAACAATGGCAACAATTGAGATGTTAATATCAATAGTGAAGACATGAATTCATAACTAAGATATATATGTTTCTATATATATATTACATATATTATACATGGCATGTGCACAACGCACACACATTACATATGATATAATTTTACTGTAATGTTTTCAATGTCAAAATTTCACTTCTAATTCTCATAATATGATTTTTATTAATTAGGTAAAGTGGTACACTTCAAAAGTATAGCTAATGTTTGGTTTCTATTAAAATTATAAAATGGTTAAATAGCTAAAGGCCTTGTAACTAAATTGACATTTCTCCATGCACAAAATACTTGGGGGACTAGGGGGAAAGGGTTCAAGTTGCAGGGTTACCAGCATATTGTAATTATCTCTAAAATGGTTAAATAATAAAAATTTTAAAACATTTAATAACCATTTGTGCAGTTAAAACATTAGAGTTTAACTTGAAATAATAATCGATTCTTAAAAAAAAAAACCCTTGAAAAAAAAATTCAAATTATGGAGTTTATTATATATACTCATTTCCAAAATTTATTATAAACTATTATTATACATAATAAATTGTTACATAATGAAATTGGACTCTTATATTACAATCTACTAGGATATACATAATATCCAGTTGAGAGTAATGGAAAAGAAAATTTGGAACAAGTAGGAGAAACTCTTACACGCTCTTAATAGAGAGTGATAGAAAATGGGGATCCTTAAATCATAAAAGATTACCACTTTTTCCTTAGCGATTTTTTTTTTTTTTTTGGGGAGAAAAAAGGCTGAAATTCTTATTAAAGCAAAGACAAATCTGTCTGATAAACATCAAAGGTGTGCAATGGGACATCTTTCATCCACACAAAAAAACCAATGACATGTCGTGCATGCCTAGCTAGGTTGTGAGCTATAGAATTACCCTATCTACCAACATGTGAAAACTAATACATTGAAATTGTTCCGCATAAGTTTTTACATCCCGAATTAGAAGGCCAAAAGAGGCCAATGAGGCCGAATCATTCGTCAAAGCTTTCATAACTATCTCCGAATCTCCCTCTAAAATAGCCGAAACAAAACCCAGGTCTATGGAAAATTCTAGAGCCTTAGCTGCTGCCAATGTTTCGAGTTCCACTACTGATATGGGAAGAGGAATATTATGAGACATGGAGGCCATAACCATACCCTGACTATTTCGAATAACAACCCCAATCTCGGCTCTATCTTCATCTGTAAACACAGGCGCTGTCCACCTTGCCCTCAGTTTAGCTATTGGGGATTGCTTCTTTGGTTGTGCTTCCTGAAACTCCATAAGAGAAGTAATTTCTCATTGCGAAACTTGATCAAGAGGAAAACTTGGTAGAGAAAATCTGACCTTGTTATGCCTAAACCAGATAGTCCATGTGAGCATTGAAAAAAATCCTGGACCGCATTCTGAATCTAGAACAAAGGACAACAAGTGTGGAAAGTCTGAAAAACTCATATTTCTCCTAAAATTCCATTGAGGGTCTTCATCCCAAATTGAAGATAAGCTTGGACAGTTCCAAAGCGCATGCAACACATCTTTATGTTGGTTTGTGCAGTGGGGACATGTTGGATCATCAATGACACAGCGACGAACCAAATTGGACATGGTAGGAAGTGCATTACGACTTGCTCTCCATAGAAAATTTTTAATTTTACCTGGTAGCAATAATTTCCATATGCGTTTCCAAAATGTATTTGTGTGAGCAAGTTGTACATGATTCAGAACAGCATGGCAGCGAGTTTCAGACTCGAGAAAGAAATATCCCAACTTGACTGAGTATTGACCCGATTGCACATAGGGCCAATATAGAACATCTTCTAAACAGCCACAACTTAATGAGATTTTTTGTATAAGGTCAGCTTCTATGGGGCTAAACACAGTAGACAATAAAGTTGAGTCCCATTGGCACGTAAATGGATTGATTAGAGTACTTACAGTAGCATCTTGGATTTCAACTAGCAAAGGGCCCTGAATTCGGGGGGAGTTTAGTGAGGGCAGCCAGTTCTCATCCCAAATCTTGATAGAATGCCCATTCCCAACTCTCCATTTTGCTCCTTGCCTAATAACTTCTCTACCCTTCAAGATGCTCTTCCGTGCATAAGATCCTCCATGGCCCTCTTTTGCTTCCATAATAGAACAATTTGGAAAGAACCTTGATTTAAAAACTTTGTAAAACAAGGAGTTTTTATTATGCAGCAACCTCCATATTTGTTTCGTTAAAAGGGCTTCGTTAAGTAGCGCCAACTCCTTAAAACCCATTCCACCATTTGACTTGGAATCACACATATCTTCCTATTTAACCCAATGAATTTTCCAACGATCACCCCATTTCCCCCACCAAAATTTGCGGATAAGACCTTCAATTTCATGACAAAGACCCAATGGAAGCTTAAAACAACTCATTGTGTAAGTTAGAATGGCTTGAATCACTGCTTTGATCAAGATTTCTCTTCCAGCTTGTGACAGCAACTTCTCTTCCCAACCCTGTAATTTCCTCTGTGCTTTTTCTTTGATGTAATCAAAACTTGTCTTTTTATGTCTTCCAATAAGTGATGGCAAATCCAAATACTTGTCATAGTGCATAATTTCAAGAACCCCAAGTGCTTCCTTAATTTTCATTCTTGTTGCTTCCGTGGTGGACTTGGCTAAAGAATATATAAGTTTCTCTTCGATTTATTTGCTGTCCAGAAACACTTTCATAGATCGCCAATATTTCCAACACCTTTTGACAGTCATGTCTATTAGACCTGCAAAAAAGCAAACTATTATTTGTAAAGAGCAGATGGATTAGTCTTGGACTCCTCCTATAAAGGGAGAAACCCCTAATAGAACCATCATTGTCCGCCTTGGATATAAGACTATGTAAGCTTTCGGTACACAAGAGAAAAAGGAATGGAGATAAGGGGTCGCCTTGACGAATCCCCCTAGTAGGATGAATAAGCCCTTTTGGTTTGCCATTCACTAAAATTGAATAGGAGAGAAAATTAACACATATCATCATAAGGTTTATCCACCTCTCATTAAATCTCAATTTTCTCATGACTTCCTCCAGAAACGACCACTCCACTCTATCATATGTTTTGCTCATATCCAATTTGAGAGCCATATAGCCAGTTTAGCCAGATTTGTGATTTTTCATACTATGGAGAGTTTCAAAAGCTGCAAGGATATTATCAGAGATTAGACGATTTTTTATGAACGCACTTTGGTGTTCTGTAATTATGAGAGGTAATTTTTTTTTTTCAATCTATTTGTTAGCACCTTGGAAAAAAATTTGTAATGGACATTACAAAGGCTTATGGGATGGTAATCGGAAACAGACTATGGGTTTTTTATTTTTGGGATTAGGGTGATGAAAGTATGATTAATGGGGTAGGGAAGAGTGGCTATATTTAGGTATGACAGAATGGTTTTTGTAATATCACAACCTACCAAATTCCAATAATTTTGATAGAAGAGAGGAGGCCTACCATCAGGACCTGGAGCTTTGAGTGGAGCCATCTACTTCAAAGCTGCTTGTACTTCCCATTCCATAAAATCCTGTAGCAGTTGAGCATTCATATCATTTATGAGTAACTTTGGAATCGGGTTCATGCTTCCTCATTCATGGCCAGATTGGTGGATGTAAAAAGTCCCTGATAATAATCTGTGAAGGTTTTTGCTATAGCTTCCTAATTGGAAATCCACTCTCCACTAGAATTATATATGCTTGTGATCTTATTATGCCTGTGTCTCTGAGTTGCTCGGCTATGAAAATATTTTGAATTTTTATCTCTCCCAACTAGGCAAAAATATTTTGCCCACTTTCTCCACATATTGTTTTCCTTGAACATCAACTCATTCACCTCTTTGTTTAATTCTCTAACCCGAAGATTATAGCCTGAATGAATAGCCAATTGCTCAGCCCTATCTAGCATTTTTCTCTTCTTAACCAACTCCTGCCTAACATTCCCAAAATGTCATCTACTCCACTGTGTTAGTTCAGTACCACACTTCTCCACCTTTCTCATTACTTGTATCTTGGGATCACAATGGATTTGGTCTCTCCACACTGCCTTAACCGTGCAGCCATAACCCTTATCCAAGAGCTACATCTCTTCAAATCTAAATGGTCTAGAAAAGGGAGGAGCTTCTAAACCATTTGGAACAATCCAGAGAGGAATATGATCAGAAGTACTGCTACTAAGATGAAAAACTTTAGTTGCCCCAAACTATTGTAGCCACTTGTTTGTGCAAAAAGTTCTATCCAATCTCTCCCAAATCGATTGACCACTGGCAAAGTGCTTCCTCCAAGTGAACTTTGAACCCGAATAGCTAAGATCAATGAATCCACATTCATCTATTGCGTCTCGAAATAGATGCATTTGATTGTGGCTTCTCCTATTACCCCCCCCTCCCCAAATTTTTCATCGCTTCTAATCAATTCATTGAAATCTCCAGCACATAACCATGGGATTTGAAATTTTTGGTCTAGACTTCTGAGTGTTGATACTCATTTTGGACAAAAGGTCCAACGCCAAAAAAAACCTAAAAACGAGGAAAGATGAAAGAGAAAGGGAGTAGAAGATGTAAGAGTAAAGTAAATGGGCCGTGAAAGTCCAAAAAAAGAGGTAAAAAGCCCTATGGACTAACATGGCAAGAATGACAGCCAGCAAGCCCATATGCACAACAAGAGGTAAAAGTAAAGTAAATGGGCCGTGGAAACCCAAGAAAAAAGGTAAAGAGCCCAATAGGCCTACATGACAGGAATGACAGCTAGCAGGCCCATGGGAACAATAAGAGGTAAAAGTAAAGTAAATGGGTCATGGAAGCCCAAGAAAAGAGGTAAAAAGCCCAATGGGCCAACAAGACAGGAATGACAGCCAGCAGACCCATATGCACAACAAGAGGTAAAAGTAAAGAAAATGGGTTGTGGAAGCCCAAGAAAAGAGGTAAAAAGCCCAAAGGGCCAACATGGCAAGAATGACAGCCAGCAGGTCTATAGGCATAGCAAGAAGAGAAGTTACAAGAACAAAAGCTCAACGTATTGGATGGGCAGGGACTTCTGCCAAGCCAATGTCCAAGCCCATGGGGAAATAAGAGGAAACAGTACAAGCCCAAGAGCCCACGCAAAAATGGCGTGGGAGTAAAGCAGAGGGTAGTGGAACACACACACAAGGGCTGGAGCACCACTCACTTGTACCTAGCCAGTACAGGAGATGTGAGCCCTCGGTGAAAGGACTTAGAGGGTGTGGTTTGGTGGTGGGGGGAAAAATGGTCTATTTTAGGGTTCCTACCAAGACTTCTTTTTGGAAAAATGCCTTGCTAGGATGGCATTTTGCCCAAAAGAGGTAAACAAAGGGCTGAGACCACCTGATGCATGCCATAAAGGTAGGTAGAGAGAGGAGCTCAAGCCCTTATCCATTCAGGTAAGGCAGGAAAGGTGAGGGGAGAAACAAAACAAAGTAGAGTTTTGTCCAGAACGGGGAGTGGTGCAGCAAGCACACTCTGAGCAGAGGTAGTGGCTGGGCAACCAACGGGTTAGTGGGCAATCCTGAAGGAATGCCCACAAGAAACTAAAAGCAGTTGGTGAAACTTTAGGGATTAAAAAGAGAAATCTCATTGAATCAATTCACTATAAAAGGAAGAGGTAGCCATAGATGAAAGAGGAGGAACCCACAGTGAGAGAATAGCAAGAAACTAAGAGTAAAAGAACTAAGAGAAAGAAAGAAAGAAAGAAAGAAAGAAAGTGGTAAAAAAGGAAGAGAGAAAACACAACAGAAATAGGGGCATGCATCAATAGATCATCTTTTCCCTTTTCTTGACAAGCCACTCTCTGGAACTCTATAAGTCATAACCCATAACCATTTAGGCTTTTTCTCCAGAACGAACAACTTTGATGGCAAAAGCCTATAACAAGGTTGCTCGTGTTGGGGTTCGGATCCCTTCTTGGACTTTTCATTGTTGGTATACTTGACCCAGGATTGGGACAGTGAACTCACGTCATCTTATTTGCCTAGAGTAGTTGCCATTTTCCTGCTGTGGTTTCTTTTAACTTGTTTAGCATTTTTATCGATATTTGTTTTGTTGTAGTGTCTTACACTGTTGGCTATTCTGCCATGGCACCTTTTATTATATTTGATGCATCAGTTGTTCTGCTATAGCACATTTTATTATATTTACTGTATCAGTTGTTCTGCTATAGCACCTTTTATTACATTTGCTGTGTCAGTTGTTCCATTGTAGTATCTTCTATTATTGCTGTAACATTTGTTTTGCTGTGGTGTTTTCCTTATTATATCTCCTGTATCAGTTATTCTGCCATGGTATTATCCGCTATGTCCGCTGAGACACCCAGTTTGCTATAGCACTTTCCGTCTCGTCTGAGCATTGGGAATGCCTAACTTGCACACAAGTTGGCTTGCGGTATAATCCCATTGGGATAATAGGCCAGTCCCAACTCCTTGACCCATCAATCCACAAGCTTGGGTGTAATAGAACGAGCCCTGGCCCATCAACGCAAAAAAGGCTCCCACATTGAGTAAATCCCATAATTCAAACCTTTTTTGAGTCTCCGATTCGCCATAGAATCTGGTAAATCGCCATTTATTGTCCTTATTCTTGTTGATGATAGCATCAATGTAGTTTTTTGCTAAAACCCTTCACCGTTACATCTATTGTCGATCTCCAAAACAAAACTAATCCACCTCCCCTGTTCGTTCTTGGGGCAATGAACATATTCTCAAACTTTATTCTTCGTAATACATCATTTAGCCTTGTTTCATCTGCCCATGTTTCGGTTAAAAACACAATAGAGGTATCTTTTGCCCGCACTATGTCAGCAAGCTCGTTCTCTGTCTATGGGTTCCCAAGCCCACGACATTTCCAGACTAAACAACTCATTGCGATAGGTGGGGCTGATGCTCAGCCTCCACCATTGAATTTAAAGAACTCCCATCATCTTTTGAAACCAATATACGCTTAGAAGGTAACTCTAGATGATCAACCCCAACTCGCTTCCCACATATCGAACTACTCTGTGTTTTTTTTTTTTTCCTAAAGCCTTTGTGTGAGCCTGTTTTTTCACTTTCTTTTAAAAGACGTGGGATTAGGGTTACTCGAAATTAAATGGGTAGCAAAGTTTAACTCCAAGTAAATAACTCCACCCACTAAATTCTCTGTTGTCTTGTGTGTGCCCCTGCCTTTATTTGGAGAATTTCATATTGAAAGGGAATTAATATTCTCATTGAAAGCCTTCACCGTTTTTCCTAAAATATCCGGATGCTTGTCAAACTTTTCCAAGTCTTCATCAATCTCACGTATTTGAATATCAAATAGGTTTTCTGGAGTAACGGATGAAGGGAATAAATTCCCATTATGACTTGTCTCCACCGAATCTTGAAAAATAATTGAAGGAGTTTCACGTGGAGTAGAATTCAGAATTGGATCGACTACCAAGTCCAAGTGTAACGCCTTCCCCAAAACATTCGTTTGTGTAACTGACAACTCAGTCACATTAATGCCTTCACTCCCCTCTTCGGTTTCCATGTTGTTTTGATTTAGCTCTGGTTGGTCAACCTCTGCTTCCTCCACCACCTTCTTTGGCGCCATCCTTGCCTCTCGAAAAGCTTTTCACTAATAAGGTAACCTGTTCTCAAAATAACCTGGCACAAAAATGACATCCCTTCCATTGGGCGTATATGAGGCTGCTTTCAGACTTGAATTATATTGCTGTTGATCAGGAGATAGGGTGCCTTTGCTTTTTATCCATAGATCGCAGTTTTTATCGCTATGATCCAGTCGCCCACACCAATAACATAGGTTTGGTAATCACTCATATTTGAATTTAACCCAACTTTTGATTCCATTTTCCAATGTAATAACCCTTCCTCAACACAGTGGTAAGGTAATATCAACCACAACTCTTACCCGAATAAAATGACCACCCTTTTCATCAACTGCTCTAGTCAATCTTTGCACTTCTCCAATCGTTTCACATATGTTCTTGGCCACTTTCTTTGTCATATAGCGCACTGGAATATCGTGAACCTATACCCAAAATAAGGTTTTTGAAAAAACCAATTCACAGATAGGACAGTCTATAGTATATCTCTGCAACATCACAAGATGTTTATCAAAACTCCAAGGTTGATTGAGAAGGATTTTGTCTACATCACTAAGATTATCGAACACAAAAAGAATTCTATGTTCACTATGATTTTGGATCTTGAAGTCATTTGTGGAACGCCATAATTGTTTGAAAGTTCGAGCCATAGCATCCATATTTAGGAACCGGGGTGTCAGAAATTTTGCAGCGAGAATAAATTCCCCAGATCGTTGATTTGCTAGTTCCATTGATTTAGGAACCGGGGTGTCAGAAAGTATGAAATCAGTACTTTCCTTCTCCGAGAGGAAAGGTTGTTCCATTGATTTGCTAGTTCCTCCATAGTATTAAATGGAAAGAAAATAGAAACAGAGAGAGATGTATTTCCCCAGACCCCGAAAAAACAAAACCCACAAGCTCTGAAGGTAAACTTGTTACCTTAAGAGAACAAACTCTCCTTCAAAAGAAGGGACCTAAACACTTCTACTGCCTAAGGGTCTGTTTGGATTGAAGGGGGAAGGAGGGGGAGTAGAGTAGAGTTAACTGAAAATAGGCTAATTTTGGATCAAATTTACTCTACTCTACTCTCCCTCAATCCAAACAAACTATAAGAAAAGAGAGAGAACTTACTTTTTTTGCGACAGAGAGACTTGCTGAGCACACACATATACACTTTGGTCACGATTTAAGTTTTATTGGGTTAAACAAGTGAAAGACTAAAAGTGTTGATTTGCTCAGCAATTTCTTAAATAAAAACAAACATAATAACTATAATGTTAATTATGATTACAGACATTCTGTTTACAATTCCCTACTATGACTTCGTTGAGTATCCTTCCCTCCACTCTCAGATGTTGCTCAAAATTCCCAGAACATTCTTAATTGCAATGAAAAGTCACTAGCTCAATCCTAACCAAGACGTACGACAGATGGCACTAAATTGTCAAGATTGAACTTGTCTATGCAGGAATTCACCAAAGGCCGAATTTGATTACTAACAATATCCTTGGCACTACCATATAGTCTCGTGCTAACACTAAATTTTAATTAGCGCAAAGTAAATTAAGGCTAATCTTACAATTAATGAGGAATTAATGTGAAATATTTGTGATTAACCAAATTAACTAAGCATGGTTACTGATTCTCAAAAAAAAAAAAAAAAAAAAAAAACTAAGCATGGTTACTAACAATTGCATGGATAAAACAATTGCACGGAATATATGTCATAGTTTAGGGTGTAGAACGGGCATTTAAAAAGTTTAAGTTGCAAAGTGTAATTTGAGACATAGTTTAAAGTAATAAAGTGTAATTTTCCCTTTTTTATTTTTGGTTTGGTTGGATCGTGCTATTTTTTCTTGTTTAACTATATGTTGACAAAAATTGTTAACCAATGTTTAACAATAATTGTCAACTTATGTTTAACAAACATTGTCAAATTATGTTTAACAAATATTGTCAAATTATGTTTAACAAGAATTGTTAAATTAGTCAAATTCCTCAAACATAATTTCACCCATAGGCCTTTTGGCATATGAGTTTTATTGATGTGAGTAGTGCCCATTCAAGATAATGTATCATTTAATTACAATCCCTTGTTTCAAGGGAAGACCTTTTGATTCCACTCATATCGTCTTTGTACATAAATTTATTTATTTTATGTTTAAGGGAATATGTGTTTTTATTTATTTGTAGCTGCACCTAATAATTTATTTAGGTTGCCTATGTACCCTTGGCAGGGATCAAGCCAATTCGTAGTTCTTAATTTGAGGTTTTAGATTCAAAATCCTCAAATTGATTTTGCCCAATTTAAATGATGGACATTTAAGTCAAATACTTTGTATTTAATTAAGCATCGACTTAATTTTGCTTTTGGGTGAGATAATTGGTTTTAATCTCAAGGATAAGTCAAGGACCATGTTTTTATGGAAATTGAATCAAGGATTCTCTTTTTGAGAAGTTAAAGTTCCAAGCAATTTTCCCTTTCTTTCATTTGCTTCTTTGTAGGAATTTTAATGATATTTTGATTGAGGTTTCCAAATTTAATTAAGGGAAAGAAAACTCCTTTGAAGCAATTTTATTTTTTATGAACATTGGGAATTAGAAAATTTCCTTAAATCAATTTTTATGGTCATTTATTTTGAGAATTATTAATTCCAATCTTGATTAAGAGATTACGAATTCCAAATAATTAGTCATATTGGAATTTGAAGGAATTAGAATCCCCACTTAAGATAATTTTGGGAGTCAAGGACTTCAATTAATTTGGTAGAGTTAAGGACTCCATTGATGGGGTAGAGTCAAGGACTCCATTAATTTAGTAGAGTCAAGGACTCCATTATTGGGGTAGAGTCAAGGACTCCATTAATGGGGTAGAGTCAAAGACTCCAATTAATTCGGTAGAGTCAAGGACTTCATTGATGGGGTAGAGTCAAGGACTCTATTAATTTAGTAGAGTCAAGGACACAATTAATGGGATAGAGTTAAAGACTCCATTGATGGGGTAGAGTCAAGGACTCCAATTAATTTGGTAGAGTCAAGGACTCCATTAATTTAGTAGAGTCAAAGACTCCATTAGTTTAGTAGAGTCAAGGACTCCATTAATGGGGTAGAGTCAAGGACTCCATTGATGGGGTAGAGTCAAGTACTCCAATTAAAAAGAACATTACACCACAACTTGAGAGAATTTTTATTTGGTAATGTACAAATAGGATTTACGAGTCAAGGACTCGTATCTAAAGCTTCATGCATGGAGTTAGGAACTCCCCATAAAACCCGATCCTATTTGCATTACCAAGCAAAAATTCAGATTTGAGAATGAGGGAGAGAGATTTAGAGAAGAAAAGGACTGATGAAATCCCATATACAAACCTATGCTACGTATTCCTCCTTTGCTTGATGTTTCTCTCTCTGTCTGTGCCTCTCTTTTTTTCTTCTCTCTATGTCTTTGCTGTGTGTGTGTACTTGCTCTCTTTTTGTGTATCTCGCTTCTTCTTTTTTGCTTGCTGAAGGCCCCTTTAATTTATAGAGGAACTGGGAAACCGTTTTCCCCTATTTTTTTCTGTTAACTGATCAAATCATGGCCAAAACTGCAAGGGAAGTGCAGTACTTTTTTCTGGGCCATTAACTTCTTTCACGTTCATGCCATCACCCGCTTTCAGCTTTTTAATTTTTTTAATATTTTATTTGCTCCTGCCGTGGCCATCTTTTCACTCTTTAGAGCATTCTCATCAGCTCTCTTATAAAAAATGTCATTTTAACACACCAAAAGCCTACTTTATTATTTTAACACACCATTTTACAATTCACCATTTATCACATCTTCTATTTTTCAATTCTATACATTAAAATAATATATTCAACACATTAAATAATATATTAACTCAAAACCGCCATAAACTAACCGCCATAAACTAACCACCAACGGCAACGGCAACGGCAAATCAACCGCCACAAACTACAATCACAATCACGGGATCTCCAACAAATTCCAAATCCAAAAACCTCAACAAAAGAGAAAAGAAAAAGAAGAAAAAACTCAAAATCTTCAACAAACACCGCTGCCCACTACAGCCACAAACATCGCCGACCCAAAACTCAACCAACCACCGCCACAACCACGACACCACCACCGGCCCAAAATCCCAACCCAACCAATCAATCAATAACCCAAAACCCACACATCGAAACCCATCCCAAATCTCACACCCACGACCCGATTAAGAGATCTGAAGGTCGGCGGCGAGGGCTGTGGAGGTTGGCGGCGAGGTGAGGCGGTGAGAGATCTTGAGCAAAGATGAGAGAGATCTTGAGCAGGGAGGACTGAGAGGGAAGAGATAGAGAGTGACGGAGAGAGAAGAAATGAAAGAGAAGAGAAAAGAATAAAGTGATGAGAGAGGAGAGAGAAAAGAGAATAAAAAAATATTAAACACTTATAGCATTTCTATCCGTACGCTCTCATATTTGAGAGTGTACTGTAACATGTCTCAAAATTTTGACACATTTAACACACCTCATGATGCTCTGTTTTTGGTGTGCCAAATGCCAAATATTTGGCATTTGGCACACCTGATGAGAATGCTCTTATCTCCCTTTTTTTAGGGACAATGGCAGACTTGCTTTTTGATAATGCTATGCCCCTTTTCTTTAGCCCTTATTTTCTCACTTTATGGTCCGTTTGGATATAGTTTATTTTGCTGAAAACTGAAAACATTGTACCAAAATAATTTTTAAATGTGTGAAAAATTACTGTTCACTCTTTTCTTACTGTTCATATGCCTTGGTGCACTGTTCATGTCCCATGAACAGTGCACCAGGCGCTGGTCTTTAAAAAAAAAAAAAAAAAAAAAAAAGCTGAAAACGCGCAAACCTTACAAACGTGAACGTGAACGTGCTATCCAAACTGGGCTTTAGTCCTTTCTTATAGGTAATGGCAGACTAGCTTATAGGAAGTTTGTTTTATTAGTGTTTTTTACTCACATGATTATTATTATTTTTTAATGTGTCAACCCTTATTTTCGGGTGAGGTACATTTGTTTTAATGTGTATTTTTTTTTTTTCAACACTATAATCTGATGAAGTGCAGATTCGTGAGTCGTTGTAAGTATGTCTAGATGGAGCCGAATGTTCGTCGGTATCACCGTGAGAAGGGTAAGATAGTTCCCTTAAGGTGGTCACCGGTGTGGTGCCTGCCATAATGTCTCCGATGCCAAAGTCAGTATAAGAAAAGCTTTTAGGAAATAATAGAGTATCAGAATAACTAGTAGTGTTTTTTGGTGTGTTTATGTACCTTATGTTGGTGCTAGGAAGGTTGTATATATACATTCCTGTTGCCCCTAGCCGTTGTGGTTGTTATGGTGGTTTTAATGCTTCTTTTGGTAATGCCTCGTGGTCAATGATGTGAGCTTTGATAGGCCTCCAACGGTCTGTACAGCTGTCCCTGTAACCGTTCGAGGCATTTATTTGACTGCATTGAATGGCTTCTTTACCTTCGTCAGTAATGTGGCTTATATCGTCGGAGGCACTTGGTTAATTCGTCTGTCAATACTGTCTCGTTGGTTTGGATGAGGTCGTCTAGGGAAGTTGAGTTCGTCAATCCCATCATAATCTTTGGGCCATTATGAGGGAATGTCCAGCAAAAGCACAACTGCACAAGTATATAGTTACCTTTACACTGTACTTGATTAGGGTGAAACTAGTGAAAGTGGAAAATGGAGGAAGAAAAAGAGAAAGGAAAATATATAATTTTTTCATTTTTGGTAGGAGTGAAATTAATGTGGTGTTGTTTTCCATACGAGCCCATCATTTTTTTCCCTCTCAAATTGGGGAGAAAAAAATGATAATGAGAAGGTAAGTAAAAAATTGTCCATAATATTTTATCGTCCCACTTTTAATAATGACATAATACTAATTTAATCCTTATCCTTCCTCTTTTCCATTATTTTTCCAAATGCTAGAAGAGATTTGAAAATACCCATAGTATTTTTGGCATTAAAAAAAACCATTGGCATTTCTAAGTGTGCGTTTGGGAACCAATGAAAATTATAAATTATTTCACTATTCAGCTTATTTTTGCTACTATTTATGGGCTTCACTGCACTTTTTGATACTATTCATGGATCCCACTGTACTATTTCAACTAATTTTTACTTTTATTTACAGTACTTTCAGTAATAAGTTTTCAGTTTTAGCAAAATAAGCGGTATCCAAACAGACCCTAAATACCTAGCGTGCGTTTGGATTGCGTTGGGATGAAAATTTTTTGCATTTTGCTAAAAAAATGGTGGGTCCCACGGTATTGTTCATGTACTTTTTGGTACTATTCATGGGCTCCACTATACTATTTCAACTAATATTTACCTTTATCTATAGTACTTTCAGTAATAAGTTTTCAATTTCAGCAAAATTAGCAGTATCCAAACACACCCCTAATAAATTCCTTATTGCGTTTTATTTATTTATTTATGAATGTGTACGTTCTTGGAAAAAGAAACACAAGATTTATTAAAATAAATATCAACCGTTTTAGAAACATACAGCATATCCACGAGGATAACATCAATATTGTTAGTCCAAAATCCTATTCACTGTAAATTTAAGTTTGCATGGTAGAATTTTTCTCAAAAAAAAAAAAAAAAGGTTTGCATGGCAGAATAGGATAAGAACCAAAATAGAGTACTGCTTATTATAACCTCTGTCTTCCTCTGTAACCATTAAAAAGCCTGTTGACTGTTGTTATTTATATTACAAAGGAAAAATACTAATAATTGAAAGGATTTTGTTTCCGGAAAGGGCTTTGGGGTTCATAATAAAAAGTTGCAGAAAAGAGAAAGATAAACTAAGAATATGGGAGATTGCCAGTGCAGGCCGTTGGGTTTTTTGATAGGGCTGCCCTTTGCATTTGTGTTTTGCTCTTATCTCTTGTAGGATGTGTTGTTTGGATTATTGGGTGAATTTTTCTCTTCCATTTTCTCTCAATATTTATTCTAATTTTTTCATTACTTTTCTTTTTCGTATTTTTATAATCTCTAACAAGGAGAAAAAGTTAACCTGTCCATGTGGATGGATTTTTTTTTTTTTTTTTTTAAATTTTCTTTCTGTCCATTTACATGATTGTTCTTGTTTTGACTTAGTTATGTCATTTTTTATATATTATGATTCATGTCTCTGAAAGCAAGTTTTTCTTTCTTGTTTTCAGAATTATTTTTCCCTCGTGCTATTATATTATCAGCCCCTGTATATTGCCATTCTTATAATTACCAAAGACATTGTAGTTGGAAATGTCTATGTATGTTGATTTTCAAGGCAACATGGATCTTTTACTTCTAAGTTAGATTTGCATTTGATTATAGATGTATAAATGTTGTATTTTCTTATACAACATTACTCATTGTAAATTGGCCATATTATTTGTTAAACGATAAATTGACCATTTATATATAACAAACAAAACTGATTTTGCATATTCTCCCTATTTGTTCATATGTTTACCGTGGAATCTCCAGATAATGCTATATAATAAGTTCACCAATTTTGGTAATATTAATAGCAGATCTGTTTTGAGCTGTTTGTGTCCCTGTTGCGCATGTTGTGCTGGACTCGCAAATTTGGCGATGAGCATTAATGGAATCAAAATCTTTTAAATAAAAGTCGTATGGATATTGATTTTTTTTTTTTTTTGGGGGGGGGGGGGGGGTTTCTATGATGGATTTGGTAGACAAATCAAGAATTTCTTTACATTTTTTTGGGGAATAATTGTAAATTGTAAAGCAATGCCCAAAACCTATTTTGTGGTTTTTGTTTTTTGTGGTTTTTGTTTTTGTTTTTTGTGTGTGTAGATGCTTAAAACATAGTTTTGAAATCCAGACCGTACGGTCCGACCCGGTTAACCGTGAACCGTTCAACAAGACGGTTTTTTAAACTACAAAAACCGTTCTATGTAAAAAAATCAATGAACCGTGCAAACCGCGGTTGAACCGTCCAGTTTTGAAAACCATGGACGGTTCTTGCAGTTCAAGACAGAATTGAAAATAAATTTTTTTAAAAAAAAAAAAGAAGAAGAAAGAAGAAGGTATTTATGGCACCCACCTTATCACCATTATTAAGATAACCAACCTCCAAGAAAAATAAATCAGTACAAAGAATAAAAGAAAATAGCAGTATAAGATCTAACTAAATCTCCGATAATCTGCATCCACAAGTCGCCAGATGCGAGTCAAAGCTTCCACCCTTGTCGTCCGTTGCAACTTCCAGTCGAAGATCTGATCTCTCCAAACCAGTGGTAGTCACAGCAATGCCTCTAAAACTCTTTCTCTCTTTCTCCCTTCCTCTCACTATTTTGTTTTGTGTTCTTATTTTTTCTAAGACCTCTCTGTTTTGTTTGATAAAGTTGTAGAACATAGCTTAGTAAAACACGCCTTGACTTTCTCGACCATAGTGTACCACAAACGTCAGATCACATAAGTATTGATATATTTATTTATTCATTTCTTTTTGATGAGATTGATATAGCACTACTACCACAATAGCTTAGTAAGCTTCATCAACTGTCCTCTTTAATATTTTAATAATATTTTATATTAAATTTAAAATTGATAACAATGGTTTACTATTTGGTTTGGTTAGTGATTTAAGTAATCAACTATGTTTTTTTATAATCAGCAAATCATCCTTGACATTGTTATGCATTTAATTATATATTTGTTTGATGATGCCGTGAAAATCACCAGTGAGCTACACGGTCCTCGCACGCTCGAAAGAATATCTGCACAATGAAAACAGAAGAGACCTAACAGAGAGCACCGATGTGGTGCTGGCCAAATACCCTCCGAAGGTCAAGTTAGAACTTATTCTCACAGCTCTAGAGTGCTAGAGAGGGTAAATTATGCGTACCTTGGTTTGTGAGGGTATTGGGGTTTTTATAGTAGTAGAGTGTTGACCTCTCCTTGTTGGATTAGAAGCCTTTTCCTTTTAGGAGTCTCTTTGGAGCGTATTTTACGGGATCCTTTCCTTATAGGACTCTAATATCGTGATGCACACGATATTTCCTTATATACCCATTCGTGGGAGGCAAGGCAAGGTTACTCTGGAACCGTCACCTATATGCAATCCCTTCAACCTGGAGCCGTCACTTTGTGCAAGCCCTTCAGCCTGGAGCCGTCACCTTGTGCAAGCCCTTCAGCCTGGAGCCGTCACTTTGTGCAAGCCCTTCAGCCTGGAGCCGTCAGCTTTCCACTGTCAACGATATGACACCGTCAATCATAACTCTTTTTTCCAGCCATAAGTTAATGTAATAAGGCAAAACTGACGAGCTTAATTCGTCCGTCGCTTCACGCCAAACCGTCAGGGAGTGTTGTAATTTTATCCATATCATTGTTTATTTATTATGTATGCTTTGAATTTAATTTTTTTATTTATCTTATGAAAGTTATGATATAAAAAATACATTTGAAATATAGATTTTTATATTTATTTAGGGATTATTTTAGTCAAATTTTGTATTTATATAAATTTAATATATTTAAATTAATTATGATGTCATCACGGTTTGACCACAATTCAACCTCGGTTCAATCTCAAAAATCTTGAACCTCTCACTTTTACGGTTCAATGAACGGTCCGGGTTTCAAAACCATGCTTAAAAGTGCATTTGTACTAACGCAATCTTTTGTATAATTAATGTAGTTTTAATTCTATCGGTGTGAATATATGTATGAGATTGTTCAACTGGCCGGGTTGTGCTGATATCTATTGAATTTTGTTAAAGTTGCAATCTTTCTCTCAATTTTGGATTCTAAGAAGTAAGAACGTGCAAGAAAAGCTTATGTTTTTTTAATTAATATATTTTTTTAAATTCATCTTTCAATTTTTTTAAATTTTCTGATGTTTATTTTTCTGTACTTAAAAAATTGCTGATGGTGCTTTTCCAATAGTAATTAAAATTGTTTTATAATTACATTATTAGCCACATAACATAAGTTTCAAGTATCCCAACAGTGCAATCTGTTAGCCACATAGTTTTTCATCTTTGAGATAATAGTAAGAACCAAATTGATTGTAATTTGTATATTAATAGAGACTGAATTGAACTCTATCAAAATATAGGAGCCAAATTGATTGTGACTTTAATGTAAAGACTAAAATAGTATTTTTCGCCTAAAAATAAGTCATCAAATGCCAAAATATTATATAGACTTAAAACCAATTATATATGTTAAAATAATTAATATTTTAAAATAGATTATTTATTTTTAATTTGATAAAAAAAATATATCGCATAAAGACGAGCTCACCAATCATTAGGCAATTCACAATTAATACACCATACTTGGGGTTGTTTTAGGATGTGTCCCGAAATTGAGTTTAACCACCCACAAGAAGGGAGAGTTTAAGAGAATTCCAATTAAATTTCACTATTTTGAGACAAATTACATCCTTTATAAGTTGCTAGGCATTATGTCAAACAAATAATAAAGCTAGAGTTAATTATAAGCCAATACCAGCAATGAGCCTAAAGAAAGAAGAAAAAGAGAGGTGAAACTTTTGGATACATATTCTATGCCTGGGTTCAATAACACATGCCTCCCTCGGACCTTTTCTCTGTGACACTTAAACGAACTGATCAATCAAAATTACCAAATAATAACATGATCAATTTATTGCTTCTGCATGTATTTTGAAAACTCATCACCCTATATACCTAATTAATCTTTTTTTTTTTTCAATGTATTGCTAAGTTGAGGACCGGCCACTTTGACTGGTTAAAGTTCATGCATTTAGATAGGAAGAAGACCATCAAAAACTTTAAACAGTACTGTGAATGCATTGAAGTCTTCCTGATCCAAACCTAGGATCTTTTTGCTTCATGCAAGGCCAGGCCAAATCACAATTCAAAGGGTGCATGCACAGAGGCTCCAACCACCAAATTATAAAAGTAAGTGTGGGGAAGAGTGTGCCCCTCCAAAACTACACAATATCATTGATGTAACTTATGGAATTCGGATTCTGGGAGCTTCTGATCCACGTATTAGTTTTTGCTTGGCTCCCACTAGCTAGTTCGAGATAGAATTGTTTCCTCAATCGGATTAAGATCCTCTCTTATTTAAATCTTCTAATACCCAATAATTTTTAGTCAAATGTGATATATTGATATAAATGGTATTTTTTTAGATTTTGTGTCACTTTACGGCCATACAGGCAAGTCATTAACGGAGGGATTGCTTTTGTTAATGAAAGGAAACTTTAATGTGTAAAATCCAATTTTTCAAAATTCAAATATAAAATTCAAGCAACTCCACAATTTACCCTAACAATTATTTATACACTTGAGCTTGATACATATTATTGAAAATTTTTCCTAGTTAAGTTTTTAAAACTAATTTTCTCCAATAAAATGAAAAAAGCAAATTGCATTGCTCTATTGACTTTCATGATACATACCGAGTCCTGTCCTTCTAGCTACCTACCTCTCTTTAGTTTTTTTTTTCTTTCCCCTATATATTTTAGGGTTAGGTGACCGTTTGGAATTTTCTATTATAAGAAGAGTTTTAACTATATATAGAGTTTTGGAATGTAGAGGTTTAACTAAAAGGGTAATTATTAAGCACTCTCGGAGTACTATAAATGCGTACTCCTTCCTCTCTCATAACTGTAAGTTCCACTAATTAAATTTATGGTGGGACCCACAATTCATTTGAGAGGGGAGAGTACGCATTTATGATACTCCCGGAGTATTCAATAATTTTCCTAACTGAAAGCTTTTGAATGTTTGGTAAAAGCTTCAAATTTCAGTTATAACCTCTGATGATGTCCAACATTAGTAATTACATGTCCCAATCATGCACTTGAAGGCCGTCCCACACACACCGAGTTATTACATAGAGAAATTTTATGGAAGTGGCCTCAAAATGCTGGCAAGATGTTTCGAACCCAGCCAAATGTTTCTTATACAGCTTTGAAGTTCAAAGTGCATATACAAGGATGAACATACATATAGGATTTTTCCTACCTACCCCACAATGTCAGCAATTCTCCGTGATTGGGTTTGTAGAGTACGTCCGTCCATAGATGGGGGGGCATGTTCTGATGTTCCACTTCCTGGCACGAAATGTTTGACCATTTCTATTAAGGGTCTGTTTGGATACTGCTTATTGCTGAAAACTGAAAACACTGTAGTAAAATAATTTTTAAATGTGTAAATAGTCCCGTGGACAGTGTACAGGACCCACAGAAAAAAGGCCAAAAGCAGGGAGTTTCATTTTTCAATGCAATCCAAACTCAACCTAAAAGAGCTTTTACTCCTTTAAAGCACTTATCCAATAGCACTAACATCAGCACCACCAAACAGACCTTAAGCCAATATGGGTTTCCTACTGGAGCTGTTGGGTACGTAGTTTCAATCCTGCATTTGTATCACTGGTTATGGTGAAACAGTAGAGAGGTGTAAACGGGTTCAGTATTCCAAACTTCTCTTTCCCATGCCTTCCAACTTGTAAGGTCAGAGGGGGCTGCCAAACTTCTTAGTTTTCAGAGATTATGACATCAGTGATCACACATACAAAAGTAAGTCAAAAATTCCAATTACTAAGATCTAGGAGGGCTATTAAACTCTGCATTTTCTTTTGGACAAAGAGTGACAACAAATTTTGTTGTAGCATATGATTACAACCCTACTCAATATTATTTTATTAAATTTGAATTTTAACAAATTCACGATTGGATTACATTTTCTTCTTATATTCTTTATGCTTGCAAAATTTCCAAAAGATCAAAGATCAATAATTATGTCATCAATTAAATGTTTTCATGTTTAAATAGTTTAAAATTATATATAAAAATTAAGTTTATGGATCAAATAGTAAATAGCATCCGATTGGTACGAAATTTGACATGTGTATTAAGAACATAAAGAACATGCAATTTAATGGTTATGTTTTCAAAATATATAGTCATGTTAATTTTTTTAATGGAAGTTGTAGTTTTAGGCTACAACCAAGTTTGTAGTAAAAATTTATCTTTATCTTTTTCCATTTTACCATACTTTTCGAATATGGAAAGAGCTCTTGTTGTTTCTACTTCTCTTCTTCTTCAAATCGGTATCTCATGTGAGTCCCACACTTCTCAATTTCCATAGGCTGTGACATCACTGACCTCATATATACAAGTAATGGTCAAATTTTAATTGTTAAGACCTAAAGACGGATTGAATTCAAAACCCTTTTTTTAAAGAAAATAGGTAAACATTCCTTAAAATGTCAAATTATATATATGGACCGTTATATATATATATATATATATGTATATATATATATATATGTGTGTGTGTGTGTGCGCGTGTGTGTGTGTGTCCTTGCATGCATTCATACTTAGGCCATGTAAAAGGGATTTCAAGCTAGGAAGTGATAGTCTTTTATGATGGGAATATGTATGAAATTCCTAGACCTGTGAGATGCAAAAATAGAGAAAAATATACGCCAAAGAGAAATAATTACACACAAGACAATATTTACGTGGTTCGGCAATTTTCCTACGTCCACGGAGTTGCAGGGATTTCACTATTCTCAGGAAAAAATACAAAGTGCGGCAATACAGTTTTTTCTCTCTCAAAAACGATATCAAAACCCTAATCTCCAAAACAACAGTTTTTATATCCTACACACAGGATTCACAATGGGCTATAAAAAGGGTCAAAATTATGGAACAACATTATTTCGGGTCAGGTCAGAAAATCTCCTATTAAAAATTGTAACAACAAATTTCAGGTCGGGTCATAATCCGGATCAAACAAAACTAGACTCCGTAAAGCCCAACAAATCTCCCACTTGGAGACTAGTTCAATCACCAACATCAACCGCAATCCTCCAAAGACAATCCCTCATCACTGCAACTCATCCTCTTGTCCTCAAGCTAGCAAACCAACTAAAGCTGCACACAGCTTCAGCTTCTCAGTAGTGACACCCTTAGTCAACATGTCTGCCGGGTTCTTAGATCCACAAATCTTCTCAAGTATTACCAGTTTATCTTCAACAAGGTAACGGATAAAATGGTATCTCATCTGTACATGCTTCGACTTTGAATGAAAAGCTGAATTTTTAGCAAGAAAAATTGCACTCTGACTATCACTGTGTAGAATGCCCAACTCCTGCTTCTTACCCAATTCATCCAAGAAGCTACGTAGCCAAATCATCTCCTTTCTAGCTTCAGTTGCTGCAACATATTCAGCTTCTATAGTAGATAGAGCAACAATCTTTTGTAGATTTAAAGCCCAAGATATAGCTGTACCACCTAGAGTAAATACAAACTCAGTAGTACTTTTTCTACTATCAATATCACCTGCTAAATCAGCATCTACATAACCCTGCAGTTTCAAACTTGCACCTGTGAAGCAAAGACATGTATCTATTGAGCCTCTCAGATACCTCAGAATCCACTTAACTGCCTCCCAATGCTGCTTTCCTGGCCTACTCATATATCTACTCACAACTCCCACTGCATGTGTAATAGCCTTGTACACACTATAGCATACATCAAGCTGCCAATAGTTGAGGCAGAAGGCACCTTGCTCATATGGTCCCTTTCTTCTTTTGTCTTTGGTGACTGTTCTTTACTTAGTTTGAAATGACTACCCAATGGTGTACTCACTGGTTTAGCTTCATTCATGTTGAACCTGCTGAGAATCTTCTTCACATATTCTGCCTGTGAAAGCTTCAATGTACCATTAGCCTTGTCTTTAATGATTCTCATACCAAGGATTTGTTTTGCAGCTCCCAAATCCTTCATTGCAAACTATTTTGACAATTCCTTCTTCAGATTATTAATCTGTTCAATGCTAGACCCTGCAATTAACATATCATCCATATACAATAATAAAATGATATAAGAATTGTCAAAGAACTTAACATAGCAACAGTGATCAGTTTCACATTTCTTAAACCCAGTTCTATTCATAAAACTATCAAATTTCTTGTACCACTGTCTTGGAGTTTGCTTTAGGCCATATAAGCTCTTTCTCAGTTTGCAGACTAGACTTTCTTGTCCCTGAACAATAAACCCTTTTGGTTGACTTATGTAAATGTCTTCCTCCAAGTCACCATGAAGGAATGTTGTCTTCAAATCTAACTGCTCAAGATGTAGATTCTCTGCAGCCACCATTCCCAGTACCAGTCTAATTGTTGACATCTTCACAACTAGAGAAAATATTTCTGAATAATAGATGCCCTTCTTTTGCTGGAACCATTTGACAACTAATCTGGCCTTGTAGCGTTTGCTACCATCATACTCATTCTTTATTCTGTATACCCACTTGTTGTGCAAAGCCTTCTTTCCTTCTAGCAATCCAGTCAGTTCCCATGTCTGATTCCCCAACAAAGAATTCATCTCGTCCTTCATAGCTAACTCCCACTTGCTTGAATTTTCATCTTGCAAGGCTTCATCATAACACTCTGGTTCACCACCATCAATCAACAGGAGATAATTTAAAGCGGGTGAATAATGCTGTGGAGGTCTAATGATCCTGGAAAATCTACGGACTTCAGCTACAGGTGTACTCTGATCTACCTGTGAATTTACATTCTCCTTTTTTTCTTCACCCCTTTTCTAGATAGTATTTTCAGTCAATTCATCTAAGTTGACAAACTTAGATTTCTTTTGATCTATCTCTGTAACATCTGGCACTATAGTTGATATGTCCTTGTACATAACCTGTTCATTAAATATCACATTTCTGCTTTTGATGATTTTTCGATTTTGTTCATCCCAAAACCGATAGCCAAATTTCTCATCACCATAGCCAATAAAAAAACATATTTTAGACTTTGCATCAAGTTTACTACGAGCATCAGAATCAATATGAACATAAGAAACACAACTGAAAACTTTTAAATGGGAAAACTTTACCTCTTTATCGCTCCAAACCTCTTTAGGAATTCTGAACTCCATGGGAATTGATGGTCCTCGGTTTATCAGATAAGCTGCAGTAGTAACAGCATCAGCCCAGAAAGTTTTTGGTAATCCAGCATGCAACCTCATACTCCTAGCACGCTTATTGAGAGTTCTGTTCATGTGCTCAGCCACACCATTCTGCTGTGGTGTCCTAGGAATGGTCTTTTCCATTCTAATTCCATGTGCAGCACAATACTCATTGAACCCTACATCTATGTGCTCTCCTCCATTGTCTGACCTCAGACATTTTACTTTCAAATCTGTTTTCATCTCAACCATGGCCTTCCACTTTTTAAAAGTCTCAAATACATTAGATTTATTTTTCAGAAAATAAACTCATACTTTTCTGCTTGAGTCATCAATGAAAGTAATGTAGTACCTTGAAGCTCCAAGGGATGAAACCGGAGAAGGCCCCCACAAATCAGTGTGTACTAACTCCAATTTTCTAGCTTTCGGTGTCTTGCCAATTTTCAAGAAGCTCACATTTTTCTGCTTTCCTAAGATGCAGCTTTCACACATGTCAAGATTAATAGACTTCAATTCTGGTAGTTTCCCTTTTGACAATAGCATCTTCATTCATTTCCCACTCATATGACCAAGTCTGCGATGCCATAAGCTTGCATCAGTATTTGCTTCAGCAACTGCAATTGTGTCCCTTGGACTTGAGGTCATATACAGAGTACTAGTTTTCCTTCCACGAGCCAATACCATGGCTCCCTTTGTAACCTTCTAGGTACCACCAACAAATAGTATTGCATGCCCTTCATCATCAAGTTATCCTACATAAATCAGATTCCTCCTCAGGTCAGGAATATGTCGAACCTTCTGCAGTAACCAGATAGACCCATTGGGCAATATAATCCGGACGTCTCCCATACCCACAACATCCAAGGCTTCTCCATCAGCCAAATACACCTTACCAAAATCACCTTCAACATAGTTCTGTATAATTTCTTGGTGTGGAGTGGTATGAAACGAAACTCCTGAGTCCAAAACCCAATCATCAAGTGGACTGTCTACAGCAAGAAGCAGTGCATCTTGTACCTCATTTGTTACAGCATTAGCAGAATCATCATCATTCTTCTTCTTGGGACTTTTGCAGTGCCTCTCAAAGTGGCCAGATTTGCCACAGTTCCAACATTGTACCTGTTGGCCAGATCTAGATTCACTTCTGTTCCGATTGGAATTTTTGGATTTTGATCTGCCCCGATTTGAATTTTTGTCATTACCTCTACCTCTTGTCTCAAGGTTTAGGGCAGAACCAGACCTTGAAATTTCACCTGCATCTCTTTTGCGAATCTCCTCAGCCAAAACTAGATCTCGTATGTCATTGTACTTCAACTTTTCTTTTCCAGTAGAATTACTTACTACCATTCTCATAACCTCCCAACTATTTGGCAAAGAAGCCAAAACAATCAGTGCACTAATCTCATCGTCAAAATCAATTTCTACAGAAGACAGTTGATTTGTGATGGTGTTAAATTCATTTAGATGTTGTGCTACTGATGCATTCTCTGTCATCTTCAAATTGAATAGTTTCTTCATCAGATGCACCTTGTTGTTTGCTGATGGCTTTTCATACATACTAGACAAAGCCTGCATCAAATCTACTGTGGTCTTCTCTTTCGCAACATTGTGTGCAATAGACCTTGACAGAGTTAATCTGATAACTCCCAATACCTGTCTGTCAAGAAGAGTCCATTCATCATCTTTCATAGTTGCAGGTTTCTCCCCTAAAAGCGGTAGGTGCAACTTCTTCCCATAGAGATAGTCCTCGATTTGCATCCTCTAGAATCCAAAGTCTGTGCCATTGAATTTTTCTATTCCAGATGTCTTTCGACGTCTTTCCTATTTCCTCTGCCATTGCTCCCACTCAAACCTAACCCTAGGCTCTGATACCAATTGATGGGAATATGTACGAAATTCCCAGACCTGTGAGATGCAAAAATAGAGAAAAATATACGCCAAAGAGAAATAATCACACACAAGACAATATTTACGTGGTTCGGCAATTTGCCTACGTCCACGGAGTTGCAGGGATTTCACTATTCTCAAGGAAAAATACAAAGTGTGGCAGTACAGTTTTTTCTCTCTAAAAAACGACATCAAAGCCTTAATCTCCAAAACAACAGTTTTTATATCCTGCGCACAGGATTCATAATGGGCTACAAAAAGGGGCCAAAATTATGGAACAACATTATTTCGGGTCGGGTCAGAAAATCTCCCATTAAAAACTATAACAACATTATTTCGGGTCGGGTCATAATCTGGATCAAACACAACTAGGCTCCACAAAGCCCAACATTTTAATCAAGCTAACGTGACAATCACGTTCATGCTTAAGCATAAAGCTATTTATGAAAAGCTCAGTTTTATTTAGAAAAAACCTTTTATATATAAATATATATATATATATATATTTGAAGTAGTATTGTTTATATTTGTAAATAAGTTCATAATATATCAATTTATTATTTTTAATTTATTGATCATATAATTAGTACATTTCCTAGTAAAAATTATAAATAGTTTTTAACATACAAGATTGGTGAATCTAATTTTTAAATTTCAAAAATGAAAATCATTCTATCTAATTAACTCAAATAGTATAATTTCAATTATAATTTGGTTATTAATTATTAACATATGTTTATGATGGGGTAAAAAAATTTATTCATAGTATTTACTATATATGTGGGGGAAAAATGTTAACCAAATAGCTCATGTAATCTAGTTTGTTGATGGGCTCCAAGTTTATTTGTGTTCAAAATAAAATTAAATGAATAAATCTGAATTTTTAATACTGGACTTGGTTTAATTCAACTTGTTTAAAACTCTATTCCCCCCCCCCCCCCGAACAAAATATGAAAACATTATGCCTTTTGTAGATGGGATTTCAAAATTAGATTTTCCCTTCCCCCGGCCAGTCCCCCTCACCCCCCAAAAAAATTGAAAATAAGGATCAATTAATTCAGTGGTTCCAAAAATAAAAAGTTGATCAAGTGGCATACTTCCAAAAAAAAGAGTTTTAGAGTTGATTAATTTACAGTTGCAATAGACTTATAATTGCAAAAATTAAATAGTAGATTTTGTAAATAAGCATAATTTAATTTATACAAATCATTCAACATAAAAAATATAGACAATTTGGTTGAAAATTTTTATTCTCAAGATATTATTAAGCAAGAAAAAAAGCTCATTTGAGATTTCAATTGTAGCAATATGAGCTTCATGTGCCAAAGCATCCACTTTTTTAGAAAATATGTACAGTATCTGAGCCATGTAAGGATAATAAGTAGTATCAGGAAAGCCTAACGTTTAATATTTGATTGATAGGTTGATATGATTTGTGTTGATTCTTTTAGTTTATACAATAACGAGTTTTTTAGGCATATTAAATGTAAATCGACAAAAAGAAAGTAGGTAAATTAATAGTTCTCTTTGTAAGTTTGTATTTGTCCAAAACTGTTTTAAATTTTTTTTTTTTTGTTTTTTTTTTTTGCTTTTTTTGTTTTTTTTTTTTTTGTGTGTGTGGAGAATCTGTATTTATCCAAAACTAATTAAACGTATCAGTGGATAAAGTTAGATCATGTGATACTCCATTATTGGTAATTCAAGCTTAAATATCAAGAACTTGAAATTAGTATGGTTTTAATTTTTTTAAACATTATGATTGATAATAAAATTATACTACAGTTATAAATTATTTTATAATATTTTTACAAATTATTGATGTAAAATTTTTTTATTACTTTTCATTTGAACCCACTACTGACATCACTTTTTCACTTATCAATAACTCCGCACATCAATAATTTGCAAAAAAACAAATACAAAATTTTTGTAAATTTAGCATTTTTTTAATAAGTTATAAAAGAAATTAAAATTACCTGAAAGTAAAATAATATATAAAAATATATATATATATATATATTTATATGTAATTGAAGTAGAATACCGATCACAATTGGCAAAGTCGTAACATCAAGATAATGTTTTATACTTTCAGTTTCACAAGTAGGGCCACCCCACATGGAACCCCACGTGCATGTATGCATGAATATGAAGAAAGCCACCTTTGCAATCAGTTTGACCTAATTGGGAGAGAGAGAATTCACCAGAATCAATCTCTCTCTCTCTCTCTCTCTCTCTCTCTCTCTCTCTCTCTCTCTCTCTCTCTCCATTTTCTTGATAGCTTCTCCAAGACTCCTTCCTAGTTTTTTTCTTTTTAAAAGTAATAAAGATTTGGACTCTGTGTATTTATATTGAAAATATATTATAATAAGTGTCCTTTTGGAAACCGTTTATTTAGCTAAAATTGAAAATTTTTTGTTGAAAATACTGTAGATAAAACTAAAAGGTAGTTGAAAAAGTATGAATAATATCAAAAATGCAATGAGACCCATAAATAATAACAAAAATAAACTAAATAATAAAAAAAGTTGACTTTTTAAACAATGACAAATGCACACTAAGTATCACTTAAACTACAATACTTGTGACTTTTTCACCTTTATTCCAAGTCCTTAAAAAGAATGCAAACTTATCAAAAATTGTTCTTATAACCCAAAAGCCCCACTTCGACAATCACTTTCCTCTCAAAACTCTCTCAACTTCATAGAATTCCAACAACTAATTATGGATTTCTTTCACACCCAAAACCGCAAATACCCAACCAAACGCAACAAACAAAGGCTAAACCAAGAACAAGTAAGCCTCCTAGAGAGAAGTTTCATCTCTAACAACAAACTTGAGCCTGAGCGCAAGCTTCAGCTTGCAAACCAACTCGGTGTTCCGCCAAGACAGGTTGCTATTTGGTACCAAAACAAGCGTGCCCGGTGGAAGACCCAAAACCTCGAGCTCGACTACAACGAGCTTCAACAAAAGCTAGAAAATGCATTGGTTGAAAAGAGGCGGGTCGAGAAGGAAGTGGAGCGGCTTAAAGGAGAGTTGGAGAAAGCTAAAGAAATGGTTTGTGCTTTGAAGCAAACAGTCGACCCTCAGGTTTCTTGTAATTCTATTTCGTTTGATCATGAGGCAGCAAGGAGCTCTAGTTTGCATGCGGCCGATGTAAATTGCTCTATAGAGAATAATGGTGAGTTTTTTCCACTTAATGAGGACTTCTATGCTTGTTTCATTGGTGTAAATGGGTCAAGTTGGGAATAATTAGTGGATGGAGAAGGAATGTTTATGGATATTTAGTTTCAAAATAATGTTACTTTTTGGGTATGTTTGAACTTGATTACTGGTTATTTAATTAGACTTTTTTATGCGGATTATGAAAAAATTGTGGTGTCGATCCTGTCTTAACATTTCTATTTGGTTAATTGAATGAAAGCATGGAAAGCGAAAGGAAATGCTCAAAAGAAAACTTATGGGAGAATGGCTACCGATTGACATTGATGTGTATATTTATATATATTCAGGTGTCATGGTTAAAAGATCGGAGGTAATGATCTACTTATTCTGTAATATTAAATGAATATATAGCTCGAATTTAACCTCTTGGTGTTGCTTTCGACTCATAATTATGAAATGCAAGTGCTAAGTTGATATCTGCATTTTGGTGACCAAAGAGCAAATGGAAATTAATTACGGGCTTATATAATCCTCATGGATTGATTAGGCAATGATAATATGATCAGGTTTTAAGGCTGATCGTTTCGTAAACTAAAAGAAGGTTGCAATATGATGATTTTTTTTTTTTATAAATTAGAAAAATACCAACTAAAATGTCAGTTAATTACAGTGGCGGTTTTAGAAAATTTTTTCAAAATATTCCTTAAGAAGCATAAATTATACAATCTAATAAAAAAAGAAATTCATATATTGACAATACTAACAATAAAAAAAAATACGCAAATACATAATGTTTATAATTGCCTTCTATGAGTTTTCTTATTTTGAAATCAGTGCATGATAGTTTCATTATCAATGCTACAAGCTACATCTCTTTTAATGTACACAACCAAGTAATCATTCATCCATTGAATGTAGAACAAATTATGGAGCAAAATTTAATTTTATTGGCATAAAAAAAATTGAGGGTGTTCCCAAATTTTTTTTTAAGGGTAGACAAATAAAATTTTTTAAATTATTATATATATATAAAAAAAAATTTCAGGTCAGGGTGGTCCTGGGACCACCCTGGCCTTAAGGTGGCGCCGCCCCTGGTTAATTACAAAGTTCTAGATCGAAACAATGAACTATACACCTCACGTCATGTAACCAGTGATGTTTTGGGCATACCTTGTAGCATATTAGAATATATTTCATATTCTTTTTATTGATAATTTTTTTTTCTTTTTTTGGTTTTAATATTCTTTGGAGGAGGGGGAAGGGCATTCGCCTTTCTAATAAATATAACCATAAAATGAAATCTCAATTTCGCCTTTTTTTTAATGTGTCAATATCGCCTCTATTCTATTTTTATAGACTAACATGCCTTTGATTAAGTGATAAAGTTCTTAATTTGCCACTGGCTTATTGATGAAATTCCTATTTTGCAATTAAGTAATTTGATTTACCGTATTTACACAAAAACTAGGCATGTTTAATCTCTTTTTTCTTTTTAGAATCTAGGCATGTTTAATCGGGTTACTCGAGGACAAAATAGAAACTTTATTGTGTCAGTTATATTTATCACAAACTTCAGAAAGGGAACTGCCATTTTGAAAAAGCTTTAGGGGTCACAATAATTTCTTTATACCTCAAGGGGTAGCATAATTAGATGGGGACCATACTTCATGAAACTGAGGCAATTAGTTCAAATCTCTTCTTCCCCATTCTCTTGAGGAGAAACATTATCGAAAAATTGTTTGTTAATTTTATTATTTCAAATAAGTTATGAAAATTTTGAGAGATTTGGCAACTTGTTACTATTTTTTAGGGAGCATTGTTGCTATCCAATGAGTCCTATCAATAATGTATGTTTTGAGTGAAATAAGTCCGCATGGCAATCCACATGACAATCTACGTGGCATTTAAAATAATATTTTAATATCACGGTTAACTACATTTGTCCTTTTCATCCACTACTTAATGGTAGAGATTATTTTGACCCATTATCCAAAAGTTAAGGACTAATTAAATTGACACATTTAAAAAGTTAGAGACCATTTTGACACATATGGCAAACATAGCGATAAAAATGGTAACTACCCCAATTAATTATTTTGATATTTAATTTCCCTTAAAGAAAGCTACTCTTTTGTCTTTCATTTTCTAGGCTCGCCATTAACATTTTTTTTATTCTTATTCCTAGGCTAGCTAATGCTAATTCCAACTAAGATAGGTAGGAGAAGGAGAGGAAGAGATGGACATATAAAGTTGAACATTAATTAAAATAAAAATAAAAATAAAAAGTTGAACATAAAAACTTCAAAACATGGTAAAATTTGTATTGTATTTTTATACTAAAGTTAATAATAAGTTTTAGTAAGAAAAATTGGATTAGTTCCAAATGAATTAGAAGTAGTTTTAAATAAGTTTGTGGTTGTTATAAATTATAGGAACACTTCACTAGTTCATTCAAAATTATAGTAGATTTAAAATTTGATTTGAGATTTGAACAAAATTAGATTGAATTAGTTTTATCTTTTATTGAAGTTCCACTCTAATTATATTATCATATAAATTTCAAGTGTTTTGAGAAGATGTTTCGGAACAAAGTATTGTTATATATGTGGATCGATACTTATAAAATAGAATAAAAAGGTGGTAGGTATGGGTGAATTGATTTTTTTTTTTTTAATAATTCCAAAATTATAATAAAGGAAATGAGAGATTTAAACCCTGAACGTCTTTATTATTCATTGGAAATATTTGTCATCAACATGTTAATATTTTTCCGAAAGTATTGTTGCTATCCAATGAGTCCAGTAAATAATGTATTGTTCTGAATGAAATAATTATAAATTATATGAGAAGTCTGTTAAAATTTATTGTAGCTACCCAACTACTTCTACATGAAGAGAAGGACGAACCCTTTGCCTCTATCTTATAGTGGCTTATATCCTACCAATTGTGGTATCAAGAACTGAATGCAAAGCTAAATGAGAGACATGATAGGGGTTTCTGCTTTAATTGTAACAAAAAAAGAAGAAGAAAGATTGGGTCAATTCATAAATGCAAACATTTTCACATTGATGGATGTTGGACAGTTGGAGAACTTATTCACTACATCAGGAGCACCGCATCAACAATGCCTAATGATCCTTCCACTCAATAATATTATACCGTGTGTGACAATTTGTTGAGTTAAATTCTAGCCATCAATTAAGTTTAATAAATAAGATAAAACTTAAAAAAAATAAAATAAAAAATAAAAAACCTTCACCTTTATCTCACCCTCGCCGTCATTGCTGGTGGCTCCACCAACACCAACACCAACACCAACACCATTTGCTACTGATTCATGGATTTGGATTAGAATTCGAGACTAAATTGCCTCAGTTTCTCAAGTGGCTCGGGCAAGGGCCCACCAAATAAAGGCCAATGGATGATTTTAATATTAGAGAGATGATAAAATATTTCTAAATAAGATAGTGATAAAAGTGGTTGCAACTTGCAACATTGCACTTGGGTTCGAGTTATTTTAATTTAAAAAATCAATTAAATATTATAGTTATTTTTAATTCTTAGACTTGTTATTTAACTCTTTTTTATTATATGATTTGAAAATATGACGCTCATTTCATGACACCAATAAGTTATTTTTTTTATATAGGTGGAATTTGATGTCAAATTCTTTATTCAATGACTTATTAGTTGAATTAACTTAAACTCACATTCTAATTCTAATTAATATAGATAAAAGAGAAAGAAAAATGATGTGAGAGAGAGAGCTAAACGTATAAATCGACTACGAACATAAGCATCAATGATATAAACATATAAATCGACTATGAACATTTTACTCATATTTTCTTGCATGAACCAATTACTGATATCAATTTTATTAGTCTCAATGACAACGTACCATCTTATATAAGAAGTGTGGAAAATATTGTGTATCTAAGGCTGTGTTTGTTTTGGGTGTAAATGATTTCCGAAAAATATTTTACACCCGGGTCCATGTTTGGCACCACCTGAAAATAAAGTCAAACTGAAAATATTTTCAGTTTGATCGAAAATATTCCTTGCCAACCCGTAAAATCATTTCCATTCCCATTTTACCTTCAAATCATTTCTGGAATTACTCACTCCTCACACACTCCTCTCACACACACACCAACCTCATTTCAACTCCAGCCCTCGCACCAACCTCAACTCCACACACAGTCCGACGCCAAGCTCCGGTTGCCCAGCCAAGCCAAGGCCAGCCCAGCCCAGCCAAGCCAAGCCCACCAAGCTCCAGCGAGATTCGCATTGAGATCACACCCCAGGATCGCACCGAGATCGCACCGATCGCACTAAGATCGCACCCCAAGATCGCACTGAGATCGCACCGATCTCTCTCTTTCCCGATTTGGTGCCACCGTCCTCTGTTGATATTGATCTATCTCTCACTCTCTCTTCCTTCTTCTTTCAATTTGACCGGATTTGATGAATTTTTTTTGGTTGGGTTTTGTTTCTATGTTTATCTCTTGAGAAATGGTATTATATATTTGTTTGGAAGCTGAGAAAATGTGATGAACAAGTAAAAAATGTGTTTTCTATATTATTTTCAACAACACAACCAAACACTAGAAAATATTTTCCAAAGTATTTTTTGGAATGCAACCAAATACTTGAAAATATTTTCCTTTTCCGAAAATATTTTCACCTGAAAATATTTTACACTCGAAAAATATTTTACATTCAACCAAACGCGATAATATTTTACATTCAACCAAATGCAGCCTAATGTTATTGACCGACGTATCTTTTTCAGTGTTGTTGAGGACATTTTCTCTAGCATAGACTTCAATTTTCAGTTAGATTGATAATTTGTCAGACAAAGCGGGTAGTGTTGGGAATGTTGATGCCGCATGTACTGAAATTTGTATACCGAATGAATCAATAACTGTCTAATCAAAAGTATTTGAATAAATAAGAAAGAGAAGAGATATAATTAGATATAGAAACGGTCTACTTTCTAATTACTCCCTTTGAATATTAATTTGAGGCGTCATGTTTGAATGATTATGAGTAATGGTCAGATTGTCATCTCATGCAATGTTGACACAGTAGCTTCAATTCAACGTGTTTCTCAACAAATAATAAAAAATAAAAAATAGCTTCAATTCAACGTCCATCTTGGTTAACATGATTGCATGAAGAACAAATTCATTCCTATATAGTGTCCTAGTACCATTAAATCTTCCAAACCGTGCGTGATCCTCCTTTAATTTAATTTGTTAATGTTTTTAATATTTTTGGAAATTATAAAGTTGAGCTATTCAACAATGCCCATTGATGGGACCAACGAACCCTTTTGCCCAGATGAATTAATCAGAAATCTCCGTTCACATCTCCACATCACTGACGAATGGAGGAAAGCCATTTAATGTAGTAGACAATACCTCGGACGGTTACAAAACCAGCTATATAGACCGTTGGAGGCCCATCAAAGCCTGCATTACTGAGCATGAAAGTGTTACCAAGAGAGGCATTAAAGCCACAACGGCTAGATGCTGTGGAACCATATATAAACACTCCACAGAACCAATACAAGGTACACACAATCAAAAATACGCCATAACTCTGATCTCTAATAGTCTCTTGAAACTTCCATACGCTGACTTTATCATCGGAGATTCTTTGGCAAGGCACTACACCAGTGACCACCTAAAGAAGGCTTTGTGCGACATTTTTAGGTACAGGGACGAGGTTGCTAGCTTATTTGGACGAGTCCACTTGACTGACGATTTCTGCTTCATTAGTTTGGCGCCGTCTGTGGGGACGATATTTTCATACTTAGGTTCGAGAACGTAGTTCCATTCAACTCACAAGTCTAGATGGAGCCTAACACTCCCCAGGACTCTGCAGCATTAGCTCTGCAAATCCAAACACTCACAGCCAGCGTGGAAGAGCTTACCCGACAAAACCAAGAAATGAGATTGCGGCTGCAGCAAGAGGAGAACCGGTCCAAGACTAACCGGGATGACAATGGGGACAACCAAAGAAGGGACGAACACCAACGACCTACCACCCCACAAGAACCGAGCTCGGACCTTCTCAGGGAAATGAGAAAGGAGATGGACAAGCTGAGGAGTGCAATAAAGGAAAAAACATACTGAAGCTTAGACAGTATGGTCAGGAGGACAGATTCACCCTTCACCACAGTAGTCTTAGAGTGCCCAGTGCCCTCGAAGTTTCACCTACCACAGCTCGAACCGTTTGACGGGTTGAAGGATCCTTTGGATCACCTTAACACCTTCAAGACAACTCTGGGTCTTCAGCAGCCCCCTGACGAGATATTATGCCGTTCCTTCCTGACTACCCTCAAAGAAGCTGCGAGGGAATGGTTCACGAAGTTACCAACTTCGTCCATCCATTACTTCGAGCAGCTGAGTAGCTCCTTCTTACGCCACTTCGTCGATGGGCAATGCCCAAAAAGGCTAGCAGACCACCTGCTTACAATTAAACAAGGAGAAAATGAGACCCTGAGATCGTACGTGAAGTGTTTCACTCGAGAAACTTTAGAGGTGGACGAAGCAAATGACAAAGTGCAACTGATGGCCTTTAAAGCCGGGTTGAAGTCCAGGGATTTTGTGGTCTCACTTGCGAAGAATCCCCCATGGATGATGGCGGAAATGCTCTTTGTACACACAATTTTCGTAAAAGATAAATCACATGATCATGAAATAGTGTAACAAATAATCAACTTGTGTTTGATTTGTATATATGTGAGTACAATCCTCTGTATAACTCTTTACAATGAAAGAATACAATAAATTCCTCTGATTCGATCTCCAAGAAACGTTACGATCCGAAAGGGCTATGAAACTTGATCTTGAATCGTGCTTTGATGTCTCCAAGTTGAATGAATAGTTGAATGTGCTTGATTTGTGCGAGGGCCGTTGGCTTGATCTCAAACTAGACTAAAGGATAATCCCCACTTTGATTTGAAGAAGTAGGAATAGGCCTTGATGAACAATGGAATTCTTGTGAACTTTAGAGATGACTCTCTATTTTGGCAGAGTGTCCGTAGTGTTTTCTCTCTAAGTGTTCTCCCCTTCTCATATGAGAAGCTCTTATTTATAGGCAACTCAATCATATTTAATTTGGAATTTTTTCTTAGCATTTATTAAGAGCTAATTATGGATTTAATTTAGTTTCCCATTTGATAAGAACTTTCCATATAGGTCTTTTCTTCTGACATCGCCATATGGCTTTCTTATTTGATGTTGCCACATGGCTTGATTTCATTTGCTGATTGTCCACCTCATTAGTTGGAGATTAATTTGATCACAAATATTTTATCATGAACAATTGGATGGTTGTGAATACATCATAAAATTTTAATGTCTACAAATGCCCCCACTTCAAGATTCGGCTTTGCTCCCAATTGTCGTGCAAGGAAGACGAGGCTTGAAGTATTTTATTAATCTCAATTTGGACTAAGTTTATGGAAAGCAAGACCTTCATCCACGTACATGAAGGATTTAGACAGTTGACAGTTCATCCACGTATAAGAAGGATTTCAACTTGTCTTTGATTTTTTTTTGTTTTTTTTTTTTTTTTTTTTTTTAAACCACAAGCCCACGTTGGTCTCCTTAGTAGAGTTAGTGTTGAAGTTGTCTTGCTCTGCAAGGCCCTTTTTTTTGAACACTAGGTTTCACTTTCACGGGCCTGATCACACGCAAGGGACATCCTCTTTGGAGTGCAAGCCCACCTTAGTTTTGTTAGGTAAGTCGGCGCTGCAATTGTCTTGTTCAGCAAGCATGTCTTTTCTTTAGCCACACTCTTGCGAATCACTAGGGCTTCTTGCGAGTACTACCTCTATAAAAGGAGTCCAAATCTTCTGTCTCACTTTCTCTACTCCACCCTATACTCCACAAATAAAAACTTGCCAAATGTCTATCTACTTAATTAAATCCTAATTTTGTGGCTTCTTTATTTCAGTTACCTAAATTAAATAAATAAAGAAAATAAGAAAAACTCAACATTCAACACATCTCACCACTAGTAGCACCACCTTCATCCGCCGGAGCCACCAACTACTCTAGTCACAGCCATCCAAGTAAGGTACCATCTTGGAACTCTAAACAAAGCCAAGCCAAATCTAGGACCTTCAAACTCCAACAAAGTCCAATATTCTGTCATTCCTTTTCTCGGCTTTATCAGGAATATGGTTGATTCAATCAGTTAAAAGTGGGTGGGTGGGTGGGTGATGTAAAATCTATAATAGTTTTCAAATAAAACTACTCTTATTTTTATTTTGTTTTTCTAATTGTACCACGTTATATCTTTTCGACCTTTGGTTTCTAAGAAATCAAAACTTGTCATATCAAAAGCTATATTTTGAGGTGCTCTTTGTGATGAGGAAAATCACGACCAAAATTTTCCGGTTCCGATGGATGGCTGTGACTAAAGGTGTTGATGGCTCCAGCGAACAATGGTGGTGGTGGTGTAGGTGGTGGGATGTGTTGAATTTTGGGTTTTTCTTATTTTCTTTATTTATTTAATTTAGATAATTGAAATAATAAAGCCACAAAAATAGGATTTAATTAAGTAGATAGACATGTGGCAAGTTTTTATTTGTGGAGTATAGAATGGAGTAGAGAAAGTGAGACAGAAGATTTGGACTCCTATAAAAGGGGGTGATGTTTTATGGGTTAGAGGCAATTGAGCGCCGTTTTTTTTTTTCTGAAGTTATTTTTTTTTCTTCAGCCATAGCAGGCATTTTCTCTCTTTCTCATTCTTTCTTATGCTTGTCTTTGTATTTTTTTTTTTTTTGAATCCCTTGATTTACTGTGTGCAGGTCATAGAAATTGGCACTGCGTAAGCCAAGGTCATAGAAGCTGGTACTGTGTGAGCCAAGCCTCAGTTTCAAGTGAGTCTACCATCTTGTCCTTCTTATCTTGGCGTCCGACGGATTCGAGCACAGCGGTCCTCTTGTCACTTCTGGACTCCAAGTTTGTAAGCCTCATCAGTGCATCCATTCCACTGTCCCTTGTTTCGCGACCATTGGTGTGAGTGCTTCATCTGCGCAACCTTCTCACTGCCTTCGTCTCGCGGCCATTAGTACGAGAGCTTCGTCGGTGTATCCTTCCATTAGCGCGAGAGCTTCGTTGGTGCATCCTTTTGACTCCCTTTGCCACTGCCTTCGTCCCGTGATCATCAGTGCAAGAGCTTCGTCGGCGCATCCTTTCATCAGTGCGAGAGCATCATCGGTGCACCCTTCTGACTCCCTTTGCCACTGCCTTCGTCCCGCGATCATCAATGCAAGAGCTTCGTTGGTGCATCCTTTCATCAGTGCAAAAGCCTCGTCGGTGCACCCTTTCTGACTGCCTTCACCATTGCCCTAGTAGTGCGAGAGCTTTGTTGGCGCATCCTTCCATCATTGCGAGAGCATCGTCGGTGCATCCTTCTGACTGCCTTTGCCACTGCCTTCGTCTTGCAACCAACGGCACGAGAGTTCCGTCAGCACATCCTCCTCACTGCCTTTGCCACTGCCTTTGTCTTGCAACCATCGGCGCGTCAGCACATCCTCCTCATTGCCTTTGCCACTGCCTTTGTCTTGCAACCATCGGCGCGAAAGTTCCGTAAGCACATCCTCACTACCTTTGCCCCTGCCTCCGTTTCGCGATCGTCAGTACGAGAGCTTCGTCTTGCAACTATCAGCTGTCCTCTTTAAGCCGTGACACTGAGCCTTTTGACTTTAGGTACTCGAACTCCCTGTATTTGCCGAGCTTAAACTGTCGCAATGTTTTTTGACGCTCCCGTAAGCAACGAACGTGCACTAGTTCATCGACCCCACTTCTATAAGGGAGAAGGCCTCACTTTCGTGATTTCCATAGTTTTGCATGTAATAGCCCATGCCATATTATTGACACGCCCCACACTTTAATTTCACGAGAAGCATGGTGGCTTCTTTGTAGTTTTGAACTTGAATACTATATTTAATGGTTAATAAGCCACGGTACACATGACCTTTAGACTTAGTATACACCATGCAAACTTCCACTTGTATGTTAATATAGCTTGCTTGTGGTTTTTAGTCTCAATGCCACATGCCCTCCTTTCTAATAAGCCATGACTGCACATGCTTCTTTATTTATTAAATTATTTATTTATTTTTTATAAATTTATTAGTAAAGAGCATTTGAATGAATAAGTTATTCATCCTTTTCTTTGGTTTGCAGTCAGGTGATTCAGGCTTGCCAACTCTTTGCTCGACTTGTGACTCTTCTACATTTGCTCAAGTCGTGACCTCTAAGAGCTTCTTCTCCAAGTGGCTGCCATAAAGTGTGCTTCATCATGGTCATTTTTTACGACTCATCGAGGACTCTCAATGATCAATCTATCACTCTCTTGCGCTTTACGAACGAACCCCTGGAGAAAGGCATCGTCTTGAAAGTCCATCCACTTGGTAGCAATGTCCCTTCATCTTCGTCTACTGCCATTCCTCGTCCTCCAAGTCTATCTCAATGGTGGGTCGAAGCATCTCACGAACTACACGACCCAACTAAAAAGGATTCGCATGTCGTTTCGAGGACGTTTACTTTGGCCTCCAACCTTCACTTAACCGCGGACCATGTCGATCCATTTTCTCTCCTTGGTCGTCGGATAAGTGCGGGAGAAGTGCAATGGGCCCTACCTTCTTCCAAGACCCCTCCACTCCAATATAAGGGTGAGTTTTCCTACCTCCCTAAATATTGGGAGTGGCTAGAAGACATATTGAGCCGCAATACTAAAGTCTTAAGTGATGCCAATCTTTACGAGCCGCTACTTGCATCGTTATTCACATATGATCGGAACACCCATGTCCTGCAAGCCTTCCTAGAGTGTTGGTGTGCAGCCACAAACACATTGCACACGTCTGTAAGAGAGGTCTCCATTAGCTTATGGGACTTGCATTCGATCGGTGGGCTTCCTGTATATGGCTCATTTTACGAAGAGGTCGTTCCAAACTCGAAAGACATATCATCTCTCCCCTCATGTTGTCTTCATCTATTTGCCGCCTTCCATCACCTGAGTCTTGAGCTTAGTGGTTCGCACTTGGTCACTACGGCCGCATGGGTGAAGTTTTGGTTCCGTGGCAAGTCTAAATATTAGAAACTGCCGACTAGAAGGTCAATAAAGAGGAATGCAAGAGGCAAACAATCTCATAACCCTTCTAGTAAAATCGATGCCCCCAGAATTCTGACTAAAGAAGACGAGGCTCCCTTCAATGTGCTCAAATTGGAGAGAAGACTTATAGAAGAGACTTGGTTAGCTGCTTTGATCTCGTGTTAGCTGTGTGAGTTCGCTCTTCCCGACGAGGGACCAAACTTAATCAGGCCTGGTGTTTTCAAGAGCGCAAGTGCGATGGCTCGTGGTAAGAGATACTGTCTTGCAGTCCCAGTCCTGGCCAACATTTATAGGGGCTTGAATGAAATTGTGTCTTCTAAGACTCCAAGTAAATGTGATGCCATTTTTCCTGCACACTACTTGAATGCTTGGTTGGCCGAATACTTCAACACTCACTTTGAACTTGAAGGGTCTCGCTCCAAGGCTGTTCCGCGCATGTTTAGATACTTCGGAGAAGGTGCAGCCAAGCATTACAACGAGGTTACGGCCTGTAAGCTATTTCATGCCGTTAGTAGTTTCAAGTTTCATCGTTTGGGCCTTTTTAAAGGCCATCGAGAGATTCTGGTGGATGATGACAAGCTACCTAGCTTTTATGCAGATTACTTCATCAACCAACGCTCCAGCTACCTGGCCTCTCGTCGCGGAAGTATATGTATAGTTGAACCATATAGCCCTCACCGCTTTGGTCGACAGTTTGGTTTCAATTAACACATCCCTGGGGAGCTTAATGAGGACTTTCGCACCGTCACCTTAGAGCAAGTGGTATGCTTCTGGCGCCAATGTCTTCGTCTTGTTACCAATTCAAAGTTCTTGATCCCTACCTGCCCATTTGAGCACGGGGCTCCGTGCACGAAGGACTATATGAGTTGGTGGGCTAGAAGATCTGATGGTTTCTTTTCAAGTAGAGTTGAGCAACCAATTGGGAATGTTAACCCAAGCAAGATAAGACTCAAAATAAAATAGCCCAATGAAGTAGTTGAGCCCGTGAAGCGCCGAAGCAATGGGAAGCCATCTTTTGGGATTTCGGAGGCTACCAATGAGTCTTTAGGAGGGGCGTGCATGGACAAGGCACATTCTCCTAAGTGTGGGCCTTCTTGCATAGTCTCAACTCCTCAAGACATGGAGGTGACCAAGGGTAAGGTCGCTCAGATTCTGAGCAGAATAGTGGCAACTCAGATTCTCACTGGAGACGCAAAAGGCAGAGGGACAATCCCAGCAAGAATTTGGATTATGAAGGGGTCACCCAAGCGACTGACCATGGTGTCGATATGGATTCGCTTCCCGACCCTTCTAGTGGCAGTGCACAAGTGAGTTTTAATTCTCTTTTTGATGATTTTGATCTTGAACCGATTAAAGACCTTTGTTACCTTCACGATGACCTTGAAGCTATTTCTGGTATCCAAGAACTTTTTGAGAATGACAATCTTGGTATTCTTCCAATGCAGGATGACAATTATCCTTCGAAAAGAGCAGGAGAGAAGTGTACACCAGTTGTCACCAGCCCTTCTACGAGCGAGTTTTCCATTCAAGGTCCGACGGCCTTTGATTTGGCTACTAAGGCAATTGACCCATCACGTTCGGGGAAGACTAACGCCACTCCTTCTTTCGACCCTATTCACAAGCCTTCAAGGGACGTGACTCGAAATAAATCCATTATGTGTAGTTCGAGCATCCCAGCCACTTCAACTGTCACAAAGTTTGAACCCGATGATTTAATTTTGATGGCCGATCGACAGCGTGCAAAAATGTTAGGAGGGGACCTAATTGAGAAGGTCGTCAAAACCCCTTTTACTTTGGTGACTTCACTTAAGGATGGAGTTGAGAAGATCCTCCAAGTTATTGCACAAATAAAAGTTGTGGATGCAATGCCTTTAAGAGAGCGTATTTCGAAATATATGGATGATGCAAACCGATATTCTTCCCTCCACCATGCTCTTTCACAAGGCATCGTGCCTGAAGACAAGGAACAGAAGCTTACCGACGCTCGGCATCGTCTCACTCTTGCCCTTGACTCGGAAGCCATTAAGATCAATCAGAAAGTTGCAATCAAGGAGAACTTAGACAAGGCCTTAGCTAGAGAGATTGAATTGAAGAAGGAAATTGAGTTGCTTTCAATGCAAAAGGCAAAGTTTACAACGTCGAGTACCCTTTGTGATTCAGAGCTAGCCCAGCAACAAGTGATCATTTCTCAAATCAAGGGGGAGGTTTCCAAGATTGAGGCTACTCCAACTTTAGAAGCTTCTGATGATGCAAAACTTAGAGGGCTACAAGAGTTACTAGAGACTAGTAAAAAGGAGTTGAGGCATTTAGATTGGATAGGTTAATCTTTTTCTTCATTAATGTAGTCATTACAATGTAACGACACCTATCTCTTTATTAATAAAAATTCATTTATCTCCAGATCAATGTTTGCTTCTTCCTTGCTCCTTCCTTCTTTTTTTCTTTTTTTTTTTTTTGTTTTTTTTGTTTTTGTTTTTTTTAAGTACATACGTGACTGAACTTAGTAACGAACACCAAGCTGCCTACGTACCCAAAAGGGATCAAGTCATAACGTAGTTCAAAGGACTTATTATTTTTTCTTTTTAAATATGTGACTGAACTTAGTAACGAATACCAAGCTGCCTACGTACCTAAAAGGGATTAAGTCATAACGTAGTTCAAAGGACTTATTATTTTTTCTTTTTAAGTACATATGTGACTGAACTTAGTAACAAATACCAAGCTGCCTATGTACCCAAAAGGGATCAAGTCATAACGTAGTTCAAAGACTTATTATATATATATATATATTTTTTTTTTTTGTCCCTAACTTTTGCCTAGACCGCCTCTTTCAAGGTTTTCAACCTAGCGGGATTTTTTCTTTTTTATTTTATTTTTTTATTTTTTTATTTTTTTATTTTTTATTTTTTTGTCCCTAACTTTTGCCTAGGCCGCCTCTTTACAATAAAAGAATACAATAAATTCCTCTAATTCGATCTCCAAGAAACGTTACGATCCGAAAGGGCTATGAAGCTTGATCTTGAATCGTGCTTTGATGTCTTCAAGTTGAATGAATAGTTGAATGTGCTTGATTTGTGCGAGGGCCGTTGGCTTGATCTCAAACTAGATTAAAGGATAATCCCCACTTTGATTTGAAGAAGTAGGAATAGGCCTTGATGAACAATGGAATTCTTGTGAACTTTAGAGATGACTCTCTTTTTTGGCAGAGTGTCCGTAGTGTTTTCTCTCCAAGTGTTCTCCCCTTCTCATATGAGAAGCTCTTATTTATAGGCAACTCAATCATATTTAATTTGGAATTTTCTCTCAGCATTTATTAAGAGCTAATTATGGATTTAATTTAGTTTCCTATTTAATAAGAACTTTCCATATAGGTCTTTTCTTCTGACATCGCCATATGGCTTTCTTATTTGATGTTGCCACATGGCTTGATTTCATTTGCTGATTGTCCACCTCAACAATTGGAGATTAATTTGATCACACAATTTTTCGTAAAAGATAAATCAAACGATCACGAAATAGTGTAACAAATAATCAACTTGTGTTTGATTTGTATATATGTGAGTACAATCCTCTGTATGACTCTTTACAATGAAAGAATACAATAAATTCCTCTGATTCGATCTCCAAGAAATGTTACAATCCAAAGGGGCTATGAAGCTTGATCTTGAATCGTGCTTTGATGTCTCCAAGTTGAATGAATAGTTGAATGTGCTTGATTTGTGCGAGGGCCGTTGGCTTGATCTCAAACTAGATTAAAGGATAATCCCCACTTTGATTTGAAGAAGTAGGAATAGGCCTTGATGAACAATGGAATTCTTGTGAACTTTTGAGATGACTCTCTATTTTGGCGGAGTGTCCGTAGTGTTTTCTCTCTAAGTGTTCTCCCCTTCTCATATGAGAAGCTCTTATTTATAGGCAACTTAATCATATTTAATTTGGAATTTTCTCTCAGCATTTATTAAGAGCTAATTATGGATTTAATTTAGTTTCCCATTTTATTTTTTTATTTAATGGGCAGTTTAAGCTCTTACCGAGGAGCAACTTCAATACTTCATGCATAGTATCGCTTCAGGAACTTTGCATTTATGGGACCTACTCTCAGGCCATCTCCGTCGACTATTTTATAAGCACCATTAGTGTAAACCTCCTGCACGACATAGGGGCCATCCCATTTTGATGTGAACTTGTTCCCAGTCTTGTGAGAGATGTTGATGGGTCTTCACATTGCAAGTACTAGGTCCCCTACTTGGAAAGATCGAGGTCGGACTCTCTTGTTGAACGCTCATGAAAGCCGCGCTTGGTAGCATTCAAGACGTTGTTGAGCTTCCAATCTCTTTTCATCAAGTGCTTCCAACTCTTTGAGTCTTAATCACGCATTTTCTTCATTTGTGAGCCCTTCTTGGATAGCAATTCGAAGTGATGGAATTTGTAGCTCTAAAGGCAGGACTACTTCGACACCATATACTAATGAATACGGAGTGGCTTACGTGGGTGTCATGTATGTTGTTCGGTATGCCCATAAAGCTTCTCCAATCTTTTCATGCCAATCCCTCTTCGAGCGCTCTACTACCTTTTTCAACAAATTGCAAAGCGTCTTGTTGAAAGCCTCAGCAAGACCGTTGGCTGGCGCGTTTTACATGGATGACTTGTATTGCTTGAACTCGAACTTCTCGCATAGTTGGGTCACCAAACTATTGTAGAATGGCTTACCGTTATCCGTGATGATATAGCGAGGGACACCATACTGATAGATCAAGTGAGTTCGAATGAAGTTCACCACATTTTCCTTTTTTACTTCCCTGAGAGGTATGGCTTCCGCCCATTTAGAAAAATAGTCGGTCGCAGCTAATATGTACAAGTGACCCCCTGACAACTTAGGCAATGGTCCTACAACATCGAGTCCCCATGCATCAAAAGGCCAGGATGCGACTGTAGGGTGCAGGGGCTCCAGCGGTTGACGGATGTAGTTTGCATGAAGCTGGCATGCTTTACATGTCTTTGCATAGTCCATACAATCATTGACCATGGTGGGCCAATAAAAACCCATTCGTTTTATCCGGTGATACAATTTGGGGCCAGACTGATGGGCACCACACACCCCCGAATGAGCTTCTTCCATGACTTGATCACCTTCTTCCTTGCCAAGACATCGTAAGAATAGACTGTCAAAAGATCTCCTGTATAATGTGCTCTTGTAGTGCATAAAACGAGGCGCCCTTCGCCGTACCTCAGTCTTGTGGCGGGGATCTTCGGGTAGCTTACCATGTTCCAAGTAATCAATCAGGGGTTGGCGCCAATCCTCATCCTTCACCATAGATATTGATATGGCATTCGTCTCACTCGCATATTCCTCCGTGCAAGAGAGCACCCAATGGTTGCAGACAGGGACATTTGCCTTTTCACCTTCCGACAGAGCCAATGTGGTGGCTAGGTTGGCTAGAGCATCTACCATCCTATTCTCGTTTCTGGGGATATGCTCCAAGGAAACTCCGTCGAATTTTTCAATTAGTTGCGTAGCCATCTAAAAGTAAGGAATCAAACCCTCATGTTTAACTTCGTTGTGTGTCAAAAGTTGATTGATTACCAACTTGGAATCACCGTAGACTTCTAAGTATGAGATCTTCATTTCGAGGGCCATTTGGAGGCCGGCAATAAGGGCTTGATACTCAGCAACGTTGTTTGAACATGGTTCACTAAGCACAAAGGCGAATGGTAACACTTGTTTTTGTGGCGACATAAAAACAACCCCAGCACCGGATTCTTCTTGCCGCGCGGCCCCATCGAAGAACATCATCCAAGGTGGGAGGACTTCAGTGTACAATACATCTTCATCTGGAAAATCATCTGAGAGCTCCCAATCGGCAGGAATAGGATGATCAGCAAGGAAATTTGCTAGTGCTTGCCCCTTGATGGCCTTTTGGGGCACGTACGCGATTTCAAACTCTTGAAAGGCCACAGCCCATTTTTCCAACCGACCAGACATGATTGCCCTAGACAAGACGTATTTTACTGGATCTATCTTTACAACCAAGTGTATTACGTGTGCCTGCATGTAATGCCTTAATTTTTTAATGGAGAAGAAAAGCGCAAGACACATCTTTTCTATTGGAGAATACCTCAATTCTACCCCAGTTAGCTTTCGACTAAGGTAATACAATGCTTTCTCTTTCTCTTCTTCATTTTTCTAAGCTAAGAGGTCCCCAAGTGATTGTTCTTGTGCAGCAATGTAGAGCACTAGAGGTTTTCCTGGCATAGGCACTCCTAAGACAGGTGGGTTAAGTAGATACCTTTTAATACTCTCAAATGCATTCCTGCAAGCCTCATCCCATTCAAAGGTGGCATATTTCCTCATCAATCGACTGAATGGTTGACACCGTCCTGCTAGATTCGATATGAAACGTCGAATGTATGCAAGATGGCCTTGTAAGCTTCGAAGCTCTCGTAGGTTCTTTGGTTCGAGCATCCTTTGGATAGCATCTATTTTAGATTGATCCACTTCAATACCTCGATGTCGAACAATAAAGCCTAGAAACTTCCCAAATGTGACGCCAAACGCGCATTTGAGAGGATTCATTTTGAGTTGATATTTCCTTAGTCGATTAAATACGATGCGCAAGTCCCGTAAATGATCCCCTCTTTTCTTTGTCTTAACAACTAAATCGTCAACATAACATTGCACAATTTTGTGGAGTATGTCATCAAAAATTCGTTGCATTGCCCGTTGATATGTCGCGCCAGCATTCTTGAGCCCAAAAGGCATCACCTTATAACAGTAGATCCCCTTTGGAGTTCGAAAAGCGGTGAGCTCTTCATCTTTGGGTGCCATTCGAATTTGGTTGTATCTTGATGAGCCATCCATGAATGATAATACTTAATGACCAATAGTTGCATCAACCATAAGCTTTGTATTTGGAAGTGGGAAGTCATCCTTTGGGCACGCTCTATTCAAGTCTCAAAAATCAATACAAACTCGAATTTATCCACTCTTCTTTTTGACAGGGACAATGTTTGCAATCCACTTTGGGAATTGTACTTCCCGGATGAATCCTGCCTGCTTGAGTTTGTTAACTTCTGCCTCAATTTGTGGGAGGAGTTCCGGTCGAAAGCATCGTTGGGCCTGCTTGATTGGGCGCACTCCTTGCTTTATTGCTAACCGGTGAATTGCAATTGTTGGGTCTAAACCTGGCATCTCCTTATACGTCCAGGCGAACACATCTTTGTACTCCATTAAAAGCTCAAAGTATTTAATTTCTTCCTCCGGTGTCAAAAGCGAACTCACGTAGATTGGGCGAGATTCCTTATCAGTCCCTAAGTTTAATTCTTTGAGCTCATCTACAGTTGCTTGCCCCCCGTCTTCTATTGCCCGAGGGGCTTCATCTGGTTCATCATCTGATGCATCTGATTCGGAATCGGTTTCCGCTGTCACGTGGCAAGAAGGAAGGACTAGTGTCTCGTGATCCTCCTCCCCTTCATCAACTTGCTTCTCAAGCTCTCGTGTGTGCACAATAGTCCGCCGCTTTACTTTAAGGGAGTTTCCTGTACTAACTTCTACAATCAACTCACGTTTCATGTGCGAAGGGACAAGGCTGTAGGATTCGGTGCCATTTCTCTTTTGTAGACCACTTTTCCCTTCCTTGGGTCGTGGGGAGTCAGTTGAGCTACTCGTAGACCCAAGCCTATCAAATGCGGACCTACGTGTACGTGAGATTCCTTCCTTTATAGGGAGAGAAATGCTTAATCTATTAAATACTAACTCTCGAGCGGCAGATGTTCCTAGATGGTCAAATACAGAAGATCTTGACACGGGCTTCGGCTTCCCCTCCTCTTCAACTTTAAAGGTGATGTGTTATGACGTCACCTTTTTTTCTTTCCCTTTGGCTGAGATTCGAACTGGCTCTTGTGACGAATACCCCAGCCCGATTCTAGGAATCTCGATCGTATAGCCTTGTTGTTTCAATTTGCTTTGGGTTAAGTTAAGCCCATGTGACTTCTCTTCCATGTAATCTGAATAAAGTTGCCCAAATTGTGGAGGGTTTTTGAAATCATAGCCTGATTTTGCCAAGAGTTTATAAGCTTTAGGGTCAAAACCCTCTTCTGTTCTTCTGACTGGTAATGAATCTTCTTCAACAAGGTTACGCGTGGCTCTAGTGAAACACTTGAGTGGGGATTTTGTTGACACCACTTGGTCTAACTTCGATAATGGCAAGGTGAAATCACTTTTAAGGATAGCGATGTCTTCCTCTTGAACAGACTTCTTACACTTATCCTTAGTCCTCATCGTCAACCCGAATGGGGATTGCCCTGCCTTTCGTTTAGATGCGGGCACATATCGTAAGACCATAGGTGCCTCTTTCTCCTTTTCAGGAAACTTCTGTCTCACTTCAGAGTTAGGTTGGGGACCTCCCGGGAAGGGCTCGCCTCCTTCCTTACGTTTTGCCTTCTTCTTTTCCGTAGACTCTTCTTATGGTGCATTGGAAGTTGTGTCGCAATCCAAGTAAAACTTGGAATCTGCAAAGTGAGATTCTGCCGCTGTAAATGGTTGCAAATCTGCTGTCACCACTTTTATTTGCTTGCCATCGCAATATTTGAAGCATTGATGTAATGTAGAAGGTACAACACCATTCCCATGAATTTACGGTCGTCCTAACAATAAGTTATAAGAAGTCTTCGAATCGATCACATGGAAGAGAGGTCTTGCTTTCAACTCATCAATAGTCACATCTAACCAAATCATGCTGATTGCCCTTTGTCCTTCTTGGTTGAAGCCCTGGATGACGAGTTGACTTTTGGATAACTCTTCCATGGATATGCCTAGGTGCCTTATTGTTCCTTTGGGCATTATGTTGACGGCAGACCCATCGTCTATGAGGATGCGGCTTACTTTTTCCCCTCGTGTGTAACCTGAGACAAAAAGTGGTCGATTGTGTGGTTTGGAGCCCAATAGGAGATCCTCATCGGCAAACGTCATCTTGTCGCGGCGATGAGCATATAAAGCAACCGCTTCTTCCGAGGCATGGGTTTCACTTACCTTTTCCTTGGTTACTTTGGTTTCTTCAAGGTTCACTTTTTCCTCCTTTTTAGCAAGGTCTTCTTGATCGTCAGCATCATGACAAGAGACCATGTAAGTGGTTGTCATTAGGCCCTCTACAAGAAAGCCTTTAGGGAAAAACTCATGCAGCGTGACCGACAGGGGGCCTTCCTTTTGTAATAACTCATTCAGAAGAGCTCATTTTCTTTGTTTCTTCAGACCATTTGTTCCCTTCCCCTTGGGAGCAACTTTTGAATCGCTTACTTGAAGTTCCCTTTTCCTATAAAGAACATGGGGTTTTGGGTTACACTGTTTTCGAAGTCTCTTGTAGGTCACAAAAGTCCAACCCTCTTTGTCACCTACCAATTCGTCGTCAACTCTATCATCATCTTGAGGGTTGAAGCATGACATATGCATAGGCTCGAGCATTCCAAATTGGATGTGCTTGCAATATGCCCTTGATGTTGATGGCAAGGTGGACCGCACTTCCATTGGAGTTGGTGACTTCACAGAAATTGGGGATCCAATAGCGAACGTAGCATGATTTGCCTCAGCAGTTTCTTCTAGGTCTAAAAGAATTTTACCCTCCTTTGCAAGCCTTAGGATAAGGTCCTTTAAAACAAAACACTTTTCCACAGGGTGACTTACAACTCGATGGTATACGCAGTATTTTGGGTCGTTGGTACGCCCCATTTCCTATGGACGCTTGCATTCTGGAAGCTTGATCACATTCTTCTCTAATAATTCCTCGAGCATGCCTCGAACGTCGGCATCTGGAAACGGATACGTCTTTTCTTCCATCTCCTTCAAAGTCAATCGACGCTTCTCTCGCTCTTACATTGGACCAGCCCTTTTCTCCATTCTCTTATTCTCTTTACTAGAGATCTTCACCGGCTCTACAGCAACGGCCATAGATTCCTTAACCATGGATCTGGAAGACTTATCCCCCCTCCTCGTATCTTTCTTCTCTTTATGCTGTTGGTCAACAGGTAAGCCCTTTTCTCCATGGCTAAACAGACTAAGCTCCATGTCATGGGCTCGGGTAGCAAGCTCCTCAAAGGTGTGAGGTTTAATCCCTTGGAGGATATAAATCAACCCTCAATGCATACCTTGGATGCACATTGCCACTCCTGAAGACTCGGAAAGGCGATCTTTGCAGTCAAGACTCAATGAGCGCCAACGATTGATGTAGTCTACCACTGGTTCATCTTTCCATTGCTTCGTGTTGGTTAATTCCAGCATGCTTACGGTACGTCGGGTACTATAGAAACGGTTCAAGAATTCCTTTTCCATTTGCTCCCAACTATCAATGGACTCGGGTTCAAGATCCGTGTACCAATCAAAAGCATTTCCTCAAAGAGTACGCACAAATTGCTTCGTGAGCAAGTCCCCATCCGTACCAGCGTTATTGCAAGTCTCGATGAAATGAGCGATATGTTGCTTCGGATTCCCTTTCCCATCAAACTGTTGAAACTTAGGAGGTTGGTAACCCACAGGCATCTATAAAATGTCAATCCTCTTGGTGTATGGTTTTGAATACATCAGAGAGTTTTGTGGCGCCCCACCATATTGAGCTCGAATGGTGTTCGTTATCATGTCCTGTAATTGCTGAACCGATAAAGATGAAATTGAGGTAGAGCTCTCTTGTGGACCACCAGCCTTCTTTGGAGAAGATGTGTGAGCATCTTGGGATGTATGCAGTGGCGACTCCAGAAATTTTTTTCAGGGTGTTCCTCAATAAGCATAAATTACACAATCTAATAAAAAGAAAATTTTGTATATTGACAACAACAACAATAAAAAAACAAGCAAATACATAAAGTTTACAATTGCCTTCTACGTAGTTTTCTTATCAAATATTTGTCCATAATTCTAGTAAAACAATAAACAATAAACTATCAAATATTAATTATTGTTGTGTGGTTGTTTCATTAATTTTTTTGTCTTTTATAAACTATAATTTGTTATATTGTTGTTTCATTAATTATAAAATTATTAATTATTTTTTAGCCTAACATAATTTAATTTGTTTGTCTTTTATAATGTATTGTTTTATTATTATTTAGCCTAACATAATTTAGTTGTTTAATTTGTTTATTAATTGTCTTATATAATTTGTTATGTGTATAATTAATATGTATAATGTAATTAAAAGTTAAGTGGACCATTTCAGTACTAGCCTATTTCGATGTATCGTTTCAGAATATTTTGGAGTTCCTTAAAATATTATATATTATTACTATTATATAAAATAATGAATTAAATTTAATATTTAAATAAAATTGGATTAAAATATTTATTTATAATTTTTTTATAAATAAAATTCACATTTTAGATAGTTGTAAACAGTACAAATGTACAATAAATATGAAAGTCAAAGCATCTATTGTATGTACAAAAAGAATCCTTTACTTCATATATATATAAATATATATATATAAATATAAATTCTAGAAACGGTAGAAATATTACTCTTGGATAAGTATTATTTAGGAGAAATTATAAGGTTCTTATGGTGGACAAGTAATGTGGTTCACCATTCCAGTAAAAGACTCTCATTTGTTTAAAATTGTGAAATTTTAAATAAAAACTAAATACTGACTCAACAATTTTAAATAGGTGAGAGTCTTTTAATGGAATAGTGGACAAATGACGTGGTCCACCATGAGAACTGTATAATTTCTCATTGTTAAGTTACCAACATCTTATCAACCACTCACTATTTTTTTAAAAAAATAATAAAAAAACAGCCTTTAGCATTCTACACTAGATACAGCTGGAAACCAATACATTGAAACTTGAAACTATTTTTTTTTTTTTTTTTTGGTAAAACTTGAAACTATCTAGGCTTAGTAACACATTTGCTGATTTGCTGATCTTATGATTTTTTTTATTTTATTTTTTTAAGATTCATCTCTTCTAAGAGCATTCACTGATGTGAATGCAAATTTTCCTCTTATTTTGTATAAAAAAAATTTATTTTTTTATTTTTATTTTACACACTTATTTTTACAAAACACCTACATCAATTGACCTATTCTACACTTTTTTATTTAAATAATATTTTTCTCACATTTTTTTTATTATTCACAACTACCCATACCCCCCACCAACTTTAACACACACGCCAGAGTATATCTGCTCTCTATCTCTTTCTTTTTCTTTTTCACTTTCTTCTTTTTTTTCTTTTCCTTCTCCTTCTTTCTTCTTCTCCATTTTTTCTTCTTCAGCGTCTTCGTCTTTCTTCTTCTTTTGCTAATGCTGAAACAAGAAGCTAAAGAGAGAAAACTCTTGGTGGGTAAGCTTTTTTCTGCATTTTCTTCTTGTTCTTTTGCAATTTCGGTTTGATTATTTATATGGGTTTGATGAATTTTTTTTTTTAGGAGAGGGTTTGATGAATTTGGGATCTTGATTTAGATCAAGTTTGAAGAATTTTATGAATTTTTGTTGGTTGAGGGTGTTCCTAATTTTTTTTTAAGGGTAAACAAATAATTTTTTTTTTAATTATTATATATAATTTTTTTTTTTTTTTCAGGTCAGGGTGTTCCTGGGAACACCCTGGCCTGAACGTGGCGTCGCCACTGGATGTATGCTGATGCGTGTGAGAATGGCCTTTACTAGACTCTCCTCAATTCTGAACCTCAAGCTTGTTCATAAGCGTGGCGATTTGAAGGTCCTTCTCCTCCACGGTCTTTGTAAGCTTAGCTATAGCATGTCCCATTTCAGCAATCTTTTCGTCAATGGTGGCAGTCTCCGTCATCATGGCCGCCATAGCTATTGTACGAGAAGAATTCTCTAAGAAGATAGATGAAATGACTTCTCGGGAGGATCCTTGGGAAGAACCTGCCTATGAAGGAGTACTCGACCCAGCATCTGATGTAGAATAGTGATATTCGGTCCCTATTGTCGAGTCTTCTGGAACGAATGCTGAATCTCCCTTCCTAGAGGAAGTGTGCTTGCTTGTCCTCAAAGTTCTCAAGGAGATGACCGTCTTTGGCTGGGCTGGGGCACTTATGAGTTTCGTCACAGGAGCTTTTTCCTCAACTTCTTGTGATGTGAGGAGCCTCATTGCCTTGGCTTTGTTTCGAGTCATGGGACCTGTAGAAGTACTGCTGCTTGTTGACCCCCCCAACGCTTTTGGTAGCATTCATAGGAATCTGAGACTTCTTCGAGGCCATTGAACTTGGTGAATTGGAGACTTGAAGATTTCTAGGATGGAGAAAGAGATGAGAGGCAGAGAGGTCCCACTGGGCGTGCCAGAAATTTGTACACACAATTTTCGTAAAAGATAAATCACACGATCACGAAATAGTGTAACAAATAATCAACTTGTGTTTGATTTGTATATATGTGAGTACAATCCTCTGTATGACTCTTTACAATGAAAGAATACAATAAATTCCTCTGATTCGATCTCCAAGAAACGTTACGATCCGAAGGGGCTATGAAGCTTGATCTTGAATCGTGCTTTGATGTCTCCAAGTTAAATGAATAGTTGAATGTGCTTGATTTGTGCGAGGGCCGTTGGCTTGATCTTAAACTAGATTAAAGGATAATCCCCACTTTGATTTGAAGAAGTAGGAATAGGCCTTGATGAACAATGGAATTCTTGTGAACTTTAGAGATGACTCTCTATTTTGGCAGAGTGGCCGTAGTGTTTTCTCTCTAAGTGTTCTCCCCTTCTCATATGAGAAGCTCTTATTTATAGGCAACTCAATCATATTTAATTTGGAATTTTCTCTCAGCATTTATTAAGAGCTAATTATGGATTTAATTTAGTTTCCCATTTAATAAGAACTTTCCATATAGGTCTTTTCTTCTGACATCGCCATATGGCTTTCTTATTTGATGTTGCCACATGGCTTGATTTCATTTGCTGATTGTCCACCTCATCAATTGGAGATTAATTTGATCACAAATATTTTATCATGAACAATCGGATGGTTGTGAATACATCATAAAATTTTAATGTCTACACTCCTAAGAGTTCAGAAGTACCTAAACGCTGAAGACGCTCTAGTGGCAATCGAAGAAGTAGAAAAGCCTAATGAGAGGGAAAGAAAGGGAGATGATCGGAGAGGATGGAAAAGGGAGCGGGCAGATTGTCAAAGTACTAACGGGAACAAGAGGAAAGACAATAAAACTCCTCGAACGGTAAAATTCACTCCTTTAATTATGCTTGTTGATAAAATTATGGCACAGATTAAGGACGAGCACTACCTTAAGTGGCCAAGGCCACTGCACTCGTCACCCAATGTCTGTGACAAGAGGAAATACTGCCGTTTTCATAAAAATCACGGCCATTACACAGAAGACTGCAGAGACCTGAAGGAGCAGATAGAGGAACTCATACAAAGAGGAAAGCTGCAAAAAATTGTAAAGAAGGGAGATTCCAACAAGCTCAGGGACGATGGCAGAGACAAGCCAGAAGCCTCTCCAAGGGACGACGACCACAAGCCACATCGTCAGCAAAGTGCAATAAGAGAAATAAAGACGATCACAGGAAGGCTATCCATAGGGGGGTCATTCAGATCCCTTAAGAAGTCATACCAGAGACAGGTGAACAGCATCCATAGGATACCACCCCTAAAGCAAAGACGGACAGACAGGGATATCCTGTTCTCAAAGGAAGACGCTAGAGGAGTGAAGCAACCGCATGACGATCCCCTAGTTATTATGCTTATGATAGAAGGGTTCAATACCAGGAGAATCCTCGTGGACAACGGCAGTTCCGCAGACATCATCTAACTTTCTGCTTTTCAACAGTTGAAGGTGGCCCCCGAGAGGCTGCGTCCCTTTGACTCCCCACTCGTCAGCTTCAGTGGAGACAAAGTGTATCCTAAGGGCATAATGACACTAACGATCACAGTGGGGGCTTACCCGAAACAACTGACTCGTCAACTGGACTTCCTGGTAGTAGACTATCCCTCCTCTTACAATGTAATCATCGGGAGGCCCACATTCAATCGTTGGAAGGCAGCCACGTCCATCTGTTACTTGAAGGTAAAATTCCCAACAGAAAATGGTGTAGGCGAGGCAAAAGGAGATCAAGTGCTGGCCAACGAGTGCTACCAGGCCGTGTTAGCTGCAAAGGAAAACCATACGTGGATGATCGAGGAGAAAGAAGAAGAGAAAGTGGAAGCCCTGGAGACAGTGGAATTGGTCAACGGAGAAACAACAAAGACGACCAGGATAGGGACGACTTTGAGTCCCGAGATGAAGTCGAGACTAGTCCAGTTCCTTAAAGAGAACCTGGACGTTTTCGCATGGAGCCACGAGGACATGCCAGACATATCCACAAAGGTCATCCAACATAGGCTGAACGTGGACCCCGAGAGGAAGCCTATCCAACAAAGACGACGAGTCTTTGCTCTAGAACGGAACCAAGCTATCACAGACGAGGTCAACAAGTTGTTATCAACAGACTTTATTCAAGAGGTCTACTACCCAGATTGGCTCGCCAATGTCGTCCTGGTAAAGAAAGAAAATGGGAAATGGAGCATGTGCATAAATTTCACGGACCTAAACAAAGCCTACTCGAAGGACAGTTTCCCTCTGCCAAGGATAGATCAGTTGGTGGATTCCACAGTGGGACATAAGCTACGGACGTTCATAGATGCATTCTCGGGGTACAATTAGATAAAGATGGTAGAAGAGGACCAGGAGAAAACTGCCTTTATCACGAGCTAAGGGCTTTACTGTTACAAGGTAATGCCCTTCAGACTGAAAAACGTAGGAGTAACCTACCAGAGGCTAGTAAACAAAATGTTCAGCAAGCAAATTAGGAGGAACATGGAAGTGTATGTGGATGACATGCTCGTCAAGAGTAAGGAAGAGTCTGCCCATCTGCACGATCTCCGAGAGACGTTCACCACACTCAGGCAGTACCAAATGAAGTTGAACCCTAGCAAGTGTGCCTTTGGGGTAGTCTCAGGGAAGTTCTTAGGGTTCATGGTGTCCCAAAGAGGGATAGAAGCAAACCTAGAGAAGGTACCGGCCATACTTGACATGACGTTGCCCAAGACTGTCAAGGAAGTCCAGAAGCTCACAGGAAGGATAGCAGCACTCAACAGGTTCGTCTCTAAAGCAATGGACAAATGCTTGCCCTTCTTCAAGACACTAAAGCAAGCTTTCGCCTGAACCGACGAATGTGAGAAAGCTTTCGAAGAACTCAAGCACTACCTGAGCAATCCACCCCTCCTAAGTCCGTCCAAGGAGGGAGAAAACCTGTATTTATATTTGGCAGTGTCAGCAACAGCCGTGAGCGCAGCTTTGATTCGGGAGGAGGACAGGACGCAGCTCCCAGTCTACTACGTCAGTCAAGCCTTCCAAGGGGCAGAAGCCAAGTACCCACGGATAGAAAAGATTGCATTCACATTGATCATAGCCTCACGCAAGTTGCGACCCTACTTCCAAGCGAACCCCATCTTGGTGATGATGGACCAACCCATTAAGAAGTCCATGAACAAGCCCGAGGCGGTAGGAAGGATGGTCCAGTGGGCAATCGAGCTTAGCCAATTCGACATTAAGTACCACCCCAGGAAAGCTATTAAGGCACAAGCATTAGTAGACTTCATTGCCGAGTTCACCATCCCAGACGAGGACAATGCACTTGACTAAGTAGAAAGATGGACAGGACGCAACAGCCGTGAGCGCAGCTTTGATTCGGGAGGAGGACAGGACGCAGCTCCCAGTCTACTACGTTAGTCAAGCCTTCCAAGGGGCAGAAGCCAAGTACCCACGGATAGAAAAGATTGCATTCGCATTGATCATAGCCTCACGCAAGTTGCGACCCTACTTCCAAGCGAACCCCATCTTGGTGATGACGGACCAACCCATTAAGAAGTCCATGAACAAGCTCGAGGCGGTAGGAAGGATGGTCCAGTGGGCAATCGAGCTTAGCCAATTCGACATTAAGTACCACCCCAGGAAAGCTATTAAGGCACAAGCATTAGTAGACTTCATTGCCGAGTTCACCATCCCAGACGAGGACAATGCACTTGACGAAGTAGAAAGATGGACGGTTCAAACTGATGGTACGTCAGCCCGAAAAAGGGGCGAAGTAGGGGTCGTCATCATCACCCCTAAAGGAGAGACGCTTAAATATGGAATTCAGCTAAAGTTCCCGGCCACCAACAATGAAGCTGAGTACGAAGGAATACTAATGGGGCTGAGGGTCGGGAAGGCACTAGGAGCTAAAAACTTGCTCTTCCAGAGTGATTCAAAACTGGTAGTGGGGCAGATAAAAGAGGAATATGAAGAGAATGAGGAGATAATGCAAATATACCTCAGGCTGACGAAGCATTTAACACAGGAATTTGATCGGGTGGAATTCGCGCAGATCCCCAAAAGCCAGAATATAGTGGCAGACGAGATCGCGAAGCAGGTGTCGTCAGAAGAAGGACTAACGAGTATGGACTTGAAGATGGAAGTCTAGAAATGCCCCAGCATTGAAGAAGTTTCTACCTTTGCAATCCGGAGTGTAAACAGCTGGATGACCCCAATCCTGTCCTTCCTTCAAGACGGACGCCTTCCACAGGACGTCGAGAAGGCCAGAAAAGTCAGGAAGAGAGCAGCCAGGTTCACGATCTTGAACGACACCTTATACAAGAAAGGCTTCTCCATGCCCTACCTGAAGTGCGTTGACGAAGAGGAAGCCAAATACATTCTGGAAGAGATTCATGAAGGGATCTACGGTGACCATGCAAGCCTAGATCCCTGGTAGGCAAAGTGATTAGAACAGGTTACTTCTGGCCTACTTTGCAGATGGATGCAAGGGAGTTTGTCAAGAAATGCGACAAATGCCAAAGGTTTGGGAATGTTCAACGCCTCCCAACAGAGAGACTGGCGCCGATAACCTCCTCATGGCTGTTTGCACAATGGGGAATTGACATCGTCGGCCCATTACCCCAAGGTAAAAGACAGGTAAAATTTTTACTAATCGCTATTAACTATTTCACAAAATGGGTTGAAGCAAAAGCGTTATCAACCATCACAGAGGCAAAAATCCAGAATTTCGTATGGAAGAACATAATTTGCAGGTTCGAGATACCACGGACGATCGTATTGGACAATGGGCGGTAGTTTGACAGCCAAGGCTTCAGGGATTTTTGTTCAAGCCTAGGGATCAAGAACCAATTCTCATCCCCGGGACACCCACAAGCGAACGGACAGACGAAAGTGACACACCGGACACTGCTTAAGATCATTAAAGCTAGGTTGGACGATGCTAAGGGAGCATGGCCAGAGGAATTACCCAATGTCTTGTGGGCGTACAGGACTACAGCAAGAACCCCGACAGGAAAAACCCCCTTCAGACTCACCTATGGCATTGAGGCAGTAATCCCGGTCGAAGTGGGAATCACCAGCATCAGACGAGAGGCATTCCACGAAGAAAACAACGACGATCAACTGAAGGTCAACCTGGATTGCTTGGACAAGGTTAGAGACAGAGCTTCTTAAAAAATGACAAAGTATCAGCAAAAGATGGCCGAGTACTACGACAAGAGAGTGAAACTCAGATGACTCGACATAGGGGATCTTGTCCTACGCAAAGTCACCCCGGCAACCAAAGATCCGACTTAAGGGAAACTTGGCCCAACTTGGGAAGGGCCCTACCGGGTCACCCATTACTCTAGACAAAGCAGCTATCACCTGGAGACCTTAGACGGGAAGAAGCTGCCACGACCATGGAACATTAAGCATTTGAAGAAGTACTACCAATAGATGTAACAGACAATTGTATTCGTATTTGAAAGCAATAAAAGAACTATTCAGCCAATGGCCCAATATAATGCAAACAAACCTAGCAGCTTAAAAACCAAAAATTGGCTAAGTAACAAGATTTCGCCTAGACAGATATAAGTTACTGACGATGCCAAAATGACAAAATCCCTTAAATGGGTGTAAGTCAGCCAAAAATTGGCTAAGTAACAAGATTTACTGACGATGCCAAAATGACAAAATCCCTTAAATAAGGGTAAGTAAACCAAAAGATAGCTGAGTAACCAAACTCTGCCTGGACGGATATAGGTTACTGACGATGGGTATAAACTACTGACAAATGCAAGTCATTTACTGGTCAGTCCAGACCCCAAGCTAATGGTAAACAAGCAACGAAGCAAGCAAAGATCAGACGCAAACAAAAGTATATCAGGCATAATGATGCAGGAGAGTAAAACAAGTAAAACATAAAGTAGTCAATAGAATTAAAAGCCCAAAAACACTGGGCAACCAACATTGTTCCAACATTAGAAGTAAAGACCCAGGAACACTGGCAAAAGATATTGTTCTAGCATTAAAGTAAACAGCCCAAAAACACACTGGGCACCCAAAAAAATAATAATAATAAGTATGTGCAGGACTAGACAACAGCCTCTCGTCCGTCAACCTCAACAGGTTCTGGAGTACTTCCCTCGGGAGCAACGACTGTATCTTGGATAGCTTGAGACGCTTGGGTAGCCTCATCTGCAGCCATTTCCTTATCCACGGCTTTGAGGTCCAATTCCTCCAAGTCTACGCCAGTAGGATGCTTGACGAGGAAGCGCCGCAAGGGCTCAAAGCCTTTGTAATACCAGCTGAAGAGCACGGTGTTGTACTCTTCAGTCTGTTGGAAGGCCTCGACGGACTTGGCAGCGACCGTCTTCACCCTTTCCTTTGCAGCCTGGAGCTGCTCGTCCTTCTCAAGGGTTAGTTGCCTCTCCGCTCTCAGGTCGTCAGATAAAACCTTTGCCTTTTCTTTAGTAGTATTGGCCTCATCCATGGCTGCAATAAGGTCCTTCCTTAGCTTCGAAAGCTCCACTTCCAAACCCTTAGCCTTGGTCTTTGCGGACGAAGCCCTAGCCTCCCGGCTCAAATACTCCGAAGTTATGTGAATAGTTTCCCCCAGAACCTGAAAGGAAGATTTAGCCGACAAAAAAAAAAAAAAAAAAACACAAAGGACAAGCTGGACGAACATATTACCTGAACGAGTTTGTGGACATGACGACCCACTCGTTGGGTGGCACCCCGGAAAGGGCCTTGAGCTCGTCATTCGAGAAAACCTCCTGCATCTCGTCTACACAAGATCAACGTCGTCCTAAACACTAGACGATCGCAAAGAGGCTTTCTCTTTCCCTTTGTCTACGCGGGCCTTCTTCCTAAGTGGCGTGATTTCTTCCACCGAAGTAGCCGGGGAAGCCACCCTCGTTGGTCCAGTGACGGTGGCAGTAGGAGCAGCAGGACTCCCCTGATCCACGACACGAACCCCCCTTTTCCCAAGGGCAAAGAGAGGCCTGTTCTTCTTCGCCCTCATTCTTGCGTGCATGTCTTGATTGAATTTTATCGTCATCTCTACAAAAGAAAAGAAGGGAAACACTTTTAAAAAAAAAAAAGGATGACGGGGTATGATAATATACTCACTCTTCTCTTCAATGGCTATGGCCCGAAGAACAAAAGCGGAAGCTTCTGGACCGAGACTGTGACGAGCTAAAGTCCGCGGGTCAACTAGGTCGTCAAAGTCGTCTATAGTCTTCGCGTGCTTCACGGCAGCCTCTACACGATCCTTGTATCTGCTTTTGAGCTTTGGGCGCTTTGTAATTGCACACAACGAACAGAAAAGTTAGTGACGAGGAAAAATAAAGACAAACACAAAAGTACAAAGGGACTTGCAGAGAAATGACGCACCTAGACTTGGGGCTCTCCATCGACAGAGTAACCTAGGGACGTCACCCCAAACTTCGTCAGGAAGGGTCCAATCATCCTCGGACACAAAGAAAAACCAGGACTTCCAGTATTCGAAGGACGAGGGCAGGTCAGTGACGATCCTAGCCTTCCTGTCCCAGGGCACAAACTCGTAGTACCCGTATTCTTTGGACTCTTTCAGATGGTACAAATAGGCGAATTCATCTAGCCTAATCATATCTCCCTCTGTGGACTCCAGCCAAATTTCCATACAGCTAACTACGATCCTCTATGAGTTGGGCATAAGTTGCCCGGGAGCAATATTGAAGTGGTTTAGGAGCTCGATTATAAAGGGGTGAACAGGAAACCTAAGCCCACTCTGAAAGGCGGCCTCATAAAAACACACCTTTCCTGGCAAGAAGTGGCAAGCCCATTCCTCTTTACGAGGAAGACGGATCCTAACCCTCTCGGGAAACTGAAATCGATCCCTAAAGCGGGAAAGGGTTTCAGCATCCAGGCCACACTCCTCATCCAGAGCGAAAAAAGCCCTAACCACTCTCAGGGTAGAGACTGCGGTATCTTCCTCCACGGGGTCGTCACTAGATGACAACCCCGTCTCTAACTCACTGGACCTAACCTCCGACATAGCTCTTCGATCACTCACTAGGTCCACAAACCAATCAATGGATTGATGCAGCAAAGGGAACAAATCAGTTAGCACTAAGCTTAAGCTATTTCCCCCACACACAAAGTCCTCAACTAAAGGGCAGAAATTGCGAGAAATTCCCAAAGAGGCCCCTAAACGCGCAAAAAGGAAAGAAACAGAGGGACAAAGCGCCCTAACCTCAGAACTACTAAGCATGGAACTCAAAAGGCAAAAGAAGAAGGGCAAGATCCTAAAGAAACCAAAAGCATAGAAAAAGAAAAGAAAAAGGGAAAAATCAGAAACCCATACAAATTATCTAATCTACGAAAAGCAAACCAAAGGAGGAAGAAGTCGTACCTCAAAAACACAACCCCAAAGAGAGCAAAACGTAGGAAATCATAATGAGAATAGTAGCTCGGAGAAAAGAAAACGCAAAATAGCAATAGCAGCAAAGGAAAGTGAAAAATGAAGAAGAAAGAGGAAAGGAAGGAAGTTTAAAAAACTATGCACAGAAAACTAAAAAAAAAAAAGCGGGAAATCCGAGAGTCACACGGAGTGGAGCATTAAATCCACCACTCAGAACACACCACGTGGCCACGACATGTCTTGTGCCACCACTGCACATTGAATGCGGAGAGAAACCCCAAGAGACATGTCTGAGCAAAAAAAAAAAAAAAAAAACCCTTCACCTCCTAGTGATCGTCACGACATGCAAGGACGACCACAGAGCCTGGGGGGGGCAGCTGATGGGACCGACGAACCCTTTTGCTCAGACAAACTAATTAGACATCTTCGTCCACATCTCCGCGTCACTAACGAATGGAGGAAAGCCATTTAATGTAGTAGACAATACCTCGGACGGTTACAAAACCAATTGTATAAACTGTTGGAGGCCCATCAAAGCCTGCATTACTGAGCATGAAAGTGTTACCAAGAGAGGCATTAAAGCCACAATAAAAGCCACAACGGCTAGATGCTACGGAACCATATATAAACACTCCACAGAACCAATACAAGGTACACCCAATCAAAAATACGCCATAACTCTGATCTCTGATACTCTTTTGAAACTTCCATACGCTGACTTTATCATCGGAGATTCTTTGGCAGGCACCACACCGGTGACCACCTAAAGAAGGCTTTGTGCGACATTTTCAGGTACAGGGACGAGGTTGCTGGCTCATCTAGACGAGTCCACTTGACTAACGATTTCTGCTTCATCACCAATAAAATCATAGGTTTAGCTTAAAGATTTCTATTTTCCTCTCCAAATAGATATAACTTGTTCAATGCTTTAAGATACAAGACATGAGTTAAAAATATTTTTAATAGGGTCTATAAAATATCACAATAAACACTCTATTTACAACTAATGAAAATTCATTTTTTCTGAATTGAAGAGTAGAAACATCATCTCACAGATTTAAGAAAAATACAAATTTTTGTGTCATTAAAAGATTAAGAATTTGATTCTAGGAAATTATCCAAACTTTATACAATCAAATTTTCTCTTTTGTAAATTTTTTTTTTTTTTGGAGAGAATTTCAACTTATGGGATCCGTTCTTGATGATTGCTCTTTATCATCAAACCAAGATACCTATCACTTTTTGGTATAAGCAGGGAATGAACCCCAAATCTCTTTTGTACAAATATTAGAGCGTCAGAGATTGAATGATTATACAAAATCAAGGTTCAACTCAACGGTCAAGAAGCATTATTTAAAATTGAGTCACACCAAATTTCACAAGGGAAGGTTCTAGACTTGGACAATTGTCTCAATTGCACAACCATGCATGGATTACTACATGGCAATGTGGGCCACACCGAATTTTATTGAGTTCCAAAGCATTTGATCAGAAGTTAGCATAGCATAATAAAATAAAAATGAACCCAGCTTAATTAAAATAACAACATACCTTTCATGAAAAATCGATTAATTTCCTAAATTGAAATGTGACTTTAATAAGGCACGCATCCTGTGGTAATGAAATATTACCTTCATCCAAAAATTAGGACTATCAAATCACAAGAGAAATCATGGCAACATCCCAAAAAAAAAAAAAAAAATCTTGCATTTTAGGGTCCGGTTGGTTGGAGTGGTGGAAAAGTGGGAGGATAGAAAATTGTGGGAGGATGGAAAAGTGGGAGGATAAAAAAGATTTTAATTTATCTCATTTTTGTTTGATTGGGAGTGGAAAAGTGAAGGGATGGAAACAGTGAATTTGTATAAATTTACTTATACACCATTGTTAAAAAATGATGGCCAATTAAAACAAAAAAGTGACAAACAACCAAAAAAAAAAAAGCAATCACCCAATTTATTAAAAAAAAACATGTTCCAAAAAAAAAAAAATCATGTCTAGTTAAACAAAAAAAAAAATTGAACTGGACATAGGCATTTTTGTCTATTAAGTAGCCTCATTTTCTCCCTTCAGTTTTCTCTCCATTTTGAGCAGAAAACTTTTTGGTGGGCTCGGGGAGAAAACACCTGGCCCCACCATTTATTTTCCTTCCTTCCCACCCAACCAAACACACTCAAAAAAGTTTTCTTTCTCATTTTCTCTCAAAAGTTTTTCATCCACCATATTTCACCTCCAAACAAACACACCCTTAAGGGAAATTTATGGCAGGCCTTATAAATAAAATAATGCACATTTTTCAAAGAAATAACAAAATAAACATTAATTGGTAGTTATGGGAGTAAGTGAAACGAGCACATTTTTAGGCCTTGAGCCCTGTCCGATGATGATTAAAGATTCACGTATGCGTGAACTAAAATCTGACACGTGAAATAGAGGTTCAAGGAGAAAAGGCGAACTGGTACGCCGACCAACGATCCCGAGGAGCAAAGACACCTCAGGAATATTTTAAGTAATTGCCTACACCGGAAAGTAAAGTTTCAGAGAAGACAATAGAGCCATGCAAGCAACGAAAAAAGGAAATATTTGGGAAGGTGACTTCCACCTCCACATTTAATGCACTGCACCAACTGAACTGGCCGCATTTATAAGGAAAAAACACCTGAACAATGTCTTCCCAACTCACAGCCCTCTCTACCACCTCCAGAAGGGTCTTGATGGGACAAGCATCCAAATGGTTTCCTTGAATCGTACAGGTGGAGGGCTGAGATGCAATGGAGGGGACTATATAAGGAAAGGGTCCCCACAAAAATGGAGGATGCACATCTGACACTAAGAGAGAGAAAGGAAGAAAATACAGAATCTCATTGTAAAAGGAACATCATTGATCTTTTAATAAACAACTCCTCCTCGGACTTGTAAGGAAGATTTTATACTAAATTTGCGTCGCTAGCTCAGTTGTTCTCAAGTTTGAATTTTCTTGGCATTGTAGTTGGCTCATCAAACCTATTCTCTTACAAATCTATTGTTTTGGGCTTGTTGTGCTGGGTCATACTAGTTTAAGTGGGCTTGGGCCACAATTCTAGTCCCTACAATTGGCGCCATCTTTGGGGAGAGGCACCGACAGTCTTTGTTAGTCAGGATTTCCCTCTCATAGCAAGGAGCAGATATGCTCAAGGCAGAATAGAGAGGAGTCCGTGGGGTTGCAATGTGTAGACCAATTTGTCAGCTTGGAAAGAAGAAAGGATCAAGAGGCTAACCGAACTCCGAGTGTACGGGTTGAAATGGACTACACAAATCATACCAGCAGAAGTCATTTGAGGCCTGGAAGTCACATCTCTCATGATGAAGAAACGAGGAATCTCAGGCTAGAGATTGATCATTTACGTAAGAAGTTGCACCGCAAGGAGCATGTTGGGGGAATAGAACGCCCTCATCCAGCTCAGGGATTGATTCGGAGGAAGATCGTACCTATAGGCAAAGGTCCAGAACCCCCCCTCTAGTGAATCCTTCTCCGCATCCTCGCACCTAGACAGGGAGGAAAGGCATAAGAAGAGATGAGTTAAGAGCTCACCCTTTAAAAGTATGGGAAATGATGCAATAAGTAAAGCTCTACGTCAAATTTCCAAGTCTCCTTTTACGCGCAGGATTGATAGGGCTAAACTCCTTCACCGTTTTGCCCAGCTGACTTTCACCATTTATAATGGGAGGACTGATCCTATAGAGCATGTGAGCCATTTCAACCAAAGAATGACCATTCATTCCAGAAATGAAGCCCTTATTTGCAAAGTATTTCCCTCTAGTCTTGGACCTGTTGCCATGAGATAGTTTGACGGGCTGGAGGAGGGGTTAATAGATTCGTTTGAAGAGTTTACCAGTGCTTTTGGTGCCCGATTTGTAACATGCAGCAGAGTCCCTAGGCCTTTGGATTCTCTGCTATCTATGGTAATAAGAAGGTGAGACCTTGAAGACCTACTCTGACAGGTACTGGGAGACGTTTAACGAGATAAATAGAGATTTTGAGGATGTGGCAATTAGAACCTTCAAAGTGGGGCTTCCCATGAACCATAACTTGAGAAAGTTGCTAACTATGAAGCCTGCCAGAGTGTGCGCTAGCTCATGGATCAGATCGATGAGCATAAGCGGGTTAAAGAGGATCAACTACAAGGAAAGGGGAAGGCCAAAATTTCCCCCCTTGAAAGAAGAGATCCTCGGCCTAATGGGTATGGCCATAATCAACCCAGGAGAGACTTCACCAATCAGCCCACACGCCTTAACGCTCAGGTAGTCAGCTCGGTATTCAAGGAGCAGTTATATCAGATCCTTGAAAAGATAAAGAATGAGCCTTACTTCAGATGGCGAAATAAAATAAGAGGTGACCCAACCAAGCGCAATCAAATCCTCTATAGCCAATACCATCAGGATCGGGGGCACACCACCGAGGAGATCGAAAACCTTCATGACCATTTGGAGCAGTTAGTTAAGGCGGGAAAGTTGAAGCAATTCATGCACCAACCCTCCGGGAAGGGAAGTCAAGTCGAATCGAGATACCAAAGAGAAGTTGTCTCGAGGCCACCCTTGGGAACTATTAATGTCATTTTTTCCACCCCGAGTCAGGTTGGAAGTCACTCGTCCAGAGTCATGTCCATAGCAAGAAGGTCGAATCTCGAGGATCAAATCCTAGAATCCAAGAGGGTCAAAACAGAGATACAGTCGACCCTAGGTTTCTCAGACGAAGATAAAATTGGGACTTACCAACCCCATGATGATGCCTTGGTTGTAACCCTCCGCATTGGAGGATATGACGTGATTGGTTGATCAAGGGAGCAGGGCTGAAATTATGTATCTGAATCTGTACAAAGGGCTAAATCTGAAGCCTGAGGACCTAAGCAAATATGACTCTCTCCTAGTGGGATTTGATGGAAGAACGGTCACTCCCAGGGGAATGATGAGGTTACTTGTGTAAATGAGGGACGGGGTGGTCGAGGTAGAATTCATCGTGATTGATGCTTACTCCCCCTTCACACCCATTCTAGCAAGGCCTTGGTTTTATGCCAAGGGAGCAGTGTCCTCAACTTTGCATATGAAGGTGAAGTATCCTACTAAAGGGCGAGTTGTAGAATTTGTGGGAAGTCAAGCAATGGCCAGATAGTGCTTAGTGCCTGTTATCAGGCACCAGTCAGTAGATGGGGTCCCACTCGGCCGAGAGGAGGTCCCATAGCAATTAACAGAGATCGAATATCAGCCCCAAACCGAAGAGAGGGGTCTGTTATGCGAAGAGTTGGAGAAGGTAATCATTGGGTTGGACTAGGACATGTATTTTCAAGTTGGGGCTTAATTACCTCTTGAGGAAAAAGAAGTATTGTTAGGATTCTTAAGAGAAAACATAGATGTCTTTGCGTGGAGTGCATATGAGGCACCCATGGTAGATCCAAATTTTATATGCCATCACCTGAATGTGAATCTGGCAACCGTGCCCAAAAGGCAACCTTCTCAGTGCTCTTCTAAGGAGCACGCTGAGGCAGTAAAAGAAGAGGTAGACAAGCTCAAACGCGCTGGAGCAATTAAAAAAGTGTTTTATCTTGAGTGGCTAGCCAATACAATCGTGGTGAAGAAGAAGTCGGGAAAGTGGAAGGTTTATGTGGACTTCACTGATTTGAATAAAGCTTGCCCTAAAGACCATTTCCCAGTCCCTCGAATCAACCAATTGGTAAATGTGATGGTCGGCCATCCTCAGATGAGCTTTTTAAATGCTTTTTAGGGATATCATCAGATACCATTAGCCCTGGCCGACCAAGAAAAAGCAGCTTTTTTGACCCTTACTAGGAATTATCATTACCGAGTAATGTCCTTTGGCCTAAAGAATGCAAGATCAACCTATCAGAGAATGGTGACAAAAATGTTTTAAGTCTCAGCTAGGGCAGAGCATTGAAGCATATATTGATGATATGGTCGTAAAAAGTAAACAGGTCTCGGAGCACTTAAATGACCTGGAAAGTGTGTTCACGGTGCTTAGGAAAAAGCTACATCTCAATGCATCAAGTGCTCCTTCGGCGTTAGCTCTGGCAAATTTTTAGGATATATGATTACTCATCGAGGAATAGAAGTTAACCCCGATCAAATCAGAGCCATGAATGACTTACATCCACCTCGGAACCCCAAAGAAGTACAAAAATTGACAGGAATGACTGCCGCCCTAAACAGGTTTATTTCTCAGTCGGCTGACCAGTTCAGACCTTTCTTTTAGCTCCTCCACAAGTGGAGAAATTTTGAATGGACCCAGGAGTGTAATCTTGCTTTTGAAGGGCTAAAGGAGTATTTGTCACACCCTTCTATCCTCCTTAGACCTGAGAAAGAAGAAATCGTGTATGCTTATATAGCCGTTACTAATCATGCAATAAGTTTAGTCTTGGTTAGAACCGACACCGGTGCATAGAGGCCAGTCTATTATGTTAGTAAGTCTCTACAGAAGGCTAAAACCCGTTATTTACCCCTCAAGAGAGCAATTTTTGCCATCATTCATGCCACAAGGAAGCTCCACCATTATTTCTAGGCACATACTGTCATAGTCCTTACCCAACTTCCCTACAAGCTCTACTTCGAAAATCCGATTACACGGGGAGAATAACTAAATGAGGGATAATATTGGGAGCATTTGACATCAAATATTTACCCCGTACGGCCATAAAGGGGCAAGTATTGGCAAATTTGGTTGCAGAATTCACTAAGAGCACCGAGGAGACTTGGACCAAGGAGAGAAGAGTATTAGGAGCATGGGTCTTAGCAGTCTCCACCCCCCATCCCCCGACTTGGAAGCTTTATGCGGATGAGGCAGCTAATCAGAAAGGATCTGATGTTAGGATTGTCCTGGTATCTCCTGAGAATGCAACCATTGAGAAATCTTTAAGATTGGGCTTCCCGGCCATGAATAACGAGGTCGAATATGAAGCCTTGCTGGTTGGAAAGATTGTGGTGAAGAAGTTGGGAGGTGAGGCTGTAGAAATCGTTTTGGACTCAAGATTAGTAGTTGGACAAATCAATGGTGATTTTGAAGCCAAAGACTAATGGATGCAAGGGTACCTTAGCAAGATTAGACAATTGCAGTCTGGTTTTGAAGCTTTCTCTATAAAGCAAGTCCTAAGAAGCAAAAATACTCATGTTGACTCGTTAGCCACTTTGGCCACCTCTTCAGGGCAAGGCCTCCCTCGGGTCATAGTTGTTGAAGATTTATTGATTCCCAACTCTCAAGATCAAGCCATGATCGGAGTACATAGCGTGCAAGTTGGTCCGAGCTAGATGGACCCATTGGTCTCATTCCTGAGGAATGGAATATTACCTGAGGATAAGGGCAAGTCCGAGAAGAACCGAAGAAAGGCACCATGATATTGGCTTTCTGAGGAGCAGAAACTATACAAGCGCTCATTTTCTGGGCCATATATGCTTTGTGTCCATCCTGAGGCAGTGGAACCACCATTGGAAGAGCTTCATGAAGGAATTTATGATAGTTATACAGGAGGAAGACCTCTGTCGCATAGAGCCCTCACTCAGAGATATTGGTAGCCGAGTATGCAAAAAACTACCCAAGATTACGTCAGAAAATGTGACCAATGTTAGAGGTACGCCCCAAGCATTCATCAACCAGGAGGCACCTTGAATCCCCTTTCTAGTCCTTGGTCGTTTACGCAGTGGGGCTTAGATATAGTTGGGCCATTTCTGAGGGCATCAGGAAACCGAAGATGGCTTCTCGTCAGAAACAATTACTTTATGAAGTGGATTGAAGCTGAACCCCTCTCCAACATTAGGGACTTGGATGCAAAGAGGTTCATTTGGAAGAATATTGTCACCAGATTTGGAGTCCCTCATACGCTAATTTCGGACAACAGACTTCAATTCGACAGTAAAGCTTTCAGGAGGTATTACTACGAGTTAGGCATTAGGAACAGGTACTCTACCCCAGCCTATCCACAAGGGAATGGACAAGCCGAAGCCTTCAATAAAGTCATAGTTAATGGGCTAAAGAAGAGGCTAGATGAGGCAAATGGGAGGTGGGTAGATGAGCTTCTGCATGTGTTATGGACGTATCGCACCACACTCCTAAGATCGACTGGAGAAACTCCATTCTCAATGACGTACGGCTTCGAGGTAGTCATCCCCCTTGAGACTAGATTCTTGACGTTGAGGACAAGCCAATTTGATGCTGATGAAAATGACCGGCTACTCTTGGCAAGCCTGGACTTAGTTGATGAAAGAAGAGAGGTAGCCATGGTCCAATTGGCACATTATCAACAAAAGCTCAAGCAGGGATACGACAAGGGAATCGAGACAAAACCATTGGCTCCTGGTGATTTAGTATTGAGAAAGGTGGTGGGTACTGCAAAAAATCCAGCATCGGGAAAATTGGGGCCTAATTGGGAAAGACTCTATTGTGTCACTTCAGTAGCTGGGATAGGGGCTTACTACTTGGAGGATTTAGATGAAAACGTTGTGCCACGTCAGTGAAATGTAAATAATCTTCGAAGATATTATTACTAATGAAAGGCTCTACAGCCATCTTTTGATCTTTCTGTGATTATTAAGTTTCATCCCCTAGCTGACGTCCATGTAAATTAATGCTCGTTATTTGATTAAGTGTTAAACAGAACCTCGGCCATGTTCGGTTCCTCTGACCACATGTCTTGGGTAAATTAATACTTGTTATTTTGTTAAGTGTTAAACGGAACCTCGACCATGTTCGGTTCCTCTTACCACATGCCTTGGGTAAATTAATATTTGTTATTTGATATTATCAAACAGAACCTCGGCCATGTTCGGCTCCTCGGACTACATGCCTTAGGTAAATTAATGTTTGTTATTTGGTTAAGTGTTAAACAGAACCTCGGCCATGTTAGGTTTCTCAGACCACATGTCTTGGGTAAACTAATACTTGTTACTTGATTAAGCGTTAAATAGAAACTTGGCCATGTTCAGCCCCTCGGGTCATGTACCTTGGGTGAATCAATACTTCTTGAATGACTTAGTCAAGCTAAAACATCAACCATGCTTGGTTCATTAGATCGAGTACTTGGGATAAAAGGACTACTTTTGAGTTAAGTGAGTATCGTTCTTGCTGTATGATGTAATTAAGTGTTTGGTATACCCTCGGCCTTTGGAGGCTCCTTGTGCCAAAAGAGGGACCTAGAGCAACCTTTATAGGGACAAGTTAAAGGTTCCCACCTTGGCTAAGTTAAAAAAAAAAAAAAAAAAAAGGGTAAAGATGCACAAATACTTCTATAACTGAAAGCATACAATCAGACCAAAATTGAACTTTTATTAATATCAGAAAATTACAATGTACATAAAAGGGGGAAAACAAGCTACTAGCCTACACTACTCTTGCCTATAGCAAAAATGCAAAAAGAAAGAAACAAGGATGAAGAAAGGGAAACATCCCCCCTTAAGAAACAATCTATGGGTTCGGGTCATCTTGTTCCTTTTCTCCCTCCCTGGCAAGCTTGGAAGTTGAAGTGGTAGGCTGAGCTGTGATTGGTGGTGCTGTGGCAGCTGACTAGTTAGCAGGCAAAGACACCGAAGCGGTTACTCCCTTAGTGGTGTTACTGGTAACTACCCTCAAGGTCGGGGGGTTGAAGACCTTTTCGGGGTTCCTCAACTTCGAGGTAGCATCCACCTTGACAAAGTTCAGGGCTTCTGTCTAGACTTGGAGACAGTAACCGCGACAAACCTTGGTCACTTAGGCCCTCAAGGTCTATTCTGTCTCTTTCACACCCACATCATACCCAGCCTGCTCCACTTTTGCAATGGCTTCTTTCTTACCCTCCAATTCCTTTTGTTAGGCCTCGATTTTCTCTCGAGCAATGGCCAATTACTCCTCGGCTTGCTTCTCAGCGCCGGCCAGAGCAGCCTCAACACTCTTCCTTTCCTTATCAGCCTAAATCAGCTTGAGGAGGAGGTCCTTGTTTTTCTTTTCAGAAACAGCAACGTTCTTCATAGTTGAGACCCGATATGCCTCATCATCTTTCAACTTAGAGTGGGCGTGATCTACCCACTCTTCAGCCACGTGAGCTATCTGAACCACTTAAGTAAACAAAATAACGTAAGCTGTTTTTTTATTTTATTTTTTTTTTTTTTTGGGTAAGGTCAAAAGAAAAGGTAACGTTGAACTCTTACTATGGCGAAGTCTCTCTTTAGGGTTAGGAAGACCTCATGCTTCTTCAATCTCCTTAGGTCTACCATATCTTAAGGGAGGAGCAGAGGCTGTTCTAGGGAGTTAGCCACATAGCCAGCCTTCCCCTGTTGGAAGTTTCTGATCGAGGAGTCTACAAGCAGAGGGGCTATGTCTAACTCCAACAGTGGGTTCCATGTTGGAACCTTAGGATGTCGGTCCGGCACTATCTCGGCACTAGAGCCTTCAGCGGAGCTCCTCCTCTACTGACCTTTTGCAGCTTTTGCCCCTATGGAAGGCTCTTAGTCATTGGTGGGCTAGATCTCTCCTTCCTTGAACGTCTCCTTCCCCACTTTCTTGTCCTTTTTTCTTTTCTTTTCTAGGGGCTCGGCAGGAGAAACTCGAGAAGGAAGAGGGGTGGATGGAAGGGGATTAATGGCCACCTCAAGCGTAGTCCCCCCTGCATGGGACTCTAGCAAAGCCAGTAAGCTTATGTTCTTCCTTTGTAGCACCATAGCTTCAGGAATGTCAGCTGTTTCTTGATCACTACTTACGTGAACAGTAAACTAACATCTCGAACTGGCACCTGAGGATTCCGCAAACTTGGGCTGGTCAAACACGCTGAAATCCTCCTCTAAATCTACAACCTCAGGCTCTCGAACAGTTTCTTCTTGCTCTTCGTCTGATGGAATGACCTCCTCCTCGGCTTGTAGAATCTCAGCTATTTGATGATCAGTCAGCTCAATGTTTTGAGTTCCTTTCAAGGGAGGACCAGTGAGAAACCCAGGTACAACAACGTCAATTAGAAGCAACTGAGGATCCTTGGCCTTGATCACGTGCTTAGGAGATTGAAAGCTAGAGGAGATTGGCTTGTACCCGAGGATAACGTGGGTGGCGTGCAGTTGTCCATCCTTATGGAGAAAGATCTCGAATTGTAGTATCCTGTTGAGATCCTCGCAATTCACTAAGTTAAAGTTGGGAGCCGTGAACTGCTTATCTGCAACAACAACAAAAATATGGTAAGAGAGCTAGAATCAGTAGGCAACAAGAGAAGCGCATGTTCTTGCAATAGAGAAAGGGAAAAGAAGAGCGTGTGTTTAAAAAAAAAAAGGATAAGAAATAGAGCTCTACTATCTAATGGGAAAGACAGTTCACTCAAACCTATGAACACCCCACCTGGCTGCCCATCTCGTGTTGGACAATGTAAACCATCGTGCCATTCACCCGAGACGATCAGAAAGTCTTGGTCCAAGCCCTTGTTGGATTCAGGAAGGCAGGAAATTAGCCTGACCGATGGACCTAACCATTTCCAAAAGAGTCTTATTCCTTCTTTTTGCTACACCATTTTGTTGGGGAGTTCCAGGTGCAGTCAATTGGGATACAATCTCATTTTGAGTTAAGTAATCCTTGAAATCCCCAAGAAGGTATTCACCACCTCGATCAGATCGAATGGCCTTTATACGTTTACCAAATTGATTCTCAACTTCAGCCTAAACTTTTTGAATTTTTCAAAAGCTTCGGACCTCCGTTTTATTAGATACACATAACCATATCTTGAGTAATCATCGGTAAAAGTGATGAAGTACTCATAACCTCCTTTAGCTTGGGTTGACATAGGACCACATACATCCGTATGAACTAATTCAGGCAACTTTTGGGCTCTTCTACCTTTTACATTAAAAGGTCTTTTGGTCATTTTACCCTCCAAACAAGATTCATAAACTGGAAATCCATCAAAGTCCAATGGCTCTAAAAGACCATCTTTGATCAGTCTTTGAATTCTGTTTGAATTAATATGACCCAAACGCAAGTGCCAAAGATATGCATCATTAGTAGAAGGAAACTTTCTCTTTAATGATTTTACATGAGAGTTATTATCTAATTCAGAATTGTATAATTCATGCTTATCAGGAATTAAAATATAAAGACCATCAACAATATTGCCAGAACAGATAAACATTTTATCATTCTTTATTACAACATTGTCTTTCAGGATAACACAATATCCATGCTTACCTAAATAAGTTGCAGAAATTAAATTTCTATGAACATTAGGTACATATAAACAGTCTTCCAATATTAAAACTTGAGAATCAAAGCATAAATTAAACACTCCAACAGCTACAATTGGAATCCTTCTCCCATCAACCAAAGTAAGAAACAATTTCCCTTTATTCAGCTTTCTGGTTTCCTGGAACCCTTGCAAAGAAATGTAGATATGATTAGTACAACCTGAATCCACACACCAGGAATCCGTGAGATTTTGTACTAAACATATTTCAAGATGGAATGAACATTTCATACCCTTATTCTTGGCAACTCTAAATATTGGACAATTCCTCTTCCAATGACCTTTCTCACCACAATAGAAACACTTTCCTTTGGCGTACTCCTTTTTCTTTCCCTTGTTGGCAACTCCTAAGGCAATTTGTTTATCATTTTGCTTGGTGAAGTCCTTCTTCTTCTTCTTTTTACCCTTGCCTTTCAACTTAGGTTAAGAAGTAGAAACTTCAGCCATATTAGCATCAACACTGGAAGTACCAAGAATGCCTTCCGCCGCAACCGATTCATTCATTAATTCAGACAATGAATAAATCTTTTTGTTTATATTATAATTAAGTCTGAATTCCTTGAATGATTCTAGTAGTGACTGGAGTATCATATCCACTTGGGATTCTCCATCAATATTGGCACCTAAAACTTCCAGTGTATTCAGATTAGAGATCATCGTAAGACAATGCTCCCTCACTGAAGTGCCTTCAGCCATTTCGGTATTATAAATTTGTCTCATAGTTTCTTGCTTAGCAGAACGGCCTTGCTCACCAAACATCTCCTTCAGACTTAACATTATGTCCGAAGCTAGTCCTACATCCTGCATTTGATATTGTAGAACATTTGAGATAGATGCTAGGATATAGCACTTGGCTATCTCATTAGATTTTTGTCAACGATCATATCGCTGTTTTTCCTTAAGAGGAGCATCTAATGATGGAAAGTTAGGACATGGTTGAGTAAGCACACATTTGTGCTCTTCAGCAGAAAGAACAATGTCCAAATTTCTTTTCCAGTCAACATAGTTGGATCCAGTCAGTTTGTTTTGATTAAGAATAACAAGTGGGCTAAAAGATGCCATGATTAAATCTGAAAACAATAAACATGAATATAATAAGTAAACTGGACATTATCAATTTAGCATATAAACATATAGTATGGAACCTTAATAAAACCATAATATAAAATATGCAACGACAACTCAATCCCATGTTTAAAATTCCTTGGTAGCAAGTAAATTATGTTTGGACAAGTGCTCTGATACCACTTGTTAGGAAATTTAGACCTCGGTTGATAGAATTAATAAGTTTTAAACCCAAGTTATTAATTAGATTTATTATGAATAAAACTTGTTAAAACAAACAAACATCAATATCATGTCAATAATGAATGCAGCGGAAAAGTAAATAAGACAAGATATAATGACTCAGGAAAACCAATGAAACCAACCAGTTTCACAGTAAAAAACCTGGGGGGAAACCTTCCCGAAAAGCAATCCATTATAATGAAAAGGAGTTTCAGATCTAGTACAAAACTTTTGTCCCTAGACTCTACAATCCCCGTAGATGAACTCACAGCAGAAACCTTCTACCGCTTCAGAACCTCTGAACTCTTCAATATATGAACGCCACCCTTTGATGATGCACGAATCCTAGTACGTGACTAACCAATTGCGCGGATCCCAGTACGTGACTTAATCACCAACAAGAAGAAGATTGTTGGCTGCAAAGTTCTTCACTTCATCAACAATGAAGATCAAGAAGCACTTGGTTACAAAACCCTAAAGCGCAAAGACACAGTAGCTTCTTTCAGAGAGAATAAGGCATCGGTCACCTTTTGCATATGTTCTTCTTGTATTCTCTTATGTGACGGCCTCTAAAATAAGCCTTATATAGGTCTAGGGTTGTGAGAAAAGAAACCCTACACAAATACAAAAGCCTAGCCCAAAAATCAGATCTGAAAATTCTGATTTCCCATAACCTCGATAGATAGCAGGTGTCGAGAAGGTGTCGAGATTTAAAACATCAGACACAAGAGATGAGGCTCGATCGATCCACTAGGTGTCGAGAAGTTATCGAGGGGACAAAAGCTTTCTCGATCGATCCACCAGCTGTCGAGAAGCTGTCGGGATTGCGATAAGAAAAGACTGAAGAAGCTCGATAGATAGCCAGCTGTCGAGAGGTGTCGAGCAGGTGTTGAGTTATCTGTCTAGCTTTAATGAACAGCTTTTCTTCACTTGTTTCTTGGTCCAATCTTCATGGCTTTAATACTAGACTTGAACAACATGTTTCTTCAAGTATTAAACACAACTTAGATCTACCCAAATACAAGTAAAGTGCGTTTTGTTAAAGGATTAGCCAACTACATAAAAGAATGACATATGTTCTTAACAAGTGAACCACATATGTCCTAACAAATTATAAACACTATGACTGATTGAGAACTATTCTCATTATTAGTGCTATTATGATAACTCTTATCAAACACTAATAATATGCCTCTAAGTAATAATGACATAGCTCCGTAGGGAGGTTAACATTAAACTTAGTCTAGTGTACACCATTGCCTGAAATCTATGTGAGTCATTAAGTAACTCCACGGTAGTGTGGTCATTCTTAATGTAAAAACACATATCATCCATCATTAAGAAGTTTAATCTGTAGTACTATGAAGCAAACACCCTCCGATGGGAGCAAGGCATATACGCCAAGGCGAGGTGCTTACACTATAAAAAATTGGGCCTATAGTGGCGTTTGTGAAATGCCACTATAGGTACTAAAAACGCCACTATAGGCCCATTTTGGCTATAGCAGCATTTACTATAATGGCGTTTACAAACGCCAATATTGTACCGCAACTATAGACCTATAGTGGCGTTTCTAAACACCACTATAGACCAATTTTTTTTTTTAAAAAAAAAAAAAAAGGCTATAGCAGCATTTTAGAACGCCATTATAAGGCAGACCTATAGTGGCGCTTGTTAAACGCCACTATTGTACCGTCACTATAGACCAATTTTTCTTATTTTTAAAAAAGGCTATAACAGCGTTTAGAACGCCACTATAACGCAGACCTATAGTGGCGTTTCACAAACGCCACTATAGGGCAGACGACTCACCCTGTAGTGGCGTTCTACAAACGCTACTATAGCCAAAACACCCACAAAAAAAAAAATTTAATTACCAAAAATTAATTTTTGGTAATCAAAAGTTTTTTTTAATTAAATTAAAATTGTAATTAAATTAAAATTAAAATATTAATTAAATTAAAATTGAAATTGTAATTAAATTAAAATTAAAATTTTTAATTTTAATTAAATTAAAAGATACAAAACAAAACAAAACTAAAAAACATAAATAAAACAAAATACAAACATTATAGCTAGCCCAGCAAATTCAAAATGAAACACAAACCCACCTAAAAAAAATTCAAAATCAAACACAACATGCTCACATCCAAAAATTAAAAAAAAAAAAAAAAAATAGCAATTCCACCGAACACATTCAACCACCATAGACCAACCTGCAAAAAGAAATCATCAAATAGATTTTGAATTTTTCACTACTTTCTTGGTTCTATTAACAAAGATATTATCACAACACTTGAGATCTCTAAACCTATCAATAATAAAAAGCCAAAGAATTCACAAAAATTAATCAAAAATCTCAGAGACCCACGAAGCAAAGTTGACAGCAAATAAGGAATAGACCAAAACTATTATCAAAAAAGGAATAAACCAAAACAATCATTAAATTTTTTTTAAAAAAAATACTTACTTGCAACTATACAACCAATGGCATCAAACACAATAGCATTCTTTCTTCAATCACAAATCCCATTATAGTAGCACCATTTACAAATTTGAACAAAATTAACTAGTTGCAACACTATCTTCAAATCCAAAACCCACTAACATTAACACCACCACAAATAAAATAGGGGAAATAAAATCAAATAGGAGAGAAAGAGAAAAGAATAAATCCAGGTGTGTAGTGAAAGAAGGAAAAAAAAAAGAAACAGAAAAAAGAGAAAGAAAGAAAGAAGTCTGAAGAAGTGGAGATAAGGGAGAAAAAGAAAAAAAGAACGAAAAAAAAGAAAAAGAAAGAAGAAGTCTGAAGAAGCTACGTGGAGACAAGGTATTGATAAGGTGAGTGGGAGTAGGTGGGGTTAGGTGGGTTTTGAATTTTGAATTTTTTTGTTTAGTTCTTATATATATATATATATATATTCACAATATTTTCACAACATTTTTACAACAAATCTTCAGTGGCAGGTTGTTACTGGTTGTTATTGTTGGGGCAAAAAAGTAATCTTAGTGTTAAGTTCAAATTTGAACCAAACCACCGCATACCCTTGGTGTGATGGTCACTCTACAAGTATAAGTGTTTGTGGGGTGTGGGGGGCAAGGGCCGGGGTTCAAGTCTCCAGGAGGGAGCTTCACACACATATACACTTAGATTAGGCTAGAGTAGAAATTCTATCTTGTATCAAAAGAAAAAAAAAATTGAACCAATAACGACTAACCACTTATAATTTGTTGTGAAAATGTTGTAAAAATATTATAGAGGTAACATTTCTCATTTAAATATAAATATATAATTATATATACATTTATATATATATATATATATATATTAGCTGAACGCTGATCAAATCGGATTGAGTTTGTGTTTTTTTTTTTTTTTTTTTTCTTCTTAAAGGAATAGTTTGGAATATGCCATAGAATATTCTAGGAATATTCTATGGCATATTCCTAAAACATGCCATTGTTTTATTTTATGGATTGGGTATATTTTTTTTTTTTAGAAATGATATGTACACAATATTTTTACAACAAATTCTAAGTGGTAGGTTATTATTGGTTGTTATTGTTAGGTTAAAAAAGTAATCTCAATGCTAAATTCAAATTTGAACCAATAACAACTAACCACCCATGATTTGTTATGAAAATGTTGTAAAAATGTAGTAGATATAGCACTTTTTTTTTTTTTAATATCTTTAAGAACCTATAATGGCGTTTGTCAAACGCCACTATAGGTCCTACTCTTACAAGGGCCTATAGTGGCAGTTGTCAAACATCACTATAGGTCTTCTCTTACAAGGGCCTATAGTAGCATTTAACAAATGCCACTATAGCTAGGTCTTTTTCCCTCTGGCCCTTATAAAAAAACCAGCCGAAAAAAAAAAAAAAAAAAAAAAAAAAAAAAAAAAAAGGTGCCTATAGTTGCGGTTGTCAAACGCCATTATAGGTCTTCTCTTACAAAGGACAAACGCCATTATAGGTCTTTTTCCCTCTAGCCCTAAAAAAAAACCCAGCAAAAAAAAAAAAAAAAAGTGCCTACAGTGGCGGTTGACAACCGCCGGTATAGGAGCGCTTATAGCGGCGTTTGTCAATAGGCCTTTGTAAGAGAAAGTGCCTATAGTGGCGGTTGTCAAATGTCACTATAGGTCATTTTTTAATTTTGTTTTTCCGGTTAGTTTTTTTTTTTTTAAAGACCTATAGCAGCGTTTGTAAGACCAGGACAAACGCCACTATAGGCCCTTTTAAGACTAGGACCTATAGTGGCGTTTTAAAAATGCTGCTATAGGCCCTTAGAAACGCTGCTATAGACCAATTGTTTTAAAATGCCACTATAGGACTCCCTGAACACAGCTATAGATATGCCTATAGTGGCATTTTTGACAAACGCCACTAAAAAAACGCCACTATAGGCCCAATTTTTTGTAGTGTTAATCACACTACTATAAACCGACAATGGAGGCCATGAGATCCAACCCTTGTATCTCTCTCCCACTAGATGTTTTAAAATAAAGGTTTTTAATTAGAAAACATGCGTAATCTCATTACACGTAGCCTTGCACTTTATCCATGTGAAAACACTTAGAAAAATTTGGAATTCACAGTTTTCGATCGATCGAATGTATGTCTCGATCGGTCGAAAAAAATTAAAAAATTCTCACCAAATAATCTACCTGGCTCGATTGGTACTCGATCGCTGCTCGATCGATCGAAAAGGAACATTCAATCGATCGACTAGCAATCAAATATCAATTGAATCAAATAGATTGGTCACTATTTCACTCGATCGATCGAAAGCAATTTTCGATCGATCGAAACTCGTGAAACTCAAATTTTCTAGAATTTTTCTGAAGCAGTTTTCAACGGTTTTTCATGAACAAACAACCATCATATGAACATAATAGATAGAATTTTATATCAAAATTGAATTTCATTGATGCTATAGCCTTAAAGTTCAATTTAACATATTTAATATCAAACTTAAACAACATCATAACACCAATATCAATTTTCATCAAACAATAATTTCAACAACTATGCAGAAAATTAAATGTATAATCTTCTAACAACATGAAATTACTATCTCTAATTCCAAAACTCACAAAACATGTTATACAAATTTGAAATTGAAGACCGCTCTGATACCAATTGTTGGAAAAATACATGTTTGTATCGCATACAAAACATACGCAGTGGAAAATTAACGGATCTACTTCATTCGCAATTGATAACTTGTACTATGTAAATTTCAGAATATAAGAATAAAAGAGTGTACTTTGGTGCGGTGAAATTCAAAACTAAAGATTAGAATTATTTGGGAACACTTTTAATTTTCACTCCAATTCCACTTGTGCTCAAAAAGTGTGGTCTCTCAATCAGTTTATAAGTGTGTGTTCAAGGGAGAATAAGAGAGTGTCCAATACTCACATACAAACCATTTCATTCTCACTTACAAAATTCTGTATATTTCTCTCCTTATAATTGATTATCTAATTGGGCTAGCCTTTTAAGCCATTCCAATTGGGTTTTAGTATGTGGCTTGGAGTGGGACCAAAAGGGAACAAATAAGACACTAGCTCCAATGGGCCTTGGGTTTTTCTGTCAACTCTTGACAAGTCCAAAGTTACCATTAATTATATTTAATACCACTATATAAATATAATTGCACTCTAAGTCTTATTAATAAATTATATCCCAAGACTTTATTGTACATGCAACCCCTTCATAAAATATTTGTAGTAATACAAAGTCATGAATGTAGACTACCATTTTGAAGATTACTACATCTTAATCCTTGAGTACCCGGTTTAATCTTTTAAGTTATTCATCATATATTTATAAAATCCAATTTCATAAATATATACTTTAGTAACTCCTTACTAAAGTGGTTAGGCCTAACACTCTGAATAACCAAACCCATTAAACTTATCTCAAGAGAATATTTTATATCTCCATTAAGAGATTATGAATTCAATCTTGAGAATATATGTTCCATCAACACTAAATGTGGCTGCCCAACATACTAAGATTTTGATCGTGACTATAGATCTCACTCTTGATATATCAAAATAACCTATACTTCATGATCATGTCCATTATTCTCTCAGATTAAGAGTTGATGTAAATAGAAGTTATGAAATTTATTATTCATTTGACAGTCGTTAGGAGAATAATAAATCTCACAGCGGTCCAGTTCAATATGTCTTAACTCTTAAAACATATCAACATACCAACTAGAAGTCTCCACTTCTATGATCAAGACAAATCATCTTAGTTGATACGTTATAATATTCGCAGATGAAATGCTCAATTTCATCACCGACTACGAACTAAAATTCTAAGTTTACAAAGAACTTGTGATTTATATCTTCTATGACTAAATCACATACTATGTATCTCATGAGCTATATGATAATGTCCAAATATTCATGTTACCATTATTTTAGATAATAATAAAACAACTTTATTAATTACAATATTAAGTCATACATAATGTCATACATAGCATCATACAATAGGATTTAAGGGCACTAATCCTAACCACTTAGTGCACTTAATTGGTTAGGTATGAATCATGCATAGAGTGCTATCAAAATCTCAAAACAAAGATTAGCTGCACTTCACAAAATTATTTAACCAGGGTGGCATTATGACATCAAATAGGTTGCAATAGCATTAGAGAGTATAGACTAGTCTTTAGGGGGATAGATCAGTGGCAGCTCTAGAATGTTTTTTCAGGGTGGTCATTAAAAAACTTAATTTTAAAAAATTTATTAATAATAAAACTTGAATATATTAACATCACAAATAAAAACATATTCAAATACATAAAGTTTTAAAATTTTCTTTCACAAGTTTTCATGTTTTAAAATTATTATGTGATATGATAGTTTCACTATTAATATTATCAGCTACATCTTTTTCAATATACACAACCAAGCAATTATTAAGCTATTGATCTCCTATTCAATTACTAACATATTGCCTAAACAAGTACAAATATAAACAAAATACATTATCTTTTTGAAAAAATATATCACATAAAGCCAACAAATTCGACTTAAGACTAAAGCAAATACTAACAGACTAGCTATTTGAAAAGTGTGCATTTTTTATATATAAAAAAATAGCAATTTTAAAATATGCTAGTTGAAACATAATTTGAAAAAGCACAATTAAATGTTTGATTTGAGAATTTAGGCTAATATGTTTGTTTGAGCAATTTTTGAGAAGTGTTATGTCCACAGCATTTTTGCAATACTTTCACAAAAAAACCTAGGTTGTAATTTTTTACTGTTCTAATTTGAATTTACCACTGAAATTATTTTCTATTCATCAATAACAACCTGTTATTTAGGATTTGTTACAAAAATATTGTGAAAATGTTGTGAACATAGCATTTCTTGTAAAAAAAATTTTCAACATTCAACGGACAAAAATTTTGGAGAGGTTGAATTTTATTTTTAAGGGGCTCAATTGTTATTAAGGGTGGTCAAGTTTTTTTTTTTTTTTTTTTTCTAGAGTGATCAAAAGACCCATATTAATTTTTTTTTTTTTTTTTTTTTTGAGAATCAAAATTTAATTTAAAACTCAAAATTTTTTAAGTTATATTAAAAAAAAAAATTCAGGGTGGTCCTGTGGCCACCTTGATTAACGCTTGGTGCCGCCAGTGGGATAGATAACATAAAACATAATCTAAATAGAAATGAAAAAGAAAAGTGAAATAATGTTTAATTGACATAATATAGGATAATAAATTCCATCAATTTATTTCAGCATCACATTAACATGAATACAAAGCCGCAAGAAATTTAGACTAAATTACAACTTATATACTTGCCTGCGGGGCTCTTTAAGAATTATCGCATTTTTTATTCAGCCAAAAATAAAATAAGAATTGCTGAAATTTGTTTTTAATTAGATCATCCTAACATGACAGCTCCTTTTGATATTTATTAACCCATTAAATAACTTGGTACCACCAATTATCACTTTAACAAGATATATTCCATAAAATGCTGCCCTAAATTAATGAGTTTTTGCATTACCTATAAATAATAATTCTGGAACTCCTATTAGTTAATTGGATTATACATAAAATATGTGTGTGGAATATAACTTGTGAATTCCAGTAACAATCTCACAAGTACATAAATGCTTTAAATAAAAAGAAGCTACTAAAGCAATAATAGATTCACTAAAATCAGCAAATACTTCACTCAAAGAAACTAAAAATTCCACAATCCAACCAATGTATGAGTTTTTTGGTCTATCTCAAAAAGTTGGTCAAGGTATTTGTACAACATGAGTGCGGGTAATGAGATCTATCTGGGTCATCGTGGTACCAAGTGACCAAGAGCTAGCTTATCGTGCCTAAGAAACAACTTACATTACATTACATGTACAAGTAAAGATCAAAACAATAACAGCAAGGTCCAATAGAAAAAAATTTACAAATCCAAATCATATTGCAACGTAAACCCAAAACAGTAAATTTAATCACAAAAATATGCAATTCAAATCATTAATAATGATTTTCTTGTCATGTATATAAGAAATTTTCATAAAGGATTCGCAACGTGCGTTCCGTACAAATGACAATTTGTATACCCTGAACATAACATCACAACTAAGAGAAATTATTAAGTCCATCAAGAGGACTACTAAAGTGATCATTCTAATTAATGAAATGATGCTATCTGTGCAAATTTGTGAGTCAACTTCCTAATCAGCAAAAAAAAAAATAAAAAATAAAATAAATACTAGGTGATATCAAATTGCATAAATAACAATATTTTATTGGTTAAGACTTGAGAGGACCAAAGAGAATCACTTCAGTAGTGGGCCTAATAATTTCTCGTAAAAAGAAGTCTCCTTTAACCTCTATAAGATGAATAAACTAATAATAATAAAAATATATAAATAAATTCCAAAAACGGTGCGTTGAAGGAGTGAGAACTGAGAAGACTTTCGCTTTCCCTCTGTTTCTCCCTCCAAATTGCCAAAACTTAAACCGCTTATTCAATCAGAGAGAGAGAGAGAGAGAAACCCTAGGCATGGCGTCGACCTCGGCTTCTCGGTCCAGTGGTGGCGTCAGTGGCAGAATCAGAACCGCAGCTTCCACACTCTACTCCGACAATCAGTCCCTCATCGCTGTAAAATATCTCCTCTTTTTTTTTTTTTCTTTGTAGTTAAAAAAAAAAAAATTTTGGAAGTGATTTTGATAATCAAATTTCTTCCATTTACTAGTGCTTTGCCAGTGACACTGCATCATTTGATCCCCTGCAAACCCTAAGGGATCATCTCCATTTTGGAAGTGATTACATAATAAGTGTTTTTTTTTTTTTTTTTTAATATTGAAAAAAATTTAAACCCTAATCTGCTCTATGCTTTGATTTTGGAACCAATAACCATCTTTCTTTTTTACTTAATTCTTGAAAGTTGAAATTGAAATGCTTTTTTTGTGCTTTTAAATATTAAGATAAGTGCTTCCCTAAGTTTTGAAAATGCTAGTTTGGTAGTGACTTATTCTTCTAATTTATATCTTCATGAACCCCGCTTAGTGTGTTGAGCAATTAGCCGATTAGTCTGTTGAGGATCCATAGACAATCCCATAGTTTTGGGACTTAGACCTTGTTGTTGTTGTTGTACATTGTCAAAAATATGCTGATTGATTAGCATGTTCGAATTACTTGTCTTGCTTTTCGGAGCAGGAAAACAATGTGACTTTTTTGTTTTTGAATTTAAAATTAAGTGCTTTGGATTCCTACCCAAATGGTGTGTCAATTGTCATTTCATCTCTTATTCTTGAGTTATTACCAAATCAATTTCGGTTGCATGTTTCAGGAAATTCGAAAGGCATTGAATATGATGAAGGAAGTCGCAATTGATTTGGAGAGAGATAACCAGTCTCAGATGGTATTTTGGTCAATGAGCCTTTTATTCATCGTATTATTGTTTATGCCTGTTTAGTTGATGAGACAATGTAGAAAAGCAAGAAGAAATTTGAACTTTTGGATCCAAATTTCTTTTTACCATTTGGTACTTCGGGAGAAATTACCACCATCCAACCAATAAATCTTAAATTTTTATAGAATTGGTGGATGCAAAAACATTCGGAAAGGAAAATAAGTTCAAATTGTTTTGAATTGTAATTTTTCTTTTTTTTGTCATTTTGGATCCTTAGAATACGAAATTGTCCACTTGACTGATCTTGATATAACTACTATAGTTCAGTGAGTTCTATCTTAAAACTCATAAATAAATAACATGATAATTAGTTCGGAAATCTAATAACCTTTCTTTTTGACAATGCTGAGAAATCCTATTTCTGGGGTTTTTTTTTTTTTTTTTTTAATTTTTTTAATTTTATGGGTCTGAGTTTTAACCAAGAATTTTCTATTTGAGGTAATACAAAACCCTAATTTGGTGTATAAATACTTAGAGCAACTGTTAAAACCTACCTTAAGATGATTGAAAATTCCAGTTTTAGGAAAATGTCAGCAACTCCTTGTTTAAATTGATAAACTACAGTTGGAAGATGAAGGGAAACTCCAGAAATTTGGTAACATAGATCGATTGTTTGCTGGATGTTACTGCAGGTAAAGGAAATTGAAAATGCAGCTGTTGAGTTGTCGGGTAAATATGAACAGTCTACACATTTTTCGTCAGCAATTCATTCTGTTGCAGATAGGTATCAGCTTGGGCCAGAGGTGCTTATATATAATGCACATTTTAAATTCTTTCAATGACTTCTCTTCACACGCTTTTTTCTTTCTTTCTTTTCCCCCTCTTTTCTATAACTCATTCGTTAATTTGATGTTTTAAATGCAGTTAACCAATTTTAAGAAACTGTTTGATGATGAAATTGTGAAGCTCAAGGCTAATTCATCTTCAGTTCCAGAAAATCATCCTATAATACGCCAGTTTAGAGAAGCTATCTGGGTATTTTTTTTTTCTACCATTTTCTTCTTACTTACCTATAAAAAAAAAAAAATTTCTATCATTTTCTTTTGAAGTTTTGGCTTGGGTGTTGGTCAATTATCAGGATAGGCTATATTTATTTATATATATATTTTTTGTAATTTTCAATATTGTTTAATTATATTATTATTCTTAATTTTTATAGAATTGGTGAACAGATTATGTTGGGTGTTTAATCATCTCACAATAGGAATTCATTTATGTATTTTATGTCACATTAAATGCCTCTTTATTTGTTTTTTTCCTCTTATACTTTTTTCACAATGTAACCTGAAATAAGACGTAAGGTTTAGTTGGGGTTTTATACAGATGTATGATTGAGGTTCAGAAGGATGGTGTCATGTAAATTGTCTTAGATAACAGAACCTACTATAGGGCTCTTAAATAGGAGTCGATGAAGAAGAGGCGGAATGAAGTCTTGCCTGCTTCATTTGTTGTATGTCCTTCGCTGGCACTGCACATTGCCATGGGATGACATTTACCTTGGAACACTTTTGTTGAACTTGTTTTCTTTCCACTAGTGCAATGAACTCATGGAGTCCGAGACTGGCAACTTGGATTAGTGCTTCCTTGACAGCAACGAGTCTAGCTTGCACCCTACTATTTACAATTTTGCTATAACAATCTACAAATTCTTTTTCCTCCCCTGCTTTTTGCCACAAAAGCTATCTTTCCAGGATTATTAAGCTTAATCTAATCTCCTACAACCAATAGAGCCTGCCAATTGGTAGCTGCTGACCCGAAGCTAAGATGCCCGGGACCTTTCTACTGTTCTTGTTGAACTTTATGAGCTTCTTCATTTTCCCTCTCAGCCGTTGCATATTTCAAATTCCTACATTTACTATAAATCAAAGTACCTATGTGATCCATCTTTTCACCGTCAAAAATTATTTTTTTCTCCTCCACGTATGGTCCATTATATTGTCACCAGGATAGTGGACAACCATTTGTTCTGTTCCTTGTTAAAAGGTTTGATGGCCAACAAGCTGGAGACTAGTTATGAAGGTTGTGAGGGTTGAGAAGATCTACTCTTAGGTCAAATCAGATCCAAGCCACACAGCTTTGCCAAAAGGGAACCTGAGGAAAAGGTAATCAAAACTTTCTTCCTCTTGATTGCAAAAGAGGACCTTGCTAAGTTAGAACAATTTCACATGAGTAAAGAAGTAAGGGTAAAAGGTATTTAAGATGGATTGATTGCAATATATAAAATTTAAATAAAAAAACGAAAATCAAAAAAGTTTCTTTGATGAAACATATTGAAAGACATTTAAAATCAGTTATCAATATAAGTGCCACCTAGCACATGATATTTATTTGTCTGCGTAGACATCAGGCTGGATTTCATATAATGTCTTCATCCAAAGAATGGCAATATATCTAGTATGCTTTACATGCTAGGCATAGGCCACCATATGAAGTGTCTGGCTTTGTTTGTGACTTTGTAATAGTAAATCTCTGCAATCAAGCAAAGAAAGTTCACATTATGATCTAACTTCTGGCTAAGATCATATGGTCAGTTAACCATAGGACAAGTCAATTAATCGGCAGATTATCAAAAAGAAAAAAGTCAATTAATTGACCTTCCTATCATTTTTGAGAAATATAGTACAGTATTTGTTGTTTGAGCTGGGAACAACCTTTTTTGTTATTTGCACAAGAAGTATGTCTGTGTGAACTTGTAGGGATTCTCTCTGGTGCAGCCATGGAAGATTAATTTTTTACTACTTCAGTAATTCTTCTATTTAAGATCTATTTTATGGGACTCGTGTGAATTCCAATTGAAGAAAAAAGTTGTGGTTTTAAAGGTCTTGTTATTTGTGCGCTAGGTTAAAAAACAATTTTTGTTTGGGTTTTTATTTAATTGACCTCAATTTCCTAATTAATGGATTAATTGTTTCTTATGCCCAAAGTTAACAATACAATTTTTTTTTGATAAATAACGAAATTTCATAAAACAAAGGCCCTAGGTACACTGGGAGTGTACATGGAAAGGTTTACATCAAGATCAAAAATTACAATGATCAAGCATAACAAAAAGATTAGAGCAAGAAAAAGAAGAGAAAACAGAACACCAAGCAAACAAAGAGTGGAGGAGGAGAGATTTAATCTCAAGAATCGACCGTTCTGTTCCCTCAAAGCATCTACTGTTCATTTCCTGCCAAAGACACCATAACACACGATATGGGACAGCCCGCCATAAGTCTATCATGTGCTGTCTACCGAATGGACCCTGCCAAGATGCAAATAAATTTGCAACACTTTGAGGCATCACCCAAATCACACCAAAAAGGATCCAAACCATAGACCATAGCTCGAAAGCAATGGGACAATGAAGAAGAAGATGGTTTACTAATTCCCCGCTTCTTTTACACATATAACACCAATCCATGATGGGGACACCCGTATTCCAGTCTATCAAGGGTCAAAATCTTGCCTAAGGCGGCAATCCAAGAAAAGAAACCAACTCTAGGAAGGATCTTTGAGCGCCACATAGGTTTCCACGGAAAAAGGTTGTCAGGGGTTGAGAAGAGGGATAAGTAGTATTCACTAACCTTAAAGCCCTTATTCTTTGTTGACTTCTAGCAAAGTTTGTCATGTCCCTCACTAGTAAAGGTCATAGAGTGTATAAGATTCCAAAAAATATCAAATTGTTCCATTTCTTAATCTTGGGGCTCTCTATAGAATCAAAGATCCCAATGAAGCCTCTGATTAGGAAAAGACATGACATTTGCAAGATAAAACGGAATTGGCGGTCTTTTGAGGATGAGGGGAAAACTGTGGTTCAGTTATTAGAATTATGCCAGCAGACCCTCTTTGATTGGTCTTGATGTTGGGGTTTCTCGGATTGTTCTACCCTTTTGGATTTTCTTTCTTCTATTAGAATAGATTAGGGGCTGCTTCTGTCTTTTTGTTCCTTTTTTTTTCCTTTGTTCACTACCGTGAACTCTTTGTGTTTCTCTTGCTTTTCTTTTATTAATAATATTCTCTTCTTACTTATCAAAAAAAAAAAAAAGAATCCTTGTTACAACTAAAGCTGTAGAGTTCTGGAAATGCCTCCCGAAGAGTACAACCCCCACACCACAAGTGATGCCAAAGTTTAATTCTATTACCATTGCCAACTTTGAAGATGATGGATTTAAAGAAAGCTGTCCAGCATTGTCATATAGTTCTCCACAGACTAACACCATAAGCAGCTGTTACTTCTTTTGTACACCACCCATCCCAAATATTCCCATACTTGATCTCGATAACTCGCCACCAAAGGTGGTTTGTCTCTATACCATACCTCCACAGCCATTTACTAAGCAAAGCTTGGTTAAATTTTCTCAAATTTTGCACACCCAACCCACTAGACTTCAAAGGGCTACACACCTGGGCCCAATTGACCAGATTGAATTTATGGGACTCATCAATACCACCCCATAAAAAATCCCGCTGGAGTTTCTCAATGCGATTTGCAATATCCATCGGGATAGGAAAGAGAGATAGGTAATAAGTAGGCAAGGTTGAGAGAGTGCTTTTAAGTAAAGTAACCTTACTACCTTTTGATAGATACAAACACTTCCAACTTGCTAATCTTCGCTCCATTTTTTCAAGAATAGGGTTCCAAATTGCCCTATCCTTAAATTTAGCTCCCAACGGAAGCCCCAAATAAGTCATTGGCAGTGAGGACTGCCTACACCCTAAAAGGGCCACCAGCTCACCCATATTTAACACCTCACCAACTGGAACCAATCGGATTTAGCCAGATTAATATGCAAACCTGACACAGCCTCAAATGAAGATAAGATGTCTCTCAATTTACCAATATGACTAGGTAAAGCATCACTGAAAATTAGAGTATCGTCCGCAAAAAGAAGATGAGACACCATTAAGGGGGTATGAGATCTGGGACCTACAGTGAATCCTGAGATATGACCAACCAGAACAACCCCATCTAATAACCGGCTTAAAACTTCCATAACAATAACAAATAAAAGCGGGGAGAGTGGATCACCTTAATGTAGTCCCCTTAGACCTCCCAAAGAAATCTTTAGGGCTACCATTGATCAGAATGGAAAATTTTACCCTGGAAATGCAGAACAAAATCCACTTGCTCCACTGCTCAGAGAACCCACATTGCTGTAACATATACATGAGAAAGTCCCAACTTACATGATCAAATGCTTTCTCCACATCCAATTTACATAAAACACCAGGAACTCCTGCCTTCAGTCTACTATCCAAGCATTCATTAGCAATTAAAACCGAGTCCAAGATTTGCCTATCCAGCACAAAGGCATTTTGGGTCTCAGAAATAATCCCAGAAATAACCCTTTTTAGCCTATTAGCTAGCACCTTGGATAGGATGTTATAAATACCGCCCACAAGGCTAATAGGTCTAAAATCTCTCACGTTAACAGCATCAACTTTCTTTGGAATAAAAGCAAGCAAGGTGGCATTAAGGCTCTGCTCAAAAATAGCCTGGGAATGGAAGTTGCCAAAGAGCTCCATAATTTCCTGCTTTAAAAAAATCCCAACAAGACTGAAAGAAAGCCATCGAGAAACCATCTGGCCCCGGAGATTTGTCACCATTGCAATCTTTGATAACACCATAAACCTCCTCTTCTTCAAAGGGTCTGTCCAACCAATTTGCATCCTCCCTGGAAATCTTAGAAAATTCCACTTCATCAAAGTTAATCTTTGCCCTTCATTCTTGGCATATAACTATTTGTAAAAGAGGGAAATGCAAGCAGCTATGGAACTCGGATTCGATATTAGTTCACCATCCACCACCAGATTGTTGATGGTATTAAATCTTCTATGAGAATTTGCAGTTCTATGGAAGAGCTTAGAGTTTCTATCTCCCTCTCGAATCCAGAGCGCCTTAGATTTTTGTCTCTAACAAATTTCTTCTATAAGGGTTACCTTTTCAAGCTCAGTGTGAAGCTGATCCTTCTCCAATATCTCCTCATTGGTTAAAGGTCGGCAATCTGCAATCAAATCTAAATCATTTAGATCTTTCCATAACTTGCGCATCCTATTTTCCACATTCCTAAATTCTTCCTCATTCCATTTCTTTAAATCCAGCTTCAAAGCTTTTAGTTTGCTTGCAATCCGAAAGCTAGGAGAGCCTCGAAAAGTGTAGGATACTCACCAGGATCTCACTCTGTCCACAAAACCATCTGCCTTTAACCACATGTTCTCAAACCAGAATGGCCGACTGTCCCTTTGAAAATTTCCCCCTTCTACAAGGATTGGAAAGTGATCCGAGAGCAACCTTTGGAGTCGTCTTTGACGAATATTCGGAAAATGTTCTTCCCAATCCGAAGATAGTAGAAACTTGTACGCTTTGATGGAAATCTCACTACATTAAAATCACCACCAAAGCACCAAGGCACACTCCTCCAACTACGAATTCCAACTAGCTCCTCCCAAAGCAATCGACGATCAAGATTAGAGTTTGGACCATAAATACCAATAAAAGCCTATTTAAACTGATCCTCTACATTTTTGAATTTACATGAAACATAAAATTGACCCACCACTTCATCAATTTTTTCCACAGTCCTTCTATCCCACATTATCTGCTGAGTCGAGAACGTCTCTGTGAGCCAAGGAGTTGCTCTGGTG